>CM057151.1:7752892-7768412 GCA_029962745.1 Echinometra lucunter
GCGTACAGTCTTGCCCTTATACCATAAAAGATAGAAAGGGAAATATGGAAATGTTCTTTAACCCACTCTTAGTCTATAAGAAGGGTACTACACTGTATGTGTGCAATGTTATATGTTACCGGTATACATTATTCCTCCCCCCCCCCCCCCACCCCTCTCAATTCTCAAAATCAGATTACATGCACTACTACATGTTTACATGTGCATTTGTATTGGTTGCACATAATGCCATTTCCTATAGGCACCCCCCCCCCCCCCACCACCACCACACAGACATTCATACTGCTTCCTGGATTACTTGTTGGAGAAGATAAAAGAAAATTGAAGACAAACATTTCCTGAACATGAGTGTAATATGGGTGGTCTACTTTCCTGTAAAGGGGAAATAATTACACCCAAAAGTGCAATGACTAGCCTCAGGCCTTAATGGCTCAATCCCAAAATCTGATTTGCGGTTAAATGGGGATTCTTACAACAAATAAAAAGTATGGTTGAGACATGAGAGATCCATTACTTGTGAAGATCATGGGTTTTTCGTGTCATGGACTTATTGTTAGAATTTGCAGACATGAAGTGTGTGGTAGGGGAGAAAATGTGTGGATGGTAGGGACAGGACCACCTCAGCAGGAATCTGTGATAAAAGAGGACATGCAAATTAAACATACATGTTTAATTTGCATGTCCATCTCTAAACCTTCACTTTTTAAGATTTTTTAATCCCCTCCCCCCCCCACACACACACATACACAACCAGGCAAACAAAAGCATTTTAACTGAAAAAAAAATAATGACACTGATTATGTGTTTTGCCTAATATGGTATACATCTGACATTTAATGAACCCTTACTATGTAAGCATGTAGCCTGTAGGTTACTATAGTGATTTGTTGGCGAAAGCTTTTATTCTCCCTCGAAGACAAAAGTGGCAAACCACCACAATGGCTTTGTTCAGTGTACTGTTGGTTTGCATGGCTGACATGCAGTGAGTATATAGATGAATGACAAGTCCAATGATAGTGGTTTCATCAGGAAGTTTTCACTTCAATGAAGAGTGGAAAAATTATTTGCTCTTACTGAATATATTTACTTTTCTGTTGAAAGACAAACATTGAATTAAGTAAACCACTGGGATTACTAGGTTCATACATGTATTTACTAGTGTAGTGTAGCGTGTCTGACATGTATTAAAACAGTCAAGATAAAGGAAGAATCAGATGTTTGGCTTCTTGATATTTGATATTGATTTAAGATTGAATGGTAGTGAGTATTCGAGAGAAGCTTGAGTTCTGGGAATATGTGATAGGTGGTTTGTGAGTTCTCTTAGTGTTGTGTCAGTTAACCCATTCGTGACAGAGGTCCCCATTTTGTGGTTTAGCCTAATATCTTTTGATGCAAAGCCCTAAAAATCATACCAAATACATGAGCAGAAGAGCAAAAAATTCTACACAAACTGTGCCCATTTTGGTTGCGTCATTCGTTGTATCTGAAAATTGTTTAAAGGAAAATAAGCATTAAAATGCTTAAATTGGCAATGTGATAGAAAGTTTAAAATCACCTCACCGTTTTCCCCTGCAAATTGGCAACTTTTTGACTTTTCATCATAATTTCTGTCAATTTATATTCATTTCAGATCCATGACGTTTTAGAAAAAAAATGTAGCAATGAAATAAAAATGTTGGTGTTGCCAATTTGAAGAATAAAAGCTGATCAAATTAGGTTTTAAATAATTCCTGTCACGAATGGGTTAAGAAGAATTCATAATCATTCCCTGAAAAAAGTTTACCCTTTAAAATGCCTTCATATTTGAAATATTAAAAGAAACAGTTAGGTTCAGAACATTTGTGTGTCGTCCAATATACCCATTCTGTGTGCAGTGCATTGGCTTTCCAACAACAAAAATTTGATCTTTTTTATCATTGGGATGATTTCAGATCTTCAGGGTGTAGTATACACTACATGTAATTGAATTCTTAATCAACCCACTGCTTTGTATTTGTTTCTTTCACATTGTAATCATGTGACCAGAATTGAAGGTTACTTTATCTTTAATGTTGTGGTTTATTCAGGCGTATAACCGTGTAAGATGAATGGATGCTTCTGACGTACATTTATGCTCTATAAATACACTATTTACAACCGTAGCCATGACGTTAAAAATCACAAAACTTATTTCGTACTCGGGTCACCACAACCCTGCTTCATGATTCATATATGAAAGGAACTTAATATGAATACTAAATATCAAGTTTCATGTAGTGTGTAAAGACACTCCTTAACACTGTATGTATTCGATAAAGTATGTAAACATTTCTTGCTATATTTGACTACACCCCTCCTATATCTACCCTGAAATGTCATGATTCATATCACTCAAACATTTTTTTATGATCGTCTGATTTTCCAAGTATTTCTAAGTTCACAAGCTGCATTATTAGAATATGCAAAAAAGGAGAGTTATTTTATTGTGTATTTTTTAATTTGCTTTCCATTTTGTATTTATATATATTTGTAAACATGCAATAATCTGTGGTTTGACTTGTTTTGTTTGTATGGTTTTGTACTTGTCTAGTCAAGTTTTTTTTTTTTAGTTTAGTCTTTTTTTTAGTTTAGTCTTTTTTTTAAAGCTGCTGCAATTTTTTTCTTGTCCTTGTGCTGTAATGTTAGTGTCATTTAAGATCATGCTCATTGTCACATGCAGGACATTCCTAACTCTGGATCCAGAACCTCAGGTTTCCTGTCTGAAAAAGATTTTAGATTTCATCCTGATTGCATCCTAATTCCTCCAGCTGTGAATGATTCCCAAAGTACCCTTTTTGGAAAGGAAAACCGCTGGGCAGATGCGTGTCACATTGTTGAGTCACCCAGACATTGTAGCACTAATCATTTTCTTTAATTTCCTCATTTGTTATTTGGGAGATATGATGTGCACCCTGTAGGTGGGGATTTTCACCTCAACTTGTCATTTGTCAAATTAGGCTTTATGATGAAGGATAAGTGAAGGTTATTACCTATAAAAGGTTATCATTGTTGTTTGTTTTTTTTTCAAGTAAGAAACAGGGGTAGATATTAATTTGATTTGCATGGTAAGTGTGTGAAACTAAAATATGGAGCTGTATTGACTAGAAGATTTTTGCTTTTATCCTAAGAAAAAAATCACATTTTCCCCCCATGATAAATTTCTTTAGATTTCAGTTACGAGTAGGACAAAACATAGAGAGTGTATCAAATAGAATAAAAGGATGTCGCATTGCGTATTTGACAGTTGTATTGTGTATGCCTAAACATAGGGATATCACAACCACAGTGTATAAATTTATCATTAACGTCATTATGGCATACATGTATATGCAATTGATACGTGTACATAAAATCTATATTCATTTCTCCCAGGATACAAATGGTAGTTGTTAGTCATAGTCATAAATATTATAGAAGAGGAAGTATGTTGTTTTAATGATTTATGATGTTTTGATTATCTTTATGCAAAAACAGGGAAATAAAAATGTTCAAACAGAAACAAAACAAAAAAAAAACCTTAGGTAGGATTATTCTTATGACAACAACTGGGATATAGATATAAATGATTGACTCTATGGGAAATTGCTGTAGGATGTTTTAGACCTTATATGAATGGTTTTCATTTACTAATGTTAAATGTAGTAGCCCAAATTTACAATTGGCACCCAATCTGCATAAAAGTTTTATGTCAGATGGCTTTCAGTCACAGAAAAACACTCGTAAAGTTTTAGATCCCAGTACGTTCCCGTGTTGGATTGAGAAGGAAATATTCAACACAAATTTTCTTTTTTTCTTATTTTCTTTGTTTGTAAAGCATCTTCTTGACACTTTAATAGGAATATCATTCATTTTCACTTATTCTTTGGAATATTGTTGTAAATTTGATAACATGATAGTTTTGCATAAATATCTGTCATTTAAAACTGAAATTATCTTATTTCTCTTCAAATTCTGAAATAATGTTGTACACATGTGGGCTACTATCTTTAATGAACTGCAGGTGTTCCAACTGTTTTGTGGCTAATTTTATGTGTAGTTTAACAATTCAATAAATGCATTTGATTTTATCATTTTCTATGTTTGTGTGGACTCTCAAAAAGACTCAGGTAAATATGAGCAATGCATCTTATGCATGGTAAAACTAATACTGATACAAGTCATGTTTAAACCTCTATACAAGATGAAAAAATGGATTCTGGAATTTCCTCTTCATAATACATGTACATGTATACCATTATGTGTACTAGTCAATCAAAGGTCAGTTTTAGTTTCATTTCTTTCTTTGAAATGCATATTTTTATATCAGTTGCTAAGTTAAAAAGAATTTGTTCTTGCATTACAATGTCAAGAAGTTTGTAGAGGAACGTGACTTGTTCTTCTTCCAGTTTTCAATGTTGAGCAATGACAAGTAATTAAAAACCAATCAGTTATGGTTGGCATGATAGAATTCATTCCTTCATCTACAGATTTGCTGTGATTATAAAGAGCTACCCATTGTCTGATTGAATCGAAACTAATATGTCTGCTATGAGATAAGACTAACCCTCTCATCTGCATCTATTCTTTTCTCACTTTTTATTATTTCAAAAGCTTATCAAGGAATATTTGATTCTAAGGTATATTCATATGCATGCTGTAATTCATTTTGTAATATTTGCTCTATATGATTTACTTCCCCATTTTTTTATAGGTTGAAATTCCCTTCTGTGTCATCAGTACAATTTTCTTTTTGATGATTTTCTTCTTTTTTGGGGGAGGGGGGGGGGGGGGGTCGTCCTCGATGGTTGAGTTTTAAGTCTTTCAATTTGAGTTTGAAATTAGATTGGATGTAAAATGTCTTCAGTGTGAATAAACTTCACTGTGCATGTTCCTGTCTCGTTTTTAGAATAAAAGCTATACCCATGTAGTCCAAATGTAGAGTACAACATATTGTTTTTAATATTAGGTAATCACTTTATATCAGAATGTTCATTCTGTTCCATTGGCAGTGTATGCTTGAGAAGGTTTGGAAGACCACATTTTCAGTATTTAGAAACTGTTATCAATGTGTTTTTATTCTGTGCATTGTGATATTCAAATCCTTAACCTTCTACAGCATTATTTCTTTCTGAAACCTCTCATTATCACCTATTATGTAAAATGTGAAGTTTTCTGTCTCATTCGTGACAGAGGTCCACATTTTGTGGTTTGGCCTAATCTCTTTTGATGCAAAAGCCCTAAAAATCATACCAAATACATGAGCAGAAAGAGCAAAAAATTCTACACAAACTGTGCCCATTTTGGTTGCATCAATATTCATTGTTTGATGCTGAAAATTTTTAAAAGGAAAATAAGCATTAAAATCCTTAAATTGGCAATGTGATTGAAAGTTTAAAATCACCGTTTTCCCCTGCAAATTGGCAACTTTTTGACTTATAATTTCTATCAATTTATATTCATTTCTGATACATTACATTTTACAAATAAAATGTAGCAATAAAATAAAAATGTTGGTGTTGCCAATTTGAAGAATAAAAGCTGATCAAATTAGGTTCTAAATAATTCCTGTCACGAATGGGTTAAACTTTTAACAAAAGGCATGTAAATGAGAGATTGTTCTGTTAACACCCTTTTCTTTCTTTGATTCTTTCTTCCTCTTTTTTTTTTTTCTTTTCATTTTTCTTCTTTCTTCTTTATTGTTTTTTTTTTTTTTTGTATTTTTGTTACAGCAAGTACATCTAGCTTTATTTGATGTGTTTATTCTATGTGTTTATAAGTTCTTGCTTCTGCCGAATTACTGTTCTCTATTCCCACTTGTACTACATGTAATGATGAGAATTTGATTTTCAAAGAAATCCATATATCCAGGTCAGGCCTGGATGGGGTGGACCATACATGTACTTGTCTGTTTTCAAGGATAGACTAAGCTTAAGAAAGTGCTATTTTAAGAGACAATCATGTTACAATTGTCATGGGATTTGAATCACTGTAATACTACATGCCTTCCTGCAGATTATAGAATGAATTTGGTTTATCTACAATGAGAAAAAAAACTCTTTAACTGTTTGGAATAATTTCGGGCAGTAGTCTTATGTTGTCATCTATTTCTTTTAGTTTGAATTCATGCAATAAATGATCCAGTACAAAATTCATTTCTTTTCATTCTTTATCGATTTTCAAAGAGTTGGGTTTCCTCATGTTGTCAGAGTTGGGTTTTCCTCACCATGATCTTTTTAAATATGACTCTTTCCTAGTTTATCAGACACTGATGCTGTAAACAACCAATTTTCTTTTGAATTTATTTGCACTCTTCCATTCTTTTTCTTTCTTTTTTTCTTTTTTGAGATCCAGTGCATTTTCAACCACTATATTGAATGTAGTACATAATTGTGTGAAAATTTAGGTTTAAGAATCACACTTTTGTAATTTGTATTTAGTTAGATTATTTTTACCATACATGTATTTATGGAATATGAAAATATACATTTTCTTGTGTAGCTTCAAATGCATGCAGTAATTCACTACGAGTGTCTTCAGCTTGCATCATATTCATTCAAAAATTCTCTCATACGGTGTATAATATGTGTAATATTGTTATAGCATGTGTTCTTTTGTTCATCTTTGCATGTTGTTTGTTTGTTTGTTTGTTGTTTGTATTATTTTTTATCACCATTTCATGATCTTCAAAGAAGAAAAAACCCTCATTGTCTATTCAAACAGTATCAAGGAGTTCGGAGTATTTGAGTCATCATAAATGTAAAATTACAGGTTGTTAAATCTTCCCGCAGGTGATGTTCGTTATTCCAAAGATGAAATAAGGTTCGTTATTCCGAAGGTTCGCTAATCCGAAAATGAAATAAGGTTCGTTATTCCAAAGGTTTGATAGTCTATGAAATAAGGTTCATTAGTCCAAAATAACTAACGAACTAACGAACCTTATTTCATTTTCGGACTAACGAAC
Organism: Echinometra lucunter; assembly: GCA_029962745.1. Classification (NCBI taxonomy): domain Eukaryota; kingdom Metazoa; phylum Echinodermata; class Echinoidea; order Camarodonta; family Echinometridae; genus Echinometra; species Echinometra lucunter. Next base: position 7,759,851 of record CM057151.1, read on the forward strand.
CTTCAGAATTATGAAGCTTATTTCGAAAGAAGGTTCGTTAGTCCAAAAATAACTAACAAACTTATGAACCTTATTTCATTTTTGGATTAACGAACCTTCAGAATAAACAAACCTTCGGAATGATGAGCCTTCAGAATAATGAACTCTAACCCTTCTTGCTAGTGCAATATGATTTAGTGATTTTCTTAATAAAACAAAATACAAAAAAAAAAAAAAAACGATCGGGATGATTACTGTGAATACTTATAGCTAATAGTTTATTTTTAGGATTAATGCTCTTGTTTTTATTTTCTTTCTTTTTTTGGTTAGATAAAATATTTTTTCTTTCAAACCAAACAATCATATTACAAGGACAAATTTTCATCTTGCCTCTGTAGGGCAGTAGAATCATTTTGAAGATCTGTTCCTGAGTTAATTTACTAAATTAAAAGTGTTTATACTTGATACATGAAGTGACTTTGAAGGATCCCATAATTTATGCAATTAACTAATTAAAAACCACTCAAAATTGCACATTTACACCAGATATTTAACCTCTTCTGTTCCTTTACACTAATTATGCTACTACTAATGATTTTTTTTAATTATTTCACCGTATATTTCTGTAAATTTGTATCACCTACCATATGAAACAGGAGAAATGGGAGAGTTATAGGTCTGCCACGCAGGTATGTAAAAGCTAGATCTGTGGCATTATGTGATTTGTATACCCCCCTTTGGCTGCAGTGTTTAATATTAACCCTGATGGTACCACTATTCAGTGCATAGTACCATTGTAACCCCCTGTCTGATATATATATTTAGCTCTAGTTTAATCCAAGAAAATGACGTCTCTTGCTTCTCACCCAGGTACGTGCATTTGGTAGTGAGTCATGTGATTTGGAAAAGAATGAGGAACTAAAAGTTATAGGAAGCTAACTGTTACATTAAACTATTAAGCATACATGGTGACATCATGGTTGTCGGAAATACTGATCTTGTTCTTGGTAAATTCAATGAGGAATTTGCACAGAGACAATGCCTTGCGGACATTGTGTGGGATAGATATTATTATGATAATAGGTCATCATGTACTGAGGTATTCTAAACAATAAATCATTAAACTTTATGCATTGTCTAATACTTTTATGGAATACAGTATGTATGAATTGAAGTTAGTTTTGTTTTTTTGTTTTTTTGTTTTTTTTACTTATATGTGCAGTGCATAGAAAGGGTGCTTGATTTTTTGGTTGTTTATTTTGAATACATTCAAACCATTCACTTATGGGGGGGGGTATGTTTTTCTGTATGAGTTATCACCAGGGTAAGCTTTCAACTCAGTGCTAGCAACAACTCTGGCTAGCATTAAATTTTCTGTTGCATTTAAAAAATACAGTACATATTAGCCCTGCTGTCTGCATTGTTCCTTGAACCCCCCCCCCCCCAAAAGAAAAAAACCTCACCTGTGCCGATAGAGATGACTTTTGTTGGAAACTAGAACATTTTCTAGACTGTAGTTAAATATTGAATGTTGAATTTTAGTACCCCTCCCCCCCTCCCTTCTGCCTGCAAAATAGTATTGAGTAATCTTTGATATTATTTTATGGTCTGTAAAACATTACCCTAGTGAGAAATCAAAGCATATAAACCCAGCAACCTATACCCTCCCTGTGTATCCAGCCTGCATTCAATGGAAGAGGAAGTTGTTGTGATTCATGGAAAATGTCTTGCTTCTGGTTTTCTTATCTCCTCTGATAGTCCCTAATATAAATATATCATGACAGAATTTCTTGTGGGAGTAAATCATTGCTTTTAAAAAAAAAATTCCTCTTCCTCTTATTTATTGTTTTTATTTTTAGTGATTTTATTAGCCATTCCCTCTCAAAGGAATTTACAACCCTTTCCATTATTATTATGAGTTGATTGTTTGTATCATCACCACCAATCATCATCATATGCAGTGCTGTTACTGTCATCATTTTCATGTTTGCTTGTAATACTCATATCATATTTGTAACCAAGAAAAATATTCAGTGGCATCTAATGTTAACATTATTTGTGATGTGACTGTCCATACGTAACATCTCTCCTTTGTCTTATTATGCCATTCATGGTACTGGGCAAGTCTAAACTATTTTGTGACATATGTTAACAATCACATCGAAAAAATGTTACTTTATCGTATGACTGTATCTAGCTAAATAGCACTACTGAAGATTGAATTAGACAAAATAACAAATAAATTGATAGATTTGGGTCAGTTTACATTCAGAAATCCATAGTGCACTAAAATATTACTTGTTAACATATGGAATATACCTTAGACTTGCTCTATTACATAATTTAGGCTTTTCAGATGTACCATCCTATACTATCACATTATGTTGCTGTTATCATTATCCTGCATATAGCATATTACAGCATTCATGTAGTCTGCATGTGCAGACATTTTATATTTTCAAAATTCTACACTAACTACATGTACACTAGCCAGCCAACTTCTGATAGTCATGGGCTTTGATATCTTGTAAGGAAAGGCTACTTCACTTAAAAACTGGGCCTGCGAAATGGTATTCAGATAACTTGTGACATTTGCATTTCATTGCATTTTATATCTGTCTGCATTTTCATTCTCATCCATTTTCATTTCTTGCTAATCACTGATCACATGTTTTACAAATGTTACATTCTAATTTGATTCTCATCATATCTAAAGGTGTTGGTGTCCAGTGATATTGGTCAGTATGATGAGAATAAATTTCCTGATTTGAATATGAAAATCCCAATGGGGAAGTTTTTGTGAACCTGATTTTGAGACAGGAAATTTGAAAAAAAAGTAAATTTATATTCTTCAAAGTAATGATTCATGATTATTTTCATTTTCATGAAAGTAAACATAAAATGTTGATTTAAGTACCAGTACACCTTCTTTGCAAACACCACTTTAAACTAATTTTCAATACAAGGAAACTCTTTTCTTATGGTCAGAAAACTATTTATGAGACATCACTTCAATACTCTGATTATGGAATATGTTGTAACAAGTTTTCAGTGGTAAATTTTTATGCTATGAAAATTTGTTATAATAATTGCCAATGTATAGCCTATAATTGGATGAAACTAACAGCCTAACCCATCCCCTTTTCTCCCATCGCATGATATCATACTTCCTAACTTTTTATTCATGTGTTCTTGTGCATAAGGAAAGAGTGCATCATACACATGTTAAGTTGTCTAGTAGCCTTTTTACACTGGCAAAATTTTGCTTAGTCCTGTACTGTCAGTGGGGCTAAAACAGCATTTAGCCCCACGGATAGTACGGGACTAAGCTTAGCCAGCTTTCTGTGCACATTACACTTTACCAAAGTGGGCTAAATCACCGATAGTACTGGACTATATTAACCCTGGAAAAAGCAGGGTTAGCCCACTTTTGGTGGGGCTAAATGTAGAAAAAGGTGGGGTTAAACGCTCAAGTGAGAACAGAAATCGAGATAGTCCAGGGTTAAGAATAGTAGGAATAATGATGATTAAAAATCTTCAGAAGAGAATGAAATTTTCCATAAGTGCCAATTTATGGCAGTACTGGTATCATTGTACATTATGAACTGCAAGATACAAAGTACTTAATTAGCACATAATATTTTACTTCCTCTGTTCATCTGCATGTATGATGCTATGAACAGTAACATTCATGTACTTTGTGCAATATTGTGCATGCTTTAAAAAACACACACACATACATATATTTACATATTTTTCGTTTCATATGTATGTATGATGAAAAGTACTTAACCACATATTAAAAGTCTAGTACTATGTATTGTTTTGTTATTAGTGCACATAAGCAGTTTATCATTTTCCTAACAAAATTGCTGATAGACAGTAAAAGACAATAATAGGTGGTATCATTTTCATTTATGATTTTGATTTCCATCAGGATTTATTTTTACTCAAGTTGCATATTATTGAATTTTTCAAATCAACAAGATATTTCTGAAGCTAATGAAATATTTGTTTTTGAAATAAATCTTGATTAGCAGATTTTTCTACTAAAGATGAAATAGAAGTGAAACTGATTTGATTTCCTCTTTTTATTTTTCAGTCCGACTGGGTCGCCATGAACTATGTGCCATTTGCTGAGAAGGCCTTACAGTTGACATCCGACCTTTACAGGTCAACAGCCGAGCATCCGTCTGTCATGAAGCAGCACGTCCTGCAGAATATACTTAGGGTAAGTCCTCTTCAGGCCTCCAGAGGTCTGCCATTTTGTTATTACCCTCTGTGAAGGTAGAATAAGCCCTTCTGGGCAAGGTTTGATTTGTAAAATGCCTTTTATAGATGCTGCATGTATGATCATTTTTTTTTTTGCCCACATAATGCTCTTGCAGCATGTACTACTGCATGTGTTGCCAGCTAGACCACAGAGACAATTGCTTTGGGTCGCCAAATTCAACATATGTTTCCGAGACTTGTTATTGTACAATTATGATGATAATTAGCTTGAATGGTATTTTTGTTTACACCTAAACAATAAAAATGGGATTTTAAGGTTACCCCCACAGGATTGTTGGTTTTCTTTGGCACCTGGGCAACTGCTGCATTCTAGTTCTAATGCATAAAATCCCCCCCCCCCCCAAAAAAAAAATCCCAATTAGGGAATGAATTAGGTTGAATTGTGTTACGTTAGAACAATCAAATTCATCCTTGGATGAAAGTTTTGTGAGGATTTTGATATTGCATAGGTGTATGCACAATTTGTAGGTTCCAGTTTGGCAGATCCAGATGTATTGATGCCGGCAGCTGTTGAGTTTGGCAGGTGGTTGAGTGCTGATTGGTTTGAATAGAGAGAGAGGGAGAGATGGAGGGAGAGAAGGAGAGGGAGGAAGGAAGGAAGGAAGGAGGAGGAAGGGAGGGAGGACAGTAAGAGAGGGGAGAGGGAAAGAGTGATAAAGAAGAGAAAGAGATACAGAAAAATAGAATATAAGAAGAGGGAGAAAAGAATTATGAAGAGAAATGAGAAGGAGACAAACAAAAGGAAGTTGATAATAGAGAAGAAAGAAAAGCTCAAGGAAGACAAATACATGTAGAAGGAAAGACAGAATGGGTTGGAGAGGGGTGACAGGAATGAGCAGTGAAAGAGTAAGAGCATAATGGAGGAGAGGAAAGAAGAAAAGATAGAGGGAAGTAAGAGAGGTAAAGAGAGAGGGGGTTAAACAGAGAGGGAGGGGGTATATGGAGAGGGAGAGAAAAATTAGGATTTAAATTAGAAAATGAATACAATTGGAATTAGAGAATATGGTGACAGCTAGAAGAAAACAAAGTTGTATTTCTTCATGCATAGACATAAGAAATTGCAGTTCATGGAGAACAAGTGAGGCTTAGCTCACGTGGATGGGAAGTGTCTAGCACATGAAGGTAATGTGAGCTGACATGTTTTGAACTTGTGTTAGAAGCTTTGGAGGTCAGTCAGAGTTTGGCTGTCAAGTCTGTGAATTGTCTGACACAAGCAAGGGAAACGCCCTAGCCAACCCCTAGATCATTAGGGGCCAAAACAAGATGGTCTAGTTTACTCTAGGAAAACCAGTATGGATATTTGTAAAAGTAGAACATATGACATCAGGCTTGATTATTAAACCAAATGTTGGTGTAATTCATATTTTATGTACAGGAAAAAAATAACTAATTATGTATTATGCAATGTGTTCAGTTTTGTTTAATTTGCAAGTCTTTTGGATAATGTGATTTCCCATTCCTGATCTGTTTATTTACGATGGCTTTTCATTTCAAATGTTTGTTTCATTTCCTATCGAGGTTTTAAGCATTCGCAGTAAGATTTTTCACAAGTAAATGTGGTCATTATTATAGCTGCTGATTTTATGAATAGAAGCTGAAGGAAGATGATAATTTCATTATGGCAGACTTGGCAGTTACTGTATGGTAATTCTGTGCATGATTAAATTGTATATTTCCAAGCTGTGATGAGGAATGTAATGCATGAGTAAATAACTGAGATATCCCCCCCCCCCCCGCCTCTTTTTTTTTCTATTCCAAAGGTTTTTCAGCTACCCTTGGGTCTGAAATATGCATGTCCTGCTCCCTCCACATGGAAGCTAGCAGTACAGTGCCTACTTGATATCCTACATGTGGGACTACCAGTAGCTAGGAAGCCTGAGTTCAGCTCAGTGTTTGAAGATATGTGGATGGACTTGGCTGCATCGTTGGAATTATTTCTCTTCTCAGAACAGTGAGTAGGAATATAGTCGGCTGGAAACTGGATGATAGTTAGGAGGATGGTGATCATGATTTGAATGGTTAGAGTGATAGTGATGACGATGATGATGATAATGATGGAGATGGTGATGATTGTGGCAATGGTGATGGTGATGATGATATGGATGATGAGTGTGGCGATGGCAGTGATGATGATTATGTGAATTATGATAGTAATGAGAGTGATACTTTTGAAGGGTGTGATGATGATGGTGATAAGTGATGTTAATAATGAGCATGGTGATAGAGGTGATGTTGTTGAAGAGGAAAGTATTAACTGATTTTCAGTAACATTAATAATTCTTCTCTTAATATCCCAGCCCCACACCATCTACCCTCTCTGTGGAGGAGCAGCAGAAAGATGAAGGCATGGATGTCAAAGTGGTGCTCCTCATACGGGAGGAGATCCTACCATTCTCATCCAGTGTCCCAGAACAATTCACCGCTCGCATTATGACCCTTCTCAATAGGGGATCAATCCATTCAGCCAGCACTGCAAGCTTCTTAGGTGAGAAAGCCAAATCTCCACACAGAATCTGTCCATAGATTAATTTGGGCAGATGACAGCCTAAAGAAAAAAAGAGATCTTTGTGTGATCAGTTACAGAACAATGAATACTTTAAAACACATTTCATTTTTTCTTCAAAATTAAAGACTCATTCTATTCATGTCTTGTTGTTGTAAAATGTATAATGAAATTCTGAACTATTTTCAGTTCATTTAAAAATTCATACTTTTAATGCAAACATTGACTTAAACCTTAGCATTTTACAAAATATCTTAGTTTGTAAGTGGATGGTAAGTGGATTTAAGGGAAAAGGTTCAATGTTTTTGTATTTCTTCTGCTGTAATGTGTATTAATTTGTTTAAATATTTCATTGATGGTATGTTCTCTACAGATGTGGATAATAGACAGCTAAGAGAGGAGTTTGCAAAGGCCTGCTTTGAGACCCTCCTCCAGTTCTCCTTCATCTCCCAGACAAAACCTCTCCAAGATGCAACAGATGAGGGAGCCCTAACCAAGATGGCGCTGGCCTCCTTGCTTCAGCGATGTCAGGAAGTCCTCAAGAAATATGTAGAAGATGAAAGACTGAGTGGAAAATGTCCTCTTCCAAGGTAAGATCACATTTTGTTTGCTTGTTAGTGTTTTTGTTGTTGTTGCTGGGGGGGGGGGGGGGGTTAATAGTTTGTTTATTGTTGTCTTAATGTTGGGGGAATAGCATGAACTGGGGAAGCATTTCATGAAGTGTTTTGTCAGTGATTTTTACTGGCAAATTTGCTCTCAGCCAATCAGATGCAAGGATTTCAGTGGCTTATAACAGTTGTCAGTGAAAATCACTGACAAAGTGCTTCATGAAACGCTCCCCTGGAATGTCAGTCAATTCATATCATAAACCTGGGGACTTGTAGTTGTGTTTTCCTGTAACATGCATTAACCTGTTAAGCATGATTTTGATTTCAGTATAAGATGCATTTTTCATCATGTTCAACTGGTTAATGGATGAGATATTGCTACCCTTACTGCATGTTTATGATTTACCAATTTCCTATTCCCTCAGGTCCAGAATGACGGAAATGTCCTTTGTCCTACAAGCAATCACAACACTAATGCAATCACTCAAGAGAGCTTCACCAGAAAATGGTAAGTCAATTGTGCATCCAATAGCAATCAGTTCCTGCTTTCAAACAATAGAGTTGACTTTGATCTGCCTCAACAGGCTTTCTGGCATGTTAATTGCACAAGGCCTGTAATGTATATTATACTCTTGAAATAGGGTTCATTGAATTAGTTTTTGAGGTGTGTGAATAGCATTTGAAATTCATTCAATCAAATTTGCACTCTGTAGTTTAGAAGTTTGTGTACATTAATATAGGTGAGCTGCCAGAGTTCAAAATTTTGAACTTTAATCCCCCCACTTGGATTAAAGCTACAACATACCTCTTTTTAAGGAAATTTCTGATTTTGTTGAAAATGAGCATAAAAATTGTAGCATCTTGTAGCATCACCATGGAAACTGCCTAAATATATAGGCCACGCCCATTTTCCTGACTAATCTCATTAGGATTATGAATGGGTTACTTGCTAGCTTATTGAATGGATTAACAAATTATTGTTTGTCTTCCTAGGATAAAATAACCATAAACAGAGAGGAAAAAATGCTGCCTGATGATTTGACAGAACATGGATAGAAATGTCAATCCAGAACTGTTGCCTAGCAACATGATTTCCCTAGCAACCATTTCTCCCCTTGTTCAAATGTGTGAAATTTCCATTAGAAACACATTTTCCAAGAAGAAGAAGAAGAAGAAAAA
>CM057151.1:7768912-7789282 GCA_029962745.1 Echinometra lucunter
AATTGTAATAAAGAAAGCTGTTAAGGGACTCTGGATTTATGAAATCATGAACCATTGTGATATATCCCCAGTGCGTGCCTAAATCTAGAACTGAAAATCTATCGCCACTTGCACCCAAAGACTTCCTGAAATGTTGTTTTGAGGGGGAAAAAAAACACCTCCAAGCTAAAGATCATACAGTTCTGACCAACATTTTATTCAAAATCAAAAGACCAAACATTTTGGGTGATGTTGGTGACTTTGGCTCATTGCCAATTAATGTGTTTGTGGAAAACACCATTCGCCATGCTTGTTGCTCAAGCTGAAAGGCAAAGGCACGTATTGTGGAAGCATTCATAACTCTTTTTAAGATTGAAAAGAACTCATTGTTATCATCTCCTGTTTTTCCTCAAACTCCGTTGGTGAATTATCTTTTCAAATGAATTTTATCAGGCTTTCATCGTCACATAAATTGATTCCTGTGCAGTCAAATATGAAGATGTACCACGCAAAAAATGGTACCAATATACACAGGGGAATGAATCTACCTATATATGTTGAATTATTTCACAATTATTGCTCCATCTTGAAACAATAGACAATTTCAAAAGTGTGTACATGTACTCTTTCCAACGCACCTGTAGAACCTAAATGCCCTAATCATTTGTTCTTATCTAAACTATATACGCAGAAAAAATGTTGCTTTTTCTCATCAACTACTTTGCTAGCTTCTGTTCATAGCAGTTGCATAGCCTGAAGAGAGAAAGAGAAAGAAAAGGAAAGAGAGAGAGGGGGGGAAGGGGCAAAAATAATTTCTAATGCAATTATTGGCTAAGGATAGCAATACGTGATGAAAAGTACTGCCTCCATGAAGTAAAGAATGCATAGTCCGTAATGTCAAATAGGATATATCCTGGATATACATCGTTTGATGTCAGAATTAATAGAAGTTATTATTAGGCCTATACTGATTTTCACCATTAGTGCTTTGGCAGCACTCTCTACGAATTTTACAATGTATGTGTAGGCCTGTTTGGGCTTATGAAAAAAGCATGATGATAAGGAGTTGGTATTTGTTATTATATTTCTTTGTAGTTTACATTTTTAGTTTTCCATGTTTTGATTAGGGATGGCTCGACTCATCTTTTTATTCCGTTTCTTCTCCTCCTCCTCCTCTCTCTCTCCCATTCTCCTTTTCATTCTTCTGTCACCTTTAGGACTATCCGATGAGGAGGAATCGTGGGGTGGGGGGGGGATGAAGAGGCAATGAGACATCAGGCCTATCAAAGACTGCTATGAACATAAGCTAACAATGGCAGATTTAGTCAAGACCCCCCAAAAATGTGCAATTCTGCAAACAATTCCGAGGAGTTTCAATTCTGCAAACAATTCCAAGGAGTCATTCATTGGAATCACATTTAACTTCCTGAACACACTGTGAGATACCTGTATTTGCTTGGGGATTTCCTTGTTTCTGGAGATTATTATATCTCCTGAATGTGTCTTAAACTCTCTTAAAACCCTCCTAAAATCAAGAAGTGGGGGAATTAAAGTCAAGAAATATGCCACTTATGTCCTCTCCCCACTCGTCTGATACCACATGACCCAGAACTTGCATAGTAGTCCATGTAAACATGATAATCAAGAAAATATTGCACTGTCTACACTCTTCTCCTCACTCTCTTTTACTTTCAACACTTTAATTCTTTATTTTTTCTCTCCATTCATATGCAGTTGACCAGAGTACATGGAATCAGGTGATAGGTCTCTATCCATTCCTTGTGGATTGTACAACGTGTACCTCATCCCAGGTCTGCAAAGCCCTCAAGGAAGCCCTCTACCAGTTCCAAGACCTCCTTATCGCTCCCCCTCAAACCAGGATGGTAAATGGCAAGTGATTCCTCATCACAAATATGTAAGGTTATCAGTGAAGCCCTTTATTAGTTCCAAGACCTCCTTATAGCTCCCCCTCAAACCAGGATGGCAAATGGGAAGTGATTCTTCATCACAAATCTGTAAGGTTATCAGTGAAGCCCTTTATTAGTTCCAAGACCTCCTTATCGCTCCCCCTCAAACCAGGATGGCAAGTGGGAAGTGATTCTTCATCACAAATCTGTAAGGTTATCAGTGAAGCCCTTTATTAGTTCCAAGACCTCCTTATCGCTCCCCCTCAAACCAGGATGGCAAATGGGAAGTGATTCTTCATCACAAATCTGTAAGGTTATCAGTGAAGCCCTTTATTAGTTCCAAGACCTCCTTATCGCTCCCCCTCAAACCAGGATGGTAAATGGGAAGTGATTCTTCATCACAAATCTGTAAGGTTATCAGTGAAGCCCTTTATTAGTTCCAAGACCTCCTTATAGCTCCCCCTCAAACCAGGATGGTAAATGGGAAGTGATTCCTCATCACCAGCAAATCTGTAAGGTTATCAGTAAAGCCCTCTATCAGTTCCAAGACTTTCTCATAGCTCATCTTTATACCAGGAGTGAATGGGAAGTGATTCCTCATTGCAGGTCTGTGCTGCACTCAAAGTAGCCTTCTATAAGTTCGAACAACTCCTTAAGGCTCCTCCTCATTTTAGCAGAATGGTGCTTGGGAAGTGACTGTCATCATCACTCATGACCGTTTGCCAGAATCAGCATGGCATTTTTTTTCCCTGTAGAGTATAAGATTACTTCTTGTTACCCTGCAACAGTGGGACATAATGTTGGCTATTTGAACTACGTTTGTAGAAGCCCAATATATATATTTCTTGAGTTTCAGCTTTAAGGTATGTCTCTGGTATATTTCCCATAATTGAATGATGTGTTTCTTTAATCTTATTTTATTATATTGGTAGCCTTACTAGAGCATGCACTTGCCTCAATATAAACTGTCTCTTGTGTTGAGATATTTCCTTATATTCTGTTAATTATGGGAACAGTACCTTTAAACTTTGAGAATGATAATGAGATCATGTTCATGTCAAATGAAAGAATTGCAAGAGCTCTACTTGACCTTTGAACTGATTAATCATTCCGACAACAATGCACATGAAGATAGCGAGCTCATCATGTTCAATCCTTGTGCCGTATCATTTCAAAGACTATGAGCAATATGACAAGTCTAATGTAGCTACATGATGGATGAGTAATTGGAAAACAGACAGTAGAGGTCAAATTAGTACTTCAGAGCATACTCATTTTCATCCACTTAGTATGCTGCATGTAAATGTTCAGTATTTTTCCTCAAAAGACTACTTTTATAATTTTTGCATTGGTATTGTTTATTTGTTACTTCTCCCTATTGTTCCCTTTGTCAGCAGGTTTGTTGTATATTCTGATTTTCCTGACTTGGCTACTTTAATTAGTAGTATGTCCTTTGTTTTATGAATGAGTTTCCTGAAAAATCTTTTGAAGATATTCTGGTGTATAGTCTTGTCTCCATTTAGCATTTTACAAAGAGTTTGTTATTTTGTATTCTATAATTTCCTCACTTTATATGAAAAGAGTATTATGTGTAAGATGGCAATTTCACAAATAATGTTTCAAAGCCATGCTTAAATTTATGTTATTAACCCAGATTATATATGTTGTATTTACTGTATGTAGTGCAATTTTATGTTTATATATAATATGTACATGTACGTATAGGAATATAGATTGAGTGGAGGGATGTGTAAGGATGAGGCATTAGATGTGCTATTATCTGCCTCATGCCAGAGTGAATGTGATAAGAAATGTTTGTTTTTTTTTAATATGATTTCCATATGTTTCAAAGTATTCTCATGTTTCAAAGATTTGTTGCCTGCTAAGAGGCAGAAGGGCATTAACTTAATTCATTTTCTGTAGAGTTGATGCCTTCTAGCTCTCTTCAGGGCAATATCTTGCATTATTTTTTAGCTTGTTGAGTATATTCTATGTATGTCTGTCAATTGTCAATGGAACACTGAAGTAAAACATACATTCCTTAATCTTTGTCATATTTGCCCTATTTTCAATGAGGCAATCTTGTCATCTATCCCTAAAACTTGTCTTCTTTAGACCGTATATTCCATTGTGAAAATAATTTCTTTTCATACAAATAATGACTGAAGGATTCCGCAAGGTTAAATGATATGAGAGCTGACAGCAGTGATTATGTTCATTATGATTATTGTGTTATAGTATTATGGTCTTAAACTTATTGATTCATTTCTGTGTATTCAAAGAGCTTCCCTTTGTAAAAGGTTAATTCTTAATATCTGTAACTGTAGTTTCTCTATCCATCAAAGAAATATAGTTGTGTTATTGCTAAGATTATCACAGCCAGAATTTCCCATTATGTTTATATTGTACTCTTTATGTAGATGCATTATATGTGTTATGATTTTTTTTACATGCATTGGAATAGATTCAACTTCTACTCTTTATAAGCATCTTGTTCATATCATTTATCTACTTACTCAACCAAAACAATTATATGATTTTTCTATTTTTGTGCAGTTGTTGTAGATACATTGTAGCATCGCATATTATTATACAACTTTAAAGTCTTTGGTTCAGGGCTAAACTAAATCTCAGTATCTGTTATCTGAATTATGAGCTTTGAAAAATGGTCAATAAACAAAAAAGATTAACTTTGTTCATACTGAACAGAGAGAAATTTTAAATTCACTCTCCCACACCCCCTTGAATATGTAATACATAACTGCCTCTAACATAAACACAAATCAAATACATTGGCACAAATTTTTGTACAAATTTTCATGTATTCCATGCATGTATTTTGAAGAAAAGTTTGCCAAAATTTATTTGATGCATACAAGAACATACAAGAGCAATTTCAATTTTTCAGATTCACTGAAGGTGTAATGAATGGAATGGTTCTAAATGGGCATGTGACTTAGCATAAACTGCAATATTTTTATGATTTTGTATCGTCAAAGAATCATGGTATTTACCTATTCTATTTGACATTTCTCTTAATAGGCTATATTTGCATTGATCAGACTTTTTCTATTTAATTTCAGACTTCTTAGGGAGGGGGGAAAAAGTGATCACCATCCCTTCCCCCTTCAAAATTCCACAATGCACTGTCAAACCATCCAATTATGGTTCAGGTTTTATAGGTCAACTCTTCTGTATCTTTTACAAGATGGAACAAGTCATATTTCATCATGATTTAGAACATGATGTGAGGAACTGACTCTTTCAGCGTAGCAGCAGATATATCTAGCTGTATGAATAGTGATAAATCAGTATTACAACTGTGAAAACTCAATATTTTTCTATAGATTATCATCTCTTCACCTTTTGTCAGGTCAAATAATGTTTAAAGTGAGGAGAATATTTTTGCCCTTTTTACTTGTTCCTACACAATCCTAACTACTCACATCGAGATACTGGTACATGTAATTAATAGTGTATCATTACCACAGTTTTAAGTCTATTTTGTATGTGACAAATTTTTGTTTGTATTGTAGAAACAAGTAGGAAATAGAGAAAGGAGAGAAGAATGGTGACTAACTATATAGAAAATATGTTACTTTAACAATATATAGATGTGATAGATATGTATATTACCAAGTGTTTGCTAGAACTTGGACATTTAAAAGCCATTTATAAGCACTAAGAGAGTTGGCATCATTTATGCATGCCTTTTTGTAAAATGATGATAGATTTATTTATATTTACATTATGATAATGCATAAAGGTTGTTTATTGCATAGTTTATGTGCAACTCAGAGAGGTTAGAAATCCATTTTTATTGGATTCAGATAGAATGAGTCATGATTAGAAATAGAAAGAAATAGTTATTTTTTATTTTATGTACATTCATTTCTTGAGTAGTGAAAGGTGATATTAATTTACAGAAATATTTAGAATTTATTATTACATATACAAGATGTGATTGTTACTTCTAAAATCACATTAGTTTTGATCATTTAATGAATGAGGTTTGTCTAATAATATCTATGTAATAAAATATGGGAAAATATTCTAATGAATCATTATGACTCTGCAGTTTTTTCTTTTTGACTCTTCATACCGTTCAATCAATTCATAGTGAGATTTAATCACTGTATTATCACATTTGGTGAACTAGTGTGAGATTTAACTTGTATACTGGAAAGAAGAACAAATTCATGACATCTCGAGTTTTAGAAATTAGAAATGAGATTTCATAAGAAATCCTGAATTCTGCATCCTATATTGAGGGTGGGTTTTTTTTTTCCTCACTATTCTTTAATAATACCAAGTGCAAGGCTTTTTTTACTGGTATACATTCTCCTAATTCAGTATAATTTACGATAATGGTCCAAGGAGGTGTTTCATAAAGCTGTTTGTAAAGTTACGAATGACTTTTGTTTGTAAAGTTACGAATGACTTTACGAATGACTGGAATATGGCAAGCCAAATGGGATGCCCAAAGTTTTTCCTAACGCTTCAGCAAAGTGTGACTGCATTTTCCATAATCTCAATCAAATTGTGGCAAAAACATATACTTTGCAATAAAAATGTTTGTAAACAGTAGTAATGTTAATCTATGTCTGCATATTTCACCTTTAGCTGATGCAATTTATAATGATTGAGAATCCTATTTAGCCTGCCATTTTTAAGTCATTCGTAAAGTCATTTGTAACTTTACGAACAGCTTTATGAAACACCCCCCAGTTTACTAATATATTCAAATTTTAAGCACCAATGAACAAAGAATCCCAGCAAAGGTTGTTTCACATTACAGAAATTATGCATGCAAGGAGGGTTTCATCCATAGAAATGCTATCCTTCAAAATAGCTGATTTGAAAAGCTCACTACCAAGAAACATCAACTTGAATTTGTTAGGTGAAACTAGAGTCACAAAAAAAGACATGTCCAGCATGCGGGCAATACAGACAACAGTATGCAATTTGAGATCTTCCTGTGTTACTCCATTAAAGGTAGTAGCCCACATTTGCACAAAATTGTTTCAGAATTTGAAGAGAAATAAGCCAATTTCAATTGTAAATGACAGATATTTATGTAAACCTATCATGTTATCACATTTACAACAATATTCCAAAGAATAAGTGAAAAATGAATGGTTTTACTCTTAAAGCGTCGGGAAGACGCCTTTACAAAACAAAGGAAATAAAAGAAAATTTATGTTGAATATTTCCTTCTCAATTGAACGGGAATGTACTGGGATCTAAAACTTTACAAGTGTTTTTCTGTGGCTTAAAGCAATCTAAAGTAAAACTTTTGTGCAGAATGGGTGCCACTTGCAACTGTGGGCTTCAACTTTAAGGCTACCTTATTACCATGTAAACTTTATTAGCATGTTCATTTTTCCTCCATCTTTCTCTCTCTTTCTTTCTCTCTCTTTCTTTCTCTCTCTCTTCTCCAGGATATATAGAAGCAAGTTTCCTCTTTGTCTCTATTGACAAAAAATATAGGCATTTACGTTTCTCAATAAATTCCCATGCCATTCTCTTTGTTTCTGCCCATACCTTCTATTTATTCAACAGGGCTAAACATTGTTGTGCACAGAAGCATACTTTCAACAATAGACTATCTCATACCATACATTCCAACATATGAGGTCATCCTTTACTAATACGGAGAGAAAAGGGAGTAAATTTCCTATTACACACGTACATCATTTCAGTTTCCTACCCAGATGAGGATTTATCTAATCCTACAGTGCTCTTTAAGCTGCCTTTTGAATACAAATGATGAGACAATTCTAGATTAGGTTTAAGGAAGGCAAAAACATCCTGTTTGTGTCAGTGTCAATTGTTGTTGAATGAGCTAGAATGAGCTAAAAGGATGGAAAAACAACATATTTTGGCAGGAGATTATAGGTTACTCATCTCCCCGCCCTTTCTGTCTGTCTCTCCCCCTCTTTCTCTCTCTCCCTCTCTTGCTCTCTCCCTCTGTCTGTCTGTCTGTCTCTCTCTCTCTCTCTGTTTCTCTCTGTATGTCACAAGTCTCTTTGTTCCTGTCTCAATGCCTGCCTTTCTCTGATTTAACCCTATTCATCTACATGGAAAAAGTCTGGTTCATTAACAAACAAACTTACACTGTATTATGGGAGTGCGATAACTTGGTGAGATTCTTACATGTCACACATGTCCTGTTGTTCAAACTTCCTGTTGTTTATTTTGCTTAACAACCAAAAGGTAAATAAAAATTTGATCACATTCCATAAATTTCTTTGTCTGAAAACTTGACCTAAAAAAAGGAATTCTCATTCTTAGCATTTTATGTTTTTTATGATATATTTTGGTCTGCCCTTTTTTCTCTTTTTTGGTGATATATTTTTAGATTTTGTTGGTCATGTGTTTGGTATTGTAATCCTTACTTGAACATTGATTATGATCAGTGACCTATCAAGGAAATTCTTCCTAGGTTATAGTTGTGTTGGACTGCAATCATTCATTCCTACTAACCTGCTCAATACTATGCCTGAGATAACTAGTGCCGGGGTCTATGGAAAATGTGTGTTATACCTATAAATAAAAATATTGGGAGGGGGGGGGGGGCATTAATGCATACTTTGAGTGTTATTTCTGTATTTGTTGTGTCACTTGCATTTTCTTTGTACACACACAAAAAAATGGGGGGAAAAAAGGGGGTGGTGGTTAAACCAGTTTATTGCTGCATGATAGTGCTGCTTATGAGTATTAATGGGGGGGGGGGGGGAATCTTCAATTTCATGACAGGAAAAATATTTCCCATGGAATCAACCACGTCTGGTCATTATGCACAAATTATGAAAATGACCCACAAAAATACGGATTTATCATCACTTAACTTTAGCACCATGACTAACCATAATCTGCTAATTACTGACCAAATAGGCAACACCCTAGTCCAGGACATCCTCTCTATTTACCATAAACACAAACATCCTTGAATTATTACAACACCATGACCCAACACAAGCTAGAATAGCATTTTCATCAACAATTTAATATACATATTGTATTGATGTCTTACATGTATCTACAACCTCAAAATATTTTCATAACCATCAATTCCACCTTCAAATATAAGCATATATACAAATCACCAAAGTGATACATGAATGGATTCTCAACAACAAACACATTTCTTTTTGCTGAGATATGGATATGGAATTACTGGCATTGAAATTTACTTTTTTCAGTTACAAGCCTGCACTTTCATAGCAACTTGAAAGACATCACTGAGCTTGTTATTAAAGGAATAACAATGAATATGAAACATAATTAATATATTAACATAAGTATTACATATAAGTTGTCTATTTCCCAAATGGAAAAAAAAAAATCATAAATTCTTTCTCTGTTTTCATATTTTTGATTGTTCTTGGATTTACTGTTCCTTTTACAATTCAACCTTCTTTTTCCAGAAATTTCCACTATGAACACTATTATTATGCAAATATATTACATGTACATACACACCCTGACTGCAACAACGAAAATTAAATTAATGGGAGAAAATGCAAAATCAAACAAAACAGAAATCAAAGGCATATCTTTGATCAACTGCTGGACAAATATTGTAAGCCACGGAAATGGGAAAATACCTTGTACTAAAATTGTAAGTTTACTTGACTTCTGAACTCCACTTGCACAACATTTTTTACCAAAACTGTGGTAAAGTGATATACACCAAAAAACTTGTGTCATGTATATGTGAATATATAAGTCTATATCATATACATGTGAATGTATATGTATATGTACTTTGAAGTGACTTTTATACTTTGATTTTTTCAATGGACAATTAATAACTAATACTAACTAAATTGCTTAGTAGGCACATTCCCCTACAAAATGGGCAACTTGTACAAAAAAGAATGGATTACTGGATATGTACATAGAGCAAGGCACTGGAATAATAGAATAATAATACATGACTTGAACAATTTGAGATGCATGTAATAAACACAAAAAGCTGCCTCCATATTTTCCTTTACAACTAGTACATTTGTACTTTCATTTATAATATACAACAGAAAAGAAAAGAAAAAACATGTAGAAACAAAAAATGAAAGCATTGGTAAAAGAAAGTCCCCTTTTCATATCTTGGCAATGTAAAAGACATACACCAGTCAAAGCTGAAAGAAAATATACAAAAGTTAAATTCACAATGAATCATTTTTTCAACATCTATTTTTTCAATTGCAAAAGTTATGCATTTAAAAATCTCAGGATATGATTTCAGTTTGAAAAGGCACTTTGTTAAACAAAAACAACAAAGAAAATGGAAAAGATTCCCATTTCCTAACATTTCTATAAATTATAATACAGAAATTGTCTGAAGGTCACTTAATAAAATGAAAAGAATAGATCTTTCTCTCACTCTCTCTCTCTCTCTCCCTCCCTCCCCCACCCCCCCCCTCTCTCTCCATCTCTCTCTCCCTCCCTCCCTCTCTCTCTCTCTCTCTCTCTCTCTCTCTCTCTCTCTCTCTCTCTCTCTCTCTCTCTCTCTCTTCTCTCATACATCCACTTCCCACACAATACATCATTTACAGGTCATGCCTCTAATAGAAGTTTACATCATATTTTTCTATCATTTGCCATACTGTTTTTATTTAATTATTTAATTTAATATTAAAAATTTTCATTTCTGCATCCTATATAACTGTGGGAAACAATAAACTATGGGGAAAAATTCTTTTCCATAAAATTATACATACGAGTTCATATTATTTCATAACTACATGGGGATAAACTTCTTTCATAAAAAATATGAGTGTGACTGCATAGAGCAATACAAGATATCGTATGCCGATAGCTGGGAGAGAGTTAGCTCTATGTAAGAAAATACATATTGTATGAACACTCTTCTTGCTATCAGCATACACTATCAAAGATTGAAAGTACAAGAAAGGAACTGACCATTGTTTCAACATTCACTTTGCATATTACACATGCATACATCTTAATTCTTTGCTTCATAAAACCAAGTATCAAAGTCAAACTTGATCACTGATCAGTTTGAGAAATGGGAAAATGGAATTATTTCCAGGCTTTAAATTTTAAATTTTAAAGACAGAAAAAAATCCCTAAAGAAATCCGGATCCATGCAGTAGGCCTATTATCATCCTATTTAAATAAAAACATCTTCAATGGACATGATATTGAGGAAATTTCAGCTGACAAAACTCTCTTACAAAGAAAAGTCATGAAGGAGATGTGCAAATGTTAAAGACATGGGACGAAGGATTCTTTTTTTCTTTTTTCAGATGAAATAGTGGTCGCTCAACTTTAACCTGGCTTTCAGAGGTCATTGTAGGCAACATGTTCAACGTAGAGTTCTGAGATGATAATAGTAAGTCTCTGGACTTCTTGCGCTTTCTTCGTATGCCCATCCCTTCTCTGTTCCTCTTGCAAGTTCAACTCTCCTGCAAGCTCACAGCTCTCTCAAGTACATGGCAACATGTGCCTTTCATAAAGGATAAGTTTTATTGATATCTCCTGGATGTGCTGTCCTAGAAGATCTTACAATTTCTGATCCCCTTCTTTCGCTTCTTCGTCTGGAGGGCTGCTCTCGTGGCTGTCTCAAAGACTTCCCTCACCCCATCGTTAACCTTTGCTGAGCACTCCATGTACTTAGCAGCGTTGATCTTCACCGCCATTTGGTGACCCTCTTCATAAGTGACAGGGCTCTGCTTTGTGCGCTGGAGTTCTATCCTGGTGTTGTCATCGTTGCGTAGGTCTTTCTTGTTACCGACCAAGATGATGGGTACATTGGGACAGAAGTGCTTGACCTATGCAATAAGAAAAAAGAAAAATCAATCTCAGGAGTGCTAAACCTCTCAGATGATTTCTTACCCTTTTTCTAAGTGTGCATTCCAAAAATGCATTTTGGAAAACAAAGATTAATTCTACGTTACAAAGGAATGCTGATTTTTTCTACACACCAAAGTGACCAAACCCTAATCATTCTGGTTGAAAGTTTAGGGAAAAAAAGTACAAGTAGGTATTTTGACGGCCCTCCATCTTAGATAGGGTTCTGGAAGCTGAAGGGCTGGCCTGTCCCTTGCCTTTAATGCCTTCATCTGATGAATCTGCATCCTGAATGCGGGCGGTTCCCTTTTATATGGCTTTAATTGTAGAGGCCAAAACATAAAGTTGTTTCCCCAAAGTATATGGGGGTGGATAGTAGAGAGGTACTGTGTGCAGGCACATATATCGTGGCTTACAGGGTAATAGGTGGTTTATATTAGACCTATATATTCTCTATGGATGGGCTTATAAATGCAGCAGTCAATAGAGACACCATGAATTACACAGTTTGGAAATGATGATTTGTTACAGTACATGCCATTTTCTATTTCCACACACAAGTCAATAGAACACTGTACATGTACATGTACAAAGACAATTACAGCCACCACCTTCAAGTACTATCTGGATTTAAACTAGTGGTCAATCAGTATTCAATCAGGTATCTGTTTGTAAAATCTCATTTCATCTAATTTTAATTGTCCCTAATGCTTTAGGCATTATCCCATCCAGACTTCTGAGTGAAGCCAAACTGGAGCGGAGCAGAGAGATCACCATCCGACCATGAGAGCCAAAGTCGAAGAGACGAATTCTCTGCAAAAAGCCCCTATTTATATCCTTCGCAGAAGGAGATTGCACAATGACGCTGACACAACAGAAGAAATCACACTGCACCCTCTATGTTTTCTGTTAGATAACCTAACCTAACTAAAGCTAGACTGGTTTGCTACAGTATTCAATCATAAGTTAATCCATTTATATATTTGTTTGTAGCACAATTACTGACTATGATAGGGTAGTAAAACTATTTTTCAGAATACTGTAGAGCAGTTTTTACACTCTTACCTCTGGTGTCCATTTTTCTGGGATGTTTTCCAAGCTGTCTGGATTATCAATAGCAAAGCACATAAGTATAACGTCTGTGTCTGGATATGAGAGTGGTCTCAGTCTGTCGTAGTCTTCCTGACCTGCAGTATCCCATAATGCTAACTCAACCTGGAAGAAAACCAAACAAAAATCACATGTTAACAGAAACTAAGAGATGTAAGGGACTCAGGGCCTAAAATCGGGCAAAGGTTTGAAAACTAGCATTCCATAACCTTTTTCTTCTTTGTACATGTACATCAATACCTCTGAATGTAACAGATGTGCTCTTTAATCATTTGTTTATGCATGTTCTTTTGCTCTGCTGGCTTTTTTGTTTTTTTCTAAATTTTCCCCTTTTTTCACAACTTATAACCTCATATTTTATGTACACAAATAAGTCTTCTGCTTATCATTCTTATCATTCTTGTAATTTGGGAAAATGTACAAACATTTTACTGTCCTACATCAAATTTCAAACAAAAGAGATGTTCCAGCTGTGTTGCTGTCCATGCCCTTGATACAAATGCACCGTAGACACACATGCACACACATGTGCACTGTATGCATTAGTGTTTAGGGTGTGGTCATCAATGATTCCCTGGGGGGCATTTCATCAACATTTGTCGTCTGACAAGTTGTCAGATCTGACATCTTTCCTAGATTTTGATTTGCTGAGAAGCATCGTTACTATGGCAACTGTCAGATAAAACAGACTTTGTCGGATAAAACATCCGACAAGTCCTTTCATGAAACGCTCCCCTGGTGTACAATAAATCTTACTGGAATTATGTTTTTACAACCAATAACATTTTATGTCTGATTAACAATCATGTACATGTATTTCCAGATTTGAGCAATTCTCTTGTTCACAAACTTGTACTGTACATGTATGTGCAATGTACATGTACAGTTTTGAAAGAACAAATCTGAGTAGCATCATTTTTCTGCATTATTCAGAGTTTTGAACTTGTATTCTTGAAACACTGGGAGAATAGGCAGATTAGAAGGTACAAACAAGAATGGTTACAAATTCATACAAACTTACTCATCCCACACAATGTATAGTAGGTGAATAGTTGTTTGCCGAATGGGGAGTCAATTCTATTTTCAGCTTTATGCTTTTCTACGTACTGTGTATGAATGCGTAGGTTTGGGTGTGTTCTGTATTTATCCTCTATTAGCCAGTATCTAACATTTTGAAAAAACCCAACCCACTGCATAATATCTAACTCGTAACAGAGCAAACATATATACACAGTATTAATTTTCATGTGAAATTTGACATTTGTGATTTGAGGTATTTGCCTTTAAATGAATAATTTTTGTAAACTGTCCAAATTGTTGTACGTTTGCCAGTTTGATGAAAGTGACATTCAATTACTTTACACATGTACATGTACATATATCTGCAATGTACATCATGAGCACAACCTATATTACTTGTTATTTGAAGGTTGTGAATGTTTGATAATTACTCAGCATGCAGTGCAAATAAGCATTTCAAAGTATCTAGATACCAAAGTTCAAGTAGCAAGACAAAGGCACGTTTTTCAACATCTGATGTGATATCAATCAAGCATGCAGAATTAAATAATACTGTAGCCAAACTGACTCCAAACCAACCAAAAACAGATAAAATCTTGGATATTTAAACATAAAGTAAAGTCATTTTCAATTCTGCCAACTGTTTGTCTGGTGTCTGGAATTATCAGAGTGTGTTGGGGGAAATTGTAAATACAAAGAACTTAGAACTGCTGTGAGTAGGCATAATAAGACACCAATTGATTTTACATTATTCCTAGATTAGCTGTTTTTCTGCTCTTCTCCTTTTTTGTAGTATTAAAACTACCAGGCCTACTGCTTTTGTAAGAGTAGTAGTAAATATCTTTCATTTCAATCACTGCCAGGTCTCCATGTACTTGTACCTACATACTTAAGAGGCAATCTGGGATGGTATGATTCATTTTCCCATTTTGATAGTTTACTGTGAAGTTCACAGTTCTATGATTCTAAGAAATAATGTGATTCCTGCACATCTCCATAGCATTTTGTCCACTTAGATAAATCTACTTTCAAAGCAGCTAAGTGTATGGAGGCAGTCTGCTTAGCAATGATTCAAGGCATAAGCTGAAACGACTGGCGATCCTATAAGGAACAGGAACAGAGTTGGAAGAATGAGGAAATGGTGATTGACGACCCAAGCCCAACCACTTCCTTCTTAATTAGCAATCATGTTTCTTTCTATGCTAGACAGACTTTTAGGCTGACTTTCAGACTTAGTGTGTAATGACATGAAATAAATATATCTCAAGTGTTGTGTACACATGGCAGAATGTGTGCATTTTCTTCATCATTATCATTCCTGCAAAAGAAGTGTCAAGTACTACATGTACATGTAGGGGCACATTCCTTCCCCCCCCCCCCCCCCAATGAAAATTGTTGTTTGAAAATCATTACACAGTGTCTCAAAATCCAAACCCAACTTTCCCCAGCAATATTTCATTGAATACAAACATAATGGCTCACATCATAAAAAGGCAATGTCTTCTTTCAAATAATAGCCCTTTTGTGATCACACACACAGCAAGGGGCAATCAAATTATAACAGCTTAACTTCACAGCACACAAAGGGAAAATATTTTTGTAGTTTTAAGTACATGTTGCTTCTAGCTTTGTACATGTACATTTCTCAACAACAAGAGAAATACATCTAACCTATACTGTAAGAGTGCATTCTACCATACAGTAAGTTCTTTTGTATTTTTCACCTCCCTGTGGAGTCATACCTTTTTCTCCTCACAAATTATTGATTTCTATTTGTTGGCATTTGTACACTGTATGAAAAGGGAACTCAATCTTTTTCCCATATACATATAACATGTACATGTATGATGTATATGAGGGCTTTTAAATGTGGGCGTATACCATGTAAATGTACATACAGTATACATGTATGCCTATGGTGAATTGCTGTTTGGTCTACTGTATTACCATTTGGTCCAATTGTTATCTGATTATTTCGTCCATCACCATTTTGTCTAAATGACCATTTGGTCCATGACTCCATTTATCATTTGGTCCAGTGGCTGATTGGTCTATAACCATTTCATCCAAAATGCCTACTACGCTGTAAGTGCGACTGTATGCTGTACATGTGACTGTATGCTGTACATGTATATGCATGGGCATGGAGTTTACACTCAGCGATCAGTTCACGATAATATTATCCACAAGGCATGAAGTACATTGTAATTAATTAATTTTACTAACATTACAGTACATTGGCTGTGCAGCCTACACATGTATATTTATTGTACATGTACACTGACACCTATTACTATTACAACATACATGTACAACCACTGTCTAGAACAATTATCCCCTGGGGACTTATTTACCACTGGGACAAGTGCACCCCCTCCCCCCCCCCCCCCTTCCCATTTCCCCTTCATAATCATCGGTCCAGCCTAAATGTACATTAAATATTCAAGTTGATGTTAATAGTGAAAAGGTTTTACCATACAATTTATCTCAAAACTTTAATGCTTCTTTTAGTCTTAAATGTAGGCTGCATGTAGTGTGCAGGCACAGACCCTTATTGACAGTTTGACACTTTATTTAAATGCATTGTGTCTTGAGAGAAGCCTAGTAAGACTGCCTACTGGCTGTGTCAGTATAGGTCTGGAAGAGCTACATAGTAAATGATCACCAATGACCTCCTCTAGTCTCCTTCTCAGACTTCTATAACGTGTTTCGACAGACCAGGGTTTGTGCCTTCAAACTAGACTGCATGTACAGCTCAATTATTTGATGGCAATGCAAGGCAAATTGTATTATTGAAGTTCACTTATAGAGCAAATTAGCGTACCAATCAGCCTTTAATAGTCTGCCCAAACCTGGTACACAGTGTGCAGTGAACATGGACAGAGTGCAGTGTGCTCAATTGTCTCATAACTCGATAGAGCTTGCCTGATTCAAGACCAAGATTACATGGTTCAAGAAACGGCCAAATATTTATAGGTCAGTGGCAAGTTGTTTGGCTGTAGTAACTCAGCCACACCCAAAACAAGTGCAAGGTGTGTGTGCTATAGGCACAACTTACGTACATGTAGGCCTACATGTGAAGAACAAAAAAAAAATGTATGCTGCAGCAGTGCAGTTACAGCTCCTATGAACTTTTGTAGGTCAATAATCAAAGTAAATGGACTGTTTTGAGATTAAAAGACCAGTGCAGATTGCAGAAACATGGCACAATATAAGCAGGTCCATGATGTAAAAACCCACAATGAAGCTAACATCGGGGTATTCCCACTGCAAAAAGGAAGTAATGAACAAAAAAGAGAGAACAACAGTAGCGAAGAATGAGTCTCCCAGGGCATATTTACATAGGGGCGTATTCTGTGTGATTAAATGGAGACTTTGTGCACTGTACCAAAAGGCTTGTGGGACTGTGTGGGAGTCAATGCCAAATTGAAAGCAGAGTAGCAGACATATTTGAAGAACAAAACTATTTTCAAAATTACAAATGTGAAGCCATATCCACATACCTTTATAGAATGTATGAAATACACAAGGACAAGTTGAGATATCCCGTACTCAAAAGAGTTATCAAATTACGGAAATGTAGCTTATACCTTGGACTAATTCATGATTTTTTTCTGAATCAGAAAGTTTATGAAGCTGATCATAATTATCAATCACAGCATGTCAACATTTATTTTTAAGAATTTGTGTTGTGCATTGAAAAATGCACCAAAATATCCATACCATAAAATATTCCACATTTACAGTACTGTAAATAATAAGTAGCCTTTATTACCATTATTTCCTCTTCATATTAAAAAAAAAAAATGATAAAAAAGTTGTTGAAAAGTCCCCCCCCCCCATCACGAATTGTCTACCTGCTAAAAGTGATTGTCAAACAAAAGCAATGAATTCTGTCATATGCTGTACAAAAACACAAATGCAAGTTAATACATGTATTCATAAGTTACTACTCAGACTGAGTATATCATAACCCCTTTAATTTGTGACAAATCTATCCAGACATGTTGCCAATGTATCTTGTTGACCTCAACCAACTCCACCCATCAATGGTATGCATGGTATGTAAGCAATGCAGGAATGCAGGGAGGGTAGGCAGAAACCTGCCCCTAGTTTCATCCTCACTCTCAACTCATCCCATTGTTTGGGAACAATACATGGCAAGTGTCCAACAGAACAGAACAGAATAAAGGTGTACTAGCATACAACGTAATGTGTGACTGGTTGACATCATCAACAAGGTGAACACACAGCAAACCTGACTAGTTGTGTCTATACATGTAGCTGAATGAAATAAATGCCAAGTACCTCAGGCCAACATTTGTGCTTTGTACATCTAAATTACAAGTTCTACAGTAAAACAGGGTTAATAGTTTATAGCACCTCCTTGTTAATAGCAACAATCATTTGATTTATACACGGAAGTGTTGTTTACATTTTTTCCTAAGAATGATGCTACACTGTAATCCTCATCATGAATTGCCTTTAACATTAAAATCAACAAGACTTATTCTTTACTTGGAAATTAATTATACTCAAATTTTGATGCTTTTTTTTTAAAACCTCTTATTCAATCTACATGTATAATGTTATTCCATCTATCATTTGTTCCAATTCATCCTAATGGCTCCTAAACTGGGGGTTTTGGTGCATTTTTATACAAATTTATACAATATGAATGGCAGTGATGCAACAAAGGAATGTACATTTTATTTGATTTAAGTGAATCAAAATTACGTTCTTACAAAAAAGGGCGTTTTGGCAACGCCATTTAGGGTCCGGATTTGAGGTGCTTGGACGAGCATGGGTACCACTTCCATCTGTGAGTGACTCCTCCCCCCCCCTCCCGGTTAAAAAACTTCCTGCAGAGTGGACCCCCCCCCCCCGAATTCCCTCTTCACATTTGAATGGGCCTTATGTTCCTAATTTTAATCACTGCAGGCCTACATTCACATTTTCCTCTTTATGTGAAGTAGTTAACAGTTATCATGAACACATACATGTACATGTACTCTTCAGTTTTATGCTTTCACTTTCTAGTACTTTTATTTCCCCTATATCATCAAAATCACATTAAAAATATAAAATGTAATACTGTATGAGCTGAAATTTTCGCGGTGGTTTAATTTTCGCTAATTTCGCGATGATGTCCTCGCCAAAATTTCCACTAGAAATATGCCTATATACTTGTATAGAAATATCTTTCAAAACGTGAAAATAATAACTCGCTAATATGTCAAACTTGTCCCAAATCGCTAAAATATCTGTACGCTAAAATATCAGCTTATACAGAAAATAAAAAATTTGGATTTAAAGAACAAAGTAATGATGAAAAAGAGGCAGAACTCACCTGTTTACTATCTACTTCTATATCAGCTACATAGTTCTCAAATACTGTTGGGACGTATACTTCTGGGAATTGGTCTTTGCTAAATACT
This sequence comes from Echinometra lucunter, assembly GCA_029962745.1. NCBI lineage: Eukaryota > Metazoa > Echinodermata > Echinoidea > Camarodonta > Echinometridae > Echinometra > Echinometra lucunter. Next base: position 7,788,186 of record CM057151.1, read on the forward strand.
ATGAGCAGGCAAGTCTTTCCGCAGGCACCATCTCCAACGATGACCAACTTCTTACGAATCGCTGCCATGTCTACTTGTTTTGGTGAATCTGTAAAATCTCGCCCTGTGTAAGGAGTACAGAGAGGTCACAGAGAGTCAGAAATGGACAAATGTACATACTACTCTATAGTGAGAAATACAACCAAAACATTTGTAGACTTATGTACAAAATTTCTCAATGAGCTAAAATGGTATCTTTAGTAGCACCTAATAACAGCACAGTGATAAGCATTTCTATGAGTAATTTTTTAGTAACTACACATACTCTATGTCATTAAAATAAGATATTTGAGCAAATATTCCGAACAAGTTATCCAAAAATCTGGAAACAACATTGCCATGGCACAGCCAGGATTTCAATTGGGAGGGGGGGGCGGCGGTGAGAGGGGAGGTTGCAGGGAAGGGGGAGTTCCCCCCTCCCGCGCAAAGCACAGAAGCTTTGACATTTCTTTGTTATTGTTCTTTGTCTGCTCATTCTCTTCTTACATTCTCTCACCTTTTTCTCTTGTCTTTTTTGTTGTCATGTTGGGGGTTGACCGCCCATCGTCCCCCACCCCCCCCCCCCCCCCCCCCCCCCCCCCCCCCCACCCCCCCCCCCCCCGTTACGAGGATGGAAAACTAGTACTAGTTAGAGCTAAGCATCATGAAGATTTGTCAGTCTTCCCATCCCCACTAATAAAATAAAAATAAAGAAAAAGGCTATCAAATTTAGATGTGATGATTCCATGCAATATATAAAATCCCAGTTAAGGGTATAAATTGGAGGATGTTAGACAGGTTTTCCCTGTTTAAGTTATCAAAACCACTCCTACTTCAATCCCAGTTAGTAACTATAACAAAAAGTAACAAGTTACAGTTTAGGGGTTCTTTTCAGAAAGTGTTTCATAAATGCAATCATCTGCAGCGTGACATCCAATTCCAAAATAATACACAAAAACCTGTAACACTAAAAAAACTAAACGACAAACATGACAAACAAGCTCACCAAAAGTTATATATACGAGTAAGATATAGCATAATTTCACAAAAAGAAATCCAGAATCCAGCAACAGCTAAAC
>CM057151.1:7789782-7872846 GCA_029962745.1 Echinometra lucunter
ACTCCCAACCAGAAAAATCTTACCATTTTTATTCCTTTTTTTGGTCTTGAGTACATGACAAGGGAGGGGAGGGGAGGGGTAGTCAGATTTGATTCGGACGGGGTGTGCCATACCCATACCCATACCCATTTTTAAAGGAGAACGAAAGGAGAACAAAAGTAAAAAAACAATTATACCTCATTTTCTATGTGATATTTTAGTGATTTGATTGAACCCAGCAAATCACAGACTTGCACTACTGTTTTTGAGTAAATCTAACTTCAAAACATGGTTTTCATACGATCTGACACAAATCTGTGTGCTCCCATCTTGTTTGTACTCCCCGGGAAGCATGACGTACAACGAATTTGAGCTCTTTGTTGTGATTGGCTATCATTGTGTGAACATGTTAGTGAAATAAATTCTAAAAGAAATATAAATTAACAGCATGGTTCTCGTGAATTTTTTGTTAATATCTGTTTATTTTCATTTAATTTATCAACTGAATAAAAATAAGGATAATACGAGCAAAACAGCGACTAATATCACGCTAGATTTGCATCATCGAATTAGTCATGCATGTGGATCGTGAAGTTACTTGCCTGGAAGTGGTCACTGCAAAGAACGCGATGCCACTGTACTTTTATATGTTGATTTTTAAAATTTCTTGACTCTCATTGCTGCTATCCATTGCTGGAATAATTCTGTTACTTTGAGGATTAGGTAAGGGGAGAAACGTCTTTCCCAGGTTTTTCCCGGTCGTATTGTATCACCTAAAAGTCTGGCATGACGGCACTTTCAACATGTTTGCTACGTCGCATACAACAGGAGTAGCGCTCAATTACGTCACATCTGCATGGGGGATCTCTCTATTTCTTAACAAAATGGAGACACACAGTAGGTTGAGTGGGTGCTTTGCAGCAGACGGCATATGCATCTTGAAAGTATATTTTGGATAAATCTGGGCGTACAGATGTGCAACTTACATCATAACAGGTAAGAAAATAAAATCATGACTTTCATTCTCTTTTAAGGGTTATTTGGCAAACAGAGTACTCATCATCAGGGCTTTGAATGCTGGGTAAGTTGGGTGTGTACTTTAGCAACAATATGGGTGAGAATATCATTCTGAACAATAAAGTTACCTATATTTCAAAAAGTGGGGGCATCTTTACCAATTTTCTGGCACAAAACCATACCCCATATGTAGGGATATCGTTAGAGCAGCATACCCCCCGAAAACCATACTAAAAGAGTACCCCCCCCCCCCCCGGAAGAAAACTAAAAAAATGTGATTCGGCACAAAATTCTGTAAATACCGAAAGTAGCGACCCAATTGCTTGGCAAATGACGCGACATGCTCTAGTCTAAGGCATTTTATTTTAATTTCATTATGTGAAAAAACACGCCCAGAATGCAACATACAAAAATGTAAAAATTAAAATGTCTATTTTGACATTTTGGTATAAAATTTTAGCAAAGATCTTGCCACAAGAAGATCGTATATGAATTTACAAAGTCTACATGTTAATCGTGAAATCATCAATCACTGTCTGAAAAATTTGATTTTCAATAATTTTCCATTTTGCGTAATTCTTGACACGTTCTTTCATACTACATAAGGATAAGACGCCTAAGCGATGGTACTTCTGCAGAGGATTCAGCCAGCCGTGATTAAACGCCATGGGCGCTTATTTGTATTTTGTTTTCTCCGAGATACCACTCATCCTGTGTACTCGGTCACCAATATGGGATGGTGAAATTAAGTGATCACAGTTTAGAAAGTGAGCCCTCTACGCTCTAATCGAGTCATATGTAGCATATATCGATTCCATTGCCAATGCATGTATGGGTCCGTACCGCCGCTGTTACTCGTACAAGCTCAGAGCACAAGAGGGCAGCAAATTAAATGAGATTGCCTAGAATGATCCGGTGACCTGTGTTCTTATTACAGTAGACCTCAATTTTATGCTCCAAATTCAATATTTCGAGCATGTTATAGGCAGGACACAACATATTGAAAGACCAATCCTGACTTAATGTATGATGGGGGGACCTAAAGCTACCCACTTTGTTTTCAGTGGCTAAAAGTCACAGAAAATCATTGGCTTGTGCAAATTTCATTTCTATATCTTGATTCTACATATTCCAAAGTTGATTTGTGGAAAAAATTATGACGGGTGAATGTCAGCAACGCAATTTCCAGGTCGATATCAATGCCGGTGTCAAATCTTGTTCTGAAAAATGAAGGGGTCCTAAAGCTACACACATGCAATAAATGAATGCAAATCTTGATATTGAAACAGTGTGCATCGCATGTGTATTTTAGCCTGATTTGAACATGTTGTATCGCTCGTCTATGTGATTTGTATGGTGCGTAGCTTTAGGACCCCCGACCATACATGTACATGTAGACTGGTATGGTTGGACCTACTACTCATCGACCGCCTTTAATTGGTTACGCCGTATCTCAGAAAATATTTGTTGGTTTTCCCTTAATTTCGTCTCACTTGTGGAGAAAATGCAGATTAACATCTCATGTTCAGATTGTTGACTCGTACGATATGCATGGAAATCTCGGCGACAAACGCATGTGATGTTTTTCACTCGCCGCCTGTGCGAGCTCATTATTTAAACCGACCGCCCGTCCTCTGTATTGATTAAAGGAGAAGTCTAGGTGATTTCTATAAGCATGGATCATAAAGAGAAAAAATTCAGCAGCTAGAAAATGTCTTACTTTACACGACATATCCTAGGATTACCGAGTCAACAATTAACTTGTATAAACAGTAGTTCTAGTACGAGCTCATTTTCATCCACAATACAGTTCGCACCCGGGCCCAGTGACGCAGCTGATGCACCGCAGGCAGGCCAGGCGATGCCAGCGATATGCCTGTACGACATTCCAGCTTGAAGTGGTCTTCGCACACTTTCTTTAACTTCGAAAATTTCTAAGTTTTGAAGTCGAATTTGTCCATCAGGCACCTCTCCCTGTCCATCAGGGGATTCGGATTGCAAAAAACTTCACTTTGCAACAGAACTGGTGTGATTTGTACACCCAAAAGCTAGACGTATCGGGTAGTGATTTTGCTACTCGAGGCAAGTGGACAAAAATACCCGAGATTTTTCGAGAACTTGGGTAGTAATTTGCTGTCAAATTACCACTAATTTGCATCCTAAATTACGGCCAATTAACAGTTTGAAGTATTTGGACTTGGGCTCCGATCGTCGCGAGTGGCAATGTCCACCACAGAATGCAATAAGTGGGACTGATTAAAAATTTTGTACATCTCAAAAGACCATTCTTACCGATTTTACGTCCATATCAGTGAAAAAATATCGTATATCCACACACAATAATTATTTTGAAGAGGAATAATTACCCGAATTTTTCTAGAAAAAATACTATTAGCAAACCCTTCTTCGTAAATTTGTTTGGTAGTCCATCACCAATGCCAAACCATCTTGTTGACAATGATATAGCCTTTTGTCAAGAGGCGCAAATAATTACTTGGATTGTGCTGTCAGCTCGAAAATGAAAGCAATCACTTGTTTCTAAAATAGTTTTTAGAAACAAGCAATTTTTATTGAAATTATTATGACTGATGATACAAGAATAATCAGTTCGCCATGATTATGAATGATCTCAGACTCAGTGATGATATTTTATAAATCAAAACAATAAGAGCCTTTATCGGAAGCCAGGTATTTTACATGAATTTATTTTTTTTCATGAACGGAAGTTGTGCATGCGGCCGCATTGTGAATAAGTTTTTGTGGGCTTTGTCGGTATTGCCTGCTACTTTATGTCGACCAAAATCATGAGTAAAACCAGAATTGAAATCAATTATTCTGTTTAATAACCAATTCACATCGGACCAAAATAATTTATCTGGACCCCCCCCCCTTCTGTTTTGATTGTCATTTTTATCTTGTTTTTGACTTTGATGTGTGGCTTTGTGTTACTCTGCTTGCATCTTTAGAGTTTCAGCTATTATTTTTGAAAATGGAAAAGGCAATGATTTAATTTCAACAATGAAGTATGGCAGTTGGATTTACTTTATTATGATTGATTATAAAATAAATATGACGTTTTGATCATGCTTACGTTCGGAAATCATCACAACAGTGTCTTTCTCTGCTGTTTTGAAAGCTATTAATTATTTGTGTCATCTACATGCCCCCATCTACATGCAGATATTTTTTTATGAATAGTTGCCTAGATACGCAGGTGCGATCATGCACTGGAATGTTATGCAAGTTTTGGCCTGCTCTTATCGAATAAACACGATGGCCTCATTTAAAACAGAAGTTAGAAACTTACGTTATCAAGAGTTGAGAACTGTATCGCATTGAAAGTTCTTCTGAAATTATGATGGAATATCAATTTTTGGTAATTATGCTGAAGTGATCATCTCTGTCCCCCCCCCCCCCCTTTCTTGACCATTTTGTCATTTCATATCACATTGTGCGTTCCAATTCGGTCTTGTGTAATGTGTGGTGTGCCTGTGTGTACCGCAACCGGTAGATGGGCCTACTGTTGCATCTTTCAGTATGAACCTGATCAATCGTTCGTTGATATGACGTCATCAAGAATCAATTCTTTGATAGTTTACAATTGCAAAATTGCAGTTTCTAACATCAATGTCGCCGATAAACTTCGCTAATGAATGGCAAAAATGGAGAATTTTGTGCAAAATTGTAAACAGAAAAGGTGAGTAGAGAGTGTTCTACTCGTGACTGAGCGAGTAATGAAGCGAGTAACGAGTAAAAAACAGTACTCGTCCATCATGCGAGTAGCTCAAGCAATAAAAAATGCCCACTCGCAAGGCGAGTTTTCAAACAGCACTCGAGTCTACTCGAGTAGTCGAGTACTTGTGCCAGGCCTATACATGATCATGACTTACTAGTCGTCACTCAGATCTTGTGACCTTATACCTCTCGCAAAAAACAGTACTCATCCATCATGCGAGTAGCTCGAGCAATAAAAAATGCCCACTCGCAAGGCGAGTTTTCAAACAGCACTCGAGTCTACTCGAGTAGTCGAGTACTTGTGCCAGGCCTATACATGATCATGACTTACTAGTCGTCACTCAGATCTTGTGACCTTATACCTCTCGCAAAAAACAGTACTCATCCATCATGCGAGTAGCTCGAGCAATAAAAAATGCCCACTCGCAAGGCGAGTTTTCAAACAGCACTCGAGTCTATTCGAGTAGTCGAGTACTCGTGCCAGGCCTAGATCTACACATGATCATGACTTAGTCGTCACTCAGATCTTGTGACCTCATACCTCTCGCAACTGGATTTTCGTTTCTTTCAGAAGTGGAAAAAAAAATTGAAGCATACAAGCAGAACTGAAAAATGTCACTTTTCACTGATTGATTGGCATTGCAATTACTGCACAGACTACTAAAAAATCACTCCCAGCTCCATCAGTTTATTCAGTCAGTTACTCACTGAATGAATGAGCGGAACAAGTTGAAGCTCTTTTCCTTATGCCCAAAGCTAAGAAATATTCCCTGCAAAATGCAAAACATGGATTCAGTTAAGACTTCTTTTAGACTTTGAACTTAGAACTGAAGACGAAATGACGTTATGAGTTAACTTCTACAGCTCATGAAACGGGACCATAAAACACAATACAGCAGAACGCTCTCTGTTCTCAGACACAGTCACTTCACACAAACAATACAATCGAATTCACACACCTGACTGTGCAATGTGTGTGCAAAGAGAATGAATTAACGGTCTACAAAATCTCGAATCGTCAGCAAAGTGGCCCTTATATAACCAGAAATACTTTGAGTACACTGTATTCTCACACATGGACATTATTTTCAAGAACTCTTCTACACAGCAACTCTGTATTTAGCTACCAAAACATTTTCTACTTACCAAATTTCATAAAATAATACCAGGAAGAGGCAGATTACACCCCTTGATTATGTACTCATTCCGTGTTGTTCATATGCGAGCCACACCTCGCAATTGTGCCTATAGGGGATAGGGGAAATGAAGCAATACTCGTACCCCCAAATGACGTTTCTGAAATAGCGGCTGCTACGGTCGACGGGAATTTTCAGAAAACGTCAAAGTACTTGATAACATCGTGAAAAAATACCGTGTAATTAATTCAAACATACAATATGTTCCGTAATATATTGTAGGAAAAGAAAATTCAACATCTTTCAAATGAAAGATGGTAATAAATTATAAAAAACGAAAGAGAACCAAAAGAGTAAGCGCTTCAAAGCTCAAGCTATGAATCACTGCACTCCGCGTCGGTACGGTACGCGCAGTTGGGGTTGGATCCTTATTCAGAATTTCCAGTGATCCCAGTAGTGCACCAGCAGGTGAGGTTAGCGTTATTTTATGGGCATATTTTCATATTTCTATCAATTGCTTCACCCTTTATCATGAACGAATACAAATAAACAGTAGAAACATCCTGGGCATAGGGCCCACATTGCAGGGTCAATGCATCAAATTTATTGAACACGAAAACTTGGATAAACTGGAAGATACCCATACTTACTCCCTGTAATGAAGATTCTTGAAGGTGAAAAGAGCCATAGACTGAAAAACCCGATCAAAATTTTCATTTATAAGAGACGTTGTTTTCAGCGTACGGCTAATTCTATTTTTAGAAAAGAAGTCAGCAGCAGTCCGATCATGATTTTCTAAGTGAAAGGGCGTGGTAACTTTCTAACCGGACAAGATGATTGGAGTGCATGGCACACGCACGGGCAGAGAGGAAGAGGATTTCAGCCCGGTGTCGTCACTCTACCGGTATATTCAAAGGTGTAACCATGATCGTTCGGCAACCCAGAATTTGACCCCTATTTCGCGGTGTTCCAAGTACATTTTCAGCCATTTTTACCCCTATTTGGCACAAACGGGTACAAAGTGGCCTTTAAGAAACACTCTTATTTTTCGCATTCCAAGCACTTTTACTCATCCACCTCTTTCAAATTCAATTCACGTCTGAGTCAGAAACAGAATATTGCAAACAAGGACCAGAAAAAAACAACCTTTTTTCAATTTCGAGTAGAGGTCTACAAGCTCAAAAACACCTTTTTTCTTCTACTTCTTCTTTTTTCAATTTCGAGTACAAGCTCATGAAAACAACCTTCTTTTTTTTCAAAATCGCGAACATGCTAAAAAAATATATAAAAAAAGACCCCTTTTTCGAACGATCATGCGTACACGAAGTCAATTCAGAGTGACAACACCGGGGATTTCAGAGAAACAATTCCAGTCCAGTAATGAATCCTCGAGTTCTGGCTTGATATTGGCAGGTCTTCAGGCAAAATAAGATGACTCTAATTCACTGTAGACTTTTTGCTTGGCCAGCTATACGAAACTTTGAGTGTACGTGGAGAAGGATACCGTTGACACGCCTATCACCTTTTATACCTTTTATAAAAGTGAACTTTTATAACAGTGATCTGCATGGACTTGACCCAATATTGAAGGAGGGACAGGAGTTTATTAAAAAACATTTTTAGCGAGGAAAAAAGGGTAAGGCTTCACAAACTATCGGCACACAGTCTATGTAATCTTTGGACTGCCAAAGGACGCACTGAATTTTATTTCAAAACCCAGACATAGCAATAATAATAAACCAACATGAAGCAAATTCGGTATGGGATCCCCAAAAAGCTAAGTTGGTGAGTGGGCTTAAAGAACAAACTGTTTAAAAAAATCAGTGTTATTCTGTTAAAAACCTCAATTTTATTCTGAAATGACAGGGGCGAATTCCTAGAAAAATTTCGAGATCATGCATACTGTATATAGGTAAAGCCGCATAACACTGAACGGTACACCAGTTTAGCCCACTTTCGAATTGGGAACACAGGAGGACCATGGGGCGCAAATCATAAACCGTATGGGGAGAACAAATTTGGCAATATATATACATATTCGTTTTTCTTTTTCTGGACAGTGTTTCCCAACTCTTTCTAGTGAAGTGGTGTTTTTTTAATCTAAGTAGTGTGTTAGTTTTCAGGACGGTTGCCCGTCCCCCCCCCCCCCCCCCCCCCTCAAGCGTTCAAGTCAGCCGAGTTGATCCGGGTGTTGGGGCACCCCGGACTCAAGCCCCTCCCACTGCATGTGCTCAGAGTTAATTAATTCACTGAATTGATAAACTCTCCATCCATGTGCTATTATTTATAGTGACTCCCTTCACCCTTGTGCATGAGATGCCTATTGCAATAGTTAAAATTCCTAATGATTCAAACACCCTTTTCTGTGATATCAGTTTGATAAAACTAGTGGTATGGGGACTATTGGGCTTTATTGCGTCCCCGTAAAAAAAAAAAAAAAAAAAACTATTGGTATGGGGACATAGAGTTAGGGTTATGGTGACATTTTGATGTCATAGAACAAAAGAATGTCCCCATAATGTGCTTATAAAGGCGCATGAAGCGCCGGAAAGGCCACTGGCGGCTGAGTGATCAACGCCCCCACCCCTCCCCTCCTCTCCCCTCTCAAATTGACTATTCGAGCAACAGTCATATTAAGCTGCAGTGTATAGCTACTTTCTGCGTAAGTTTCATATATTTTCTATTTCTTTTCAATTGCGAGAAAATCACTATAATATACCAACTGTCAAATTTCGTCCGCTGTTATGATGTTCACTGGAATAAGATCTGTGCTCCTGGCAAAATTTGCCCGTATGCAAATTTATATCGAACATACCGGAAACTGAACGTAACCTATCTATCTATATATATATATATATATATATATATATATATATATATATATATATATATATATATATAAACAGGGTCGGCGCTACGGGGGGGGGCAGGGGCAAATGCCCCCCTATGATTTTTCAAGTGATGAAAAAAAGAGAAGAAAAAGGAGAAAAAAAGAGGAGGAAGAAGAAAGAAGAGAGTGGGGAAAGAGAGGCCTGGGGGCTTGCAACTATGATACCCCTATTTGCTCATTTAAAACGTCAATAAATTCACCTATGGGTCATCTCTCCCCCCCCCCCCTTTCTCTCTCTCTCTCTCTCTCTCTTCGTCTTTTGTTTTCTTGCAACACTGCCGCAAAAGCTTTAAGAAATCAACTCGAGGCAGTATCAGTAGCTTACATTTTCCATCACCTATTGAAATGTGCGAGCAGCACAATTACGTAAGCTATAAATGGTATCTAAAAGATCTATAGCTATTAAAATAGGGTGTTAGAAAATCCCCTTGAGTTGATTTCAAGGAAAGTCTGTGATTGTCTTATTCATGGTCTTGGCACTGCTTATGATGTTAATGTCATCTTGAAGATGCATCTTTTCCTGCATCTTTTGCTAACAAACGTCGTCAGATTTATGGAGCACCACAATAAGCCATCTTGTTTCTTTAATGACTGCAATTCTACAACAGTGAATAAAAAAAAATTGAAAATGCCATGCCATAGAATAAGATATCAATTCAACAATCAATACATGCCCTTCAAAAATATACTTTTATTGAAAGAGGTATAAACTTTGCATAAATGAGTGAATGAGACATACCACTTAGGTTCAAAGGAGAAATATTTATCTTGAATATCAGACCCAGTCTTTACCTCAGTTTACTTCTTGTCACCACCAGTACAACCAGTACAAGCAAATCTATTTCCCCTTATTTATATGAGATACATAAATCAAGATACATGTAACTAAGTAAGGAAATTATCTTATAAATCAAGATACAGCAATTTGCATGCTCCAGTTATTCCGGGCAGTAATTATACCCTCAACCCTTGGCAGCTAATAATATAAAGTCCTAAGCAGCCATTTCCTCATCAAATCACCCAAGACCTTATCTTAGTGACTTATGACTTACTAAAAGTGGAAAGAAAAATCATAGGCAGTCTTAGGCCATTCAAGGACTACAAGGTTACAATAATTTTCCTAATTTAACACATGTGAGCATGGATGTCGATTTCTGTTCGCGGTTGGGGGGGGGGTGATTGATGCGGAATATCCTCGGCGAGGGAGCAAGCGGCCGAGCGGGGAAAGGGTGTGGGGTTCAAACGTGGAGGATCAACTAAGCAAAGTCTAATTCTAAATCCGTTTTGAGGAGTGGGGGGGGGGGGGGGTGATCACCTTTTTACCGATTTTTTTCCGTGAACTCACACTTAAGTATACATACTACACACACCCTCATTCACCCGCGCAACCCCCCACACATATAATATTATTTTGCGAGCAAGCGAAGCGAGCGAGCGAAAAATAACCAATTTTAGTTTTAAGAGCATTTCATTCTTTCATTTCATTTTTAAGAGCATTTCATTCCTTGAAAAAGTGGGGGAATATATCCCCCCCCCCCCGGGATTTACGCCAATGAATTCAAAGTCTAATCTACCATCCCTTCAATTAACTACACAAGAAATCGTTTTCAACAGTTTATCGCAGACAGATCTTCATTACTTATTAAGGGGCCTTGAATTTTTTTTTTAATAGTTGGCATTTCTTTTTGAGTATGAAACACCCTGTTCCTTATTTTGCGAGCGAGCGAAGCGAGCGAGCCAAAAATTCCAAGTTCTTGTTACAGAAATGTTATTTTGTCATCAAAATACACTCTAGGCCTATGAGATTATTTGAATGGTATATTTGACAACGTTGCTGCCAAATATGACTATTTTAGCACCTCGCTGGTCCAATTGTTTACCGTCGGAACCACCTAGCTTTCTGTATAATCGCTAAAGTATTATTTCGTCATCAAAATACACCATAGGCCTAAAGATATTTGAATGGTCACCTCGCTGCCAAATATGACTCTATTCTACCCATCGCTGGTCCAATCTTTTGCTGTTCAAAAAAACACCCTATTTTAAAATATTACGAGCGAAGAGCGCGAGAGGAAAAACACACTCTTTTGAAGATCTCGTCGTCAAAATACACTATAGGTTTTTAAGTTATCTAAATTACATATCTGGCCAATTCGCTTGCATGCCCAATTCGTTTTCCTTCCCAAACTATCCTGTATCTAAATATTATACGAGTGAGCGCAGCAAGCGACGAACAATTTACACGCTTAAATACGCCTCAAAGATATTCTAAATAGTATATTCTGCTTTTATCTTTATCGTTTTTTCCTATTTATCTTTACTCTTTCCCCCTTTTTCTTTCTTTCTTTTATTCAATTCAATTCAATTCAATTTTTATTTCGTCCAAATTTACATGGAAATTCATTCCGGGATTTTACAAAGATATTGCATAGTTCATATCAAAAACGTCACTGAGTAAAAATACACAGATGTACATAAAAAAAAAAAAACTTTAAAAATTGTAGTACAACCAGAGAACAAAGTACCCCCATCCCTGTATTCCCCCCCCCCCCCCCCCCACCCCGATTCACTCCCGGAGAGAATGAAAGAGAGAGAGAGAGAGAGAGAGAGAGAGAGAGAGAAGAGATAAAGAAATAAAGAGAGAGACAAAGGCGGAGAAAGGGGAAAGAAAGAGACAGAGAGAAACAGAGAGGTAAAAGACAGAACGGGAGAGAGAGAAGAGAGAGAGAGAGAGTGAGAGAGAGAGAGAGTGAGAGAGAGAAGGGGGGGGGGGGGTGGAGGCGAGAAGGAAACAGGGAAAAGAAAGAAGGATCCCCAATACATAGTATGGGTAAATATGAATTCAGAGATATTGCACTATCATGAAGAAGAGTGGAGTAACTATGAAGCTCTACAAAATGGTGAATTCATTCAGTAAATTCAGTAATTGTCCATAACCCATTCCCTACACTGAAAAACCTACAATGGGAGGTCATAACATAAAAATAGGAAGTCTCAACCTTCCTGGTTACAGCCATGGATATTGCACATAGTTGAAAGCCATGGATATTGCACAAAGTTTGAAGTATTGATATGTTTCTACGCATAATTATTAACAAAAGTTTCATGTTGTTGATACAAGCAGATTTTGAATTTTCCATTCTTACATGACAGCGAACTGAGTGGCTTAACACACTACAATGAATATAGCAAATTGCAACATGCATACATGAAGAGGAGACCAAGAAGAAAAACAGAAAAAGAAAAAGAGAAAAAAAAGGGGAAGAAGAAGGAGAGGGAGAAGAAGAAGAAGAAGAAGAAGAAGAAGAAGAAGAAGAAGAAGAAGAAGAAGAAGAAGAAGAAGAAGAAGAATAGAATAGGAGAGGAAGAAAAAGAAGAAAAAAGGGACAAGAAGAAAAAGAGGAAGACTAGGCAGAAGGAAAAATAAGATGAAAAGAAATTGATGAAGAGTAAGAAGGAGCACAAGAAGAAGAAAGAGAAGAGAGAGAGAGAGGAGCATGCAAACTCCATTCTCCTCAGGAGAATGGAGTTTGCATGCTGCGTGATGATGCTAATGATGGTACATAATAGTCATCAGCGGAGTGAATGAGACCAACTGGTCCATAAATCACAATATCATACACTGTTACTACCAATTAAAAATTCTATTCCATTTTTTACTTTGTTTTTAGGGGATTAACAGGGGGTCATGTCATTTTCTTGATGGTGAATTATTGGGGGGGGGGGGGATGATAATACAGGCCAACCCCCTGCCAAATATATTGGGGGATAAATCCCCCCCCCCCCCTCCCCCCGGATCAACACCCATGCATGGGAGAGATTTCTCCATTCTCTCAGTGCCTTTTAAGTGAGTCTGATCACCTCCTTACTTAACATCTCTCTCACTAGCTCTCTAAAATGATCGATTAATCTGACAGACCGTTTGTCATCTCATCTTTATATCATACTGCTCTTTTCTCTCTCTCTTGTTCTCTGTTCATATGTTTTTCTCCCAGTTTTCTCTTCATATCATTCCACAAACACACATTTTCATCTATTGTTCTTCGGTACACTGCAAAACACTAATACATGTATACACAAAAGGATAAAATTCATATGGAAAACAAATCCCCTCTAAAATATGGAATAACCCTGATTAGATGATTGAAAACCTCTTAGAGAGTACCATATGATGATTGCTGTTAAAATAAAATCGTCCTGAATCTGGACAAAGCGTACTAAGGTGTATGTATATCTTTGTTTTCAACTTGAATGCTCATCTTCAAACTCTCGCAAGCAGACTGAATCAACAAAAAACAATGTTCACTCTGACTTCATATAACACAGAATATGTCAGTTTAATTTCATCTCCACAGTGATACTGACATCATCAAGTCATATATAGTGAAAATAAATCACTATAACTGGGTATCATTTTACTCTCTTCATACGTACCCAATTCACACTGCCAAACCAAATCCAAACCGACTAATGATTTTAAAAAATCCTGGCCATTCAGAGTAATGTTCTTTCTGTTTGGTCTGGTGTTGGTCTTGTTGGTGTGACTGGGGAACTATCCTCTTAAAGCAGATGTGTGGACTTTGTTAATGTGGGCAAAACTTTTTGTAGTCATATGACAGAAATTTATACAGACCTTTGTAAAATTCTTAAATTATTTCACTTTTGAAACTGCTTTCAATGACATCAAAGAGGTGATAAGTTGCTTGAATGGCTTAGACAAGTATTTCTTATAGACCAGAAACTTTATTTTCAATATTTCCCATTGTGCAACATCTACGAGATGAGTAAACTTTATAAATACATACATTCATAGTCGAACTTTATTCATTTCTGGGAAAACAGCTGATGGAATTGACAAGGCATCAGTTTCTTCACAGAACACCTTTCACACCTTCTCTGCATATTTCAGCCTGTTTTCTCATGACTGGAACTGATCGAAAATGTTGATTTTCTGAAAAGCAGGAAATCAAAATTTTGGGATACCTGAATAAATGTCCACTTATGTCAAAACATAAACAGCAAACGCTGATTTATAAAACTTTTGCACAAATAAATTCTTTCCTATCATCATTACAGTATGTAGATCTTCTGAGATCTGAGGTTACAACCTGATCCAGTACATGCTAGCACGTATTCTGTTGTAGTCTGGGAGCTGTTCCACAGGGCCTGCAGACAGAGAAAAAATTTTTTAAAAATCAATTAATATATTTACCCATACATACATAGTTAAAAGAAAAAGAACATGAAAGTTTCACTTTGCCCATTCCCCATTCTCAAATAAATCAACCTACAAAGAATTATGAAACAATGTGGTGTTTGGTACTCTGGGGTATCAACTAAAAGTGATTTTATTTAATGCTGCACCCTGGGTACAGAAAAACATGTGAAAGTAATTTTTTAGTGTTTTATGTAAGAGGATTTTAATGAATTTAAGAAATTTGTCATCATATGCCATCATAAAAGATGAAAATCGGCTCTAGAACCGTTATCGCAAAATGTGACATAAAAATTGCCAGAACAACATTGCCTAACTGTATTCTGATGGACATGAGATGGCACAACACAACATTGTACACCAACTTACGAAGTACCCTGAGTTATAGCATGTCCAATCAAATGAATACGTAATTGAATGCAGGTTTTCCCCCAGCACGCCCGTATAAAAATGCACAGGAGTGAAGAGACTGTTTTAACACAGTTAAAGAATTTGAAGACCACCAAGTGAATAGATATATGTCACATATTTTGCAGGAGTTTGTCATGGTCAAGTGGTTTGAACATTTGATTGGAAAGGCAACGGTCAGGGATTCAATTGCCCATTAGCTATGAACTGACAAAAATCAAACTTACCGACTCCAGCAACAGCTGGGCACTTGTCATAGATGTATCGTGTGCACACATCACGGATGGTCTTGGCAGTGATGCTGTCGATTCTTGCTTCTAGTTCTGGCAGGGGGATACGACGTCCGTAGCACAACATCTGTCGGCCAATGTCTTCACAGATTGGGGTTGATCCTGAGTTAACAACAATCACACACATATCAAAGTCATTTTACTGATTCTGCACTAAGAAACAACAGTTTCATCATGTCAAACCATTTGATAATAAATGTATCTCATTAAGTAAAACAAAAATCAGGTTTGTCAGATGATGTAACAAGTGCCATTTGAATACTTAAACAATAACAGATACTTTTAAGAAGAACTTTTCTTTTTTCATAATTAGTTTCCAGTGAGTCGTGTAATGTGTTCTTGAAGTGGAAAATATATAATGTGATTTCATTTGACATAAGCCAAATTGTCAATAAACAGGTACTAATGAATATTAGATGATGTTTGAAGGTTTGCATGGTGGTACGGATATTCGTAGAAAGGGTTTACGGTTCACCATGTGGTAAGTCCTAAAGGACTATAGATAAAGTGGATAGAGATGGAGGTGAAACAGAGAAGCGAGAAAGCAGGAAAGTTGGTGGGTAGAGTATCTTTCTAAAAACTGGGTGATTCTGCACTAAGAAACAACAGTTACATCATGTCAAACCATTTGATAATAAATGTATCTCATTAAGTAAAACAAAAATCAGGTTTGTCAGATGATGTAACAAGTGCCTTTTGAATCGTTACACAATAACAGATACTTTTAAGAAGTATTCTGATGGACATGAGATGGCACAACACAACATTGTACACCAGCTTACAACAGCACCCTGAGTTACAGCATGTCAAATTTGCCTGGAACGTCGAGTCTTCTCTCCTTCTCCACCCGCCTCAAGTCTTCTTACCTCTCGCCGACTCAAGCCTCCTCATCTCTTCACCAACTCAATCCTCCCACCTCTTCTGGTTTACAGTCCTTTTTAGGACTTCACCCAGTTTTCAGAAAGATACTCTACCCTCCAACTTTCCTGCTTTCTCGCCTCTCTATTTCACCTCCATCTCTATCCACTTTATCTATAGTCCATTAGGACTTACCACATGGTGAACCGTAAACCCTTTCTACGAATAATGAATATTAACTCTATAAAGCTACATGATGTAACTTCATTTCTGATATTACATCTATTAAATGAATATAAGATGTATGGAAGAGAACCTGATATGGGAACAGATAAACTTTGTCTAAAAGCAAACAAACATAGCACCTGAATGAAACTGAAACTAGAAATGTGAAAAATGATCTCACCATCCAGCTGGAGGAGCATGTTGGTCCTGAGGAGGTTCTTTGCACGTGCCACCTCTGTCTCGGTCACACTGGTACATAGGTACATCCATTGGTTCTGAACATGGTATACCATGTCCTCAACACTCATTGGGTCACTCACCATGTACACACCCCTGCAACAGACAAATGTACCAAGTGTTCACAGAGTTGAACTTAGTTGCACTTATAATTCACAGTAATAGCTTTTTCAGATATGGGAGGTTTAAGCATATTTATTGTGTACGAAATGAATGGCAATGACACAACAAAGGATAGCAATTAAAATGTCTCACACTAATTCAATTGCATGATATAAAATGCGCTTAAACCCCCCCCCCCCTTCCGAAAACCCCCGCGGTTTCCCCTCTCATATCTGAACAGGCCTTAAAAGACCTAGATCTGATTACGGTGGAACAGGAAATGAGAGAACGTTAGAAAGACATATTCATTTCAAAGAACAATACCTGCATATAATTCAAGTACTGAGGTCTTGAAAGTAGAAAGAAGAAAGAAATAACTGAAGAGTAAGAGGATGCACCACGAGAAGGTAACAGAGTTGTTGAGAAAAATACATGATGTAATCAGTAAAGAATTACATATTTAACATTGATACCTATGTTGATTCATGTATTAGAATAGTACAACATGAGGAATTTCCATATATCACTCACTGTGCTGACTGACTGAATATGAACCAGAGAACAAGTACAACTTTGAACCTGTCATTCACCGCTTTCTGGGGAGTGTCTCTACCACATGGTCAGTTTGGTCCAGTAAACTTTTGCAGAGTATCCAATCAAATACCCAGTCTTTTCTTCTTCTTTTTCTAACACATTGATATTTCCTAGTCCAAAGAAGGGCAATATATCAGAAAGGAGGGATTTGAAATGAAAATTCCCACCTTCCACCTAGATTTAGAGGTTTACAGCAATACTTTCACACTCTCTCAATACATACAGCATGAAAGCTGTTACATCAAACAAAAAATACAAACTTATCTCTCCCCGGCTGAAAGATTTATTCTAGCAATACAAATATTATGGTTTCAATTAATTAAAAATTCAACTTTATCACTACAAAATGGGGTTTTTACCATAGGCCAGTGTCAGTATAGCAGGTATTGAAAGCCTGGAAGGAGTGGCAGAGGTTGTCTTCAAATGCGACCCTGGCAAGTCGGCTTGATGTGTTCTGTAGATGCAACAAAATGAGAAAATAATTATGCTATGGTTTTGAATATCATTACTGATATTTGTGGCCGATTTATCAATAAGTTTACAGCATTTATCACAACAGTTTCCTATCTTAAATGTCTTTAATATCATCAATTACACAAAAAGATTTCTATGTTAGGGGTGGGAAGGGGGTTATGAATGATCAAAAGACTACTTGAAATGAAACAAAATCTTGTAAGTATTTCAGGATAAAATCATGGAATAAATATTTGTACTCTCATCTCTTTCACTTAAAAGTAAATGACATTTTACTACTTACTGCTCCACCTCCAAATGATCGATCCCAGCTGCCAATCAACTGAAGAAAAGGAGAGAAAGTCCGTCAAATTTCAATGATTACAATGTATCATAAACAGGCCCATAACGATCAAATGCAAATTTGCTCAACCTACACAAAAATTCTACATTGAGTCCACCAAGCTCAAAGTGCATAGCCTTCAATTAATGTATCTTCCAGCATCTAAACTATCATTCTGCACTGCACTAATCAGAAAAGAAAAAAAAAAAAAAAAGACAAACTCTTAATATGTCTATCTTCATGATATAAAAGAAGGTGGATTCATAGTTCTGTAAAATCACATATTCAGAACCATCATGATTTTGCAGTTTGCTTTCATGGCTTTAACTTTGGGCGACAAAAAATAGGCATGCATTACTACATCTTATATTAGGAATTTTGAGTTAAGATACTGGAATTGCATCAAGAAAAACGAGGTGGGAGATGTTTAGAGCAACAATATATATAACTAATGAAAACATGCTAGAAACTACATTCACTACAAAAGCAGCAACTTTGTACACAGGAGACTGTGTGCTATGAATGTGGGTAGGAACTGGAAGCTCATTTGTCATACACTTATTTAATCATGACCATGCTATTTTGTACAGCTTCTATCACAAGCCTTCAGCAGACAACACACAGTTTCATTTCATAATGCGAGAATTTAATTTCCTCGTAACTCTTGATTATTTATAAAAAGATTTTTTCCTTTTTTTTTTTTTTTTTTTGGGGGGGGGGGGGGGAGGGGAATTATTGGGAGATTGCAGACGCTGGTAAACGTCATTCAAATCATGACATCTTTGTGGCATAGAATCTTACCGTGTTGGCCACCATGAGAGGGATATTATCAGGATGGGCCCAGCCAACTCCCTCAACACACAGGGCAATGTGAGCCAGGGGCATCTTGTCATCACGGACTGTGATCTGCAAGTAGAAAAGATGATGCATCTTGCATTGTAAATGAAATGCAGACATTTCTTGATATATTTTGCTTCAACTGACAATATTCTTCCTATTCTATTATAAAAAGCTTTCCATTGTACTTGTGAATACACTCACTACTACATGAAATTTTAAACTCACTGTTATTTCCAACCATCTGCAGCTTTTATAAAAATCTTGATTATTTATTTGTTCTTCTCTATTCCTTTCTTTCTCTCTGGCAGTATCTGAAATTAATAATAATAATAATAATAATATACAGTTCTTGTATAGCGCATATCACATTATGATATAACGTCTCTATGCGCTTCCAAAGGACTTGGATATTATTACCCTGGCTTTAGCCCGGCAGCCGCCAGCGCGCAAGCATTTCAAGGAATAAATTCCTGCCAGGTACCCATTCACCTCACCTGGGTTGAGTGCAGCACGATGTGGATGAATTTCTTGCTGAAGGAAATTAACGCCATGGCTGGGATTCGAACCCACGACCCTCTGATTGAAAGACGAGAGTCAGAACCACCAGACCACGACGCTTAATTAAGTAACACTGTGTTCATGAATTCTGTACATTCCAACCCAATGACACAAGTGATTTTGAAGAGTGATTCTTTTTTATTATGAGAAGCTCTTTACAGAGTTTGGGGGGGGGGGGGGGTGACCATCAATCCTCACTTAATTTTCTAATGGCCTTAATTAAGTTAGTGGGAATTTCAAACACACAATGTTCATAATGACAAAAGGAGCTTACACCACTGCCAGTGAATCTGCATGTTGTCAGGGCTGGGATCTCATTCTCATATTCAGTTCCCAGGTTTCCAAAGTGCTTTTCTGCGAGTTTGACAAGCTCATCGTGGTTGATACCACCAGCTCCAGCAAGCACAATGCGTGGTCCCTTGTAGTGAGTGGAGATGTAGTTCTGAAGATCATCCCTGTTGATAGACCTACCATGGTATCAAAAACAAAAACAATTATCTCTGAAAGATATTAGTGATCTGAAGTCACCACAAATAATGACTTAACTTTACTCATCATCATGAAACAACTGATGTTTTGCCATTTTCACCCATTTTAACATGTTGACAAATTGAGTGATCTCAGCTAGCAGCAACACAGGGGAGTAAGCAGAGAGATATCTAGTTCTGAAGGTAATGTTTGTCCAGAATTATTCAATTAAGTATTTTTTCTCTACATTTCCCCAAATTAGGTATGAATCAGTGCTTATTCTAAAATGCTACAACTATCAATCATTCTCACATTACTAAAGTATTTTCCATGCAATAAGAAAGCACATGAAACTATTTTTTTTTGGGGGGGGGGGGAGAGGAGGATGCTCATTCAACTAATTACCATTTCATTTCATTTCATTTCATTTTATTTCCATATCCATGATATCACAAAGTATATATCATGGATAGAATGCTAGAATGGCATTTAAAACATGATTAAGCAAATAAGTCCAAATAAGCTATAATGAGGGCATCATTCAATGATGAAATCAGAATAGGGAATGTTCTTGGTGGCATACCTGATGTTTTCAGTGGGTCCTAAGATAGTCCTACCAAGAGGAGTTCCTTGGTAAGCTGTAGCATGCAGATGGTCAAAGATGACTTCTTGCAGATTTGTTTCCACTTCCTATACAAAAAGAAAACAAAAGAAACAACATAAAAGCATAATATAATTACTAATTCTTTAATCCCCCAAATTACTGATGCTCAAAAAACATTCCCTTGTTGAAATGTTCATCAAGCAGGGAGTTAACCCCCCCCCCCCCTAATTCTGTAACAGGAGAATCACTTAGAGAGGAGAAATAACGTACAAGTATTCCCTTTATTACAGGAGGTCAATATGTGACATAAATATTCACGACTACTTATATTCCTACAACTGTTGTTAAAGAACTCACAAAACACTGCTTAACTTCACTTTCTTCACTTTGGGACCTCATGGTTACCTTCTGCCAAACGTAGGACACAACTTTTCTTTTCAACTGTCAATTTAATCAGGGTGTCAGTTGCCAGGTCACATGGCATTTCGTTATTTGGCATGTCTGGCAAACATTTTTCAATTATTTGTGTAAAACATCATATCTCAATTGATATATCTCATCACTTTAACACCTTTTGCATGGTATGGCATGTCTTGAAATTATCAAGATGACTTCTTATACAAAGAAGTATGCAGAACACTTACAACATACCTGCATTTCTCTGAGGATGACACCCCTCTCCCGCTCAATTTCAGCCTCCCCAAGAGTGCTGTTCTGGATGATGTCAGCAAGAATTTCAACAGCTGTTGAAGAAAGTGCAGAATCAGGGAGACACTATTCAACTGTATCTCTATCATATCATAAATGGACTGACAACATCTAAAATAAAGATCAAGCACAATCTCCTGCAATTTTTAATCTCATGTCTTCAAGAAATACACGGGAGTGATGAGCGATTTCACTCCCACAAGCTTTGAAATGGCGCTCGCATACCCAATAGAGAGAGCGATCGGAAAAAATAAAATTGCTCCCAGTTTACTCCGCCGTTTTGTCCGGATCCATTTGAATGCATAATCCATACGTCTATGTGCCCAGCCCAAGACATTGACCTAATGTAATGCAAAGTATTGGCGCGCGCGCGAACATTAAGTGTCACACGTGCACTATGAAAATCCGCTGCGATACTCAGCTGCTCCCCATACAAAACACACACATCTCCGCGAGGGGCTCGCTGAAAGATAGACTGCTCAAACTAGCCCGGAAATCAATGCGCGCTCTGCTTTTATACAGAGATCGTATGCATTGCCAAAAGAACCTGTCTTGAGTGGGTTGTATTCAGTGATGCTAGCATTTCACAATCTTGTATTCGATTGCAAAATGCTAGAGACAACATGCAAGATTATGCAGGGTTTTTCTTTGGCTGCGCTCTCAACTGAGTCAGCCCCGCTGCCTTGCCGCGCCAAATTACGAAGCAAAAAATGATGATCATATCACAATGACCGTGCACTAGTATGTGTGTTTTATTTGTATTTGTGGGTTTTTGCTCTGGCCTGATTGGGGGGATTACTTGTAAGTAAATTGCTGTTATTTTCTTTTCTTTTTGCTGTCATACACATTACAACACATGACGTACTGCGTGTACACGGACAGCAGAAATGGTATGCCCAGTTGTTGTGTGTCCGGACAGATTGTGTATCCGGACAGTTGATCTTAAACAGCTATTTGAAAAAGTTTACAAGCAATATTTCTTAAAATTTTTAGCACAAAGTCTTAGACAATATTATAAAGAACAATTATTGATGATGATAAGCAATCTTCAATGCATAGTTTTTGTTTAATCCAAAGAAAAAAAAGAAGGCTCCATTTTTATTACATGTCCGGACACCCGACCTCCCATCATACACGAATAGTTGGCGATCGGACGTGTACACGAATAGTCGTGGGCCACTAAACAACATAACTTCAAATTCAACATTCATGAAATATAAATAATTAAAAGTGATATTTTTCTTCTTTTTTTTAAATTTTAATAACGGCTCTGGCAACTTCAAAAATGGCTCTCGTGAATTTGTGACCAATTAGAAAAATAGCTCCCGCAAAAAAAAAAGTTTTTTTTTCCTCTGCAAACAACTAACAGTGAAATTAAGAAGTTGGGAAACTGAGAAACTGGATTTAACCATTGGTGTACAGTGCACATTTTCTAACAAAACACACACACAAACAAACAAAACGCTATTGAAGAAATGCAACAGCGAGTCTGTTACCTTTTGGGACATCTGACTCAAAGCATTTGGCATAGTATACTGTCTGTTCCCTAGAGGTGTATGCATTGAGATGAGCACCCATGTTTTCTATCTCCAACTCCAGCTCCATCTGTGTTCTGTTTGATGTACCCTGAAAGCAGGTAAATCATTGTAGCAAGTTTAAAAATAGGTCAAGCCTAGGCAAACTGAATTTGAAAGTTGGGAAGGGGTAGAATTCTGTCCAAACCTACGACATGCTTATGAAGATAAGATATCTTGAAACTTTTTAAACCTTTGTGTGCATTTTGGGAAATAATGCATCTCTGCAGAAGCTGAACTTGACTTGGAGGCAGTTTACTGGCCAGAAACAACCGACTTTCTTATCAGATCATCAGGTAGAACTTGGGGGACTAGCGATTGCTGGTAAGATCATATGACGGGTAAATCACTAATACAGTTTATCTTGAAATGAAGAAGAGATCTGCTGTAGGTTATTACATCACTTCCATAAGGACTAATCTTGCAAGAGCCCTGATTTATACAACTTTATTTCTTTTGCAAATTATCATATTCCCCTATATTCAAGAGCAAATCCTACATACATGTATCTAGTGTTAGGTAAGTTCTTACTGAATATGCCTAGTTTTCCATCAACTACAAATATTTAGGACAATGCTACTTTTATGTTCAATGATCAGTTTACTGATACCTTGAATGCCATGTGCTCCAGATAGTGTGCCACTCCATTGTTCTTCTCATTCTCATATCTGCTTCCTGCATCTATCCACAAACCAACCTAGCAACGGTGATAAGATAAAACATGCACATGCATTGCTTAGGACAAATCATCGCCAGATCATGAAACAAACATATAAACCTACAATATCCTCATATCCATTATAAAGCAGTAATCACCCCCCAAAATGCAGGTATATAAACGGCAAAAGTAGAAAAAGTTACATTTTTTTCACAATTCATTCAAAGAGCCTGAAAGAATTTTAAAATACATCACACAAGAATAATTTTCTCATATCCTTCTTAAATGCAGTAGAATATTTTTCAAGATCATGGTGAAATCTTGAATAAATGTTTGCCCTTCTAAATATATTTGTATTTGTGAATTCCATAATCACACTTTCACTCACATCATGTCAATAGATTTCCTTGAAAGAACTATTCAAGTCATTACAATTAAAAAAAACAAAAAAAACTTACAGTGGCTGTTGGGATTCCAGAGTCTTCACTGGCTACACGAAACCCATTGTTGAGGGTAGTTACTCTTGTTTCTGGTACATTGACGAGTGTCTGTGAAGCTGCCTGTGTTGATCTCAGTCGCCTAGTTCCATGACATCCCTACATGTAGAACAATTTGCAATTTACTTCTTAAATTAATTCTGAGTAAAAGTATGCCTGAGCCTCCATGTGCTGGTATCTGCAACCTCAACAAATGCCAGAATGGCATAATACTGAACCTAATAATCAAATCTTAGCATCTCAACTTCTCAACCACTTTCAGCAAAGAGAGAAGTAAAAGGTTGTATCTTTTTTCAATATACATGTACAGGTATCAGCTTTAAACCCAGAAATACCAGGCAGAATTTGTGAAATTAGCAGTGGTTCAGGACTACAGTGATGGTCACTGGAAGCGATTGATAATGCTCTTGCTTTGTCAGGCATGCGGGGTAGCCTGAGGCATAAGTATGGTCAAGACTCAAAAGCTTTTTCCACAACTTATTAATTTATTAATTTATTTATTTATTTATTTATTCATTTATTTATTTATTATTTATTCACTTATTTATTTACAGTTTTATTTATTTTTCATTTATTAATTCATTCATTACTTTTACTTATCCCTTTATATGATGCAGACAGGCTAGTACAATAACTCCACATCTCTAATTACCTGCCCCTACTGGTTCTTCTTTAATTAGAAGTAAAAAAAAGATTGTGCCAATTCTGTACCAATTCTTTGACTGTGAGTGTACTTAGTCAAAAACCAAAGCTACTGTCTGTATAATTTGATTTTAATAAAAAGTGAAATGTTAGTATCAGCATATCATGATACAGATCAAACTTGGCATTAGGACGACTCGCAATATGTAGATATTTTGGCAATGCAATCCCGGAACGCAAGAGATATACATGCAATCAGTTACAGGTCACACCTAAGTATGATCTTGATGATCGATGTACTAGTGAGTTTTATAAACTCTTGCAATGAATGCATGTTGGGTTTTTTTTCCATTTCATCACAACTCCTATTTACGGTCCATGAAAATAAACCAAACATAAGCCACACATGAGACGTGATGCGCAGGGTTGGGCGGTAAATACCGGTAGCGGTAATTACCGGTGGTAAATACCGGTAAATACCGTCCGGTAAATAAGATGGGCGTCCGGTAAATATGGAAAAAACGGGAAATATGATTTATAATTCTTTGTTTTTCAATAATTTTAGTTGTTTTTAACCTCAACAAATGAAAATAGTGTTCTGAAATAATTAGAATCACAAAACTCATAGTAGAAACACACAAACGGATAAAATCCATACTGCATACATGTACATACCCAAACACACATAGGATCTAAGTCCACACGTACGTACAACACACATACACAAACTCAAATTATGTTCCTGGAAATTGAATAATCATAAACATAAACAAACATTTCTCCCGGGGTTCAACTTTTTACATGCCATTGTATCTCATTACAATATGATTTTTGTTTTTAAGTGTGAATAAAGCTCAGAATTCTACTGTATGTAAGGAGTTTTAGTGTGTACATGTATCAGTGTGTACTAGTGGTTGCTGGTTTTGAACTTTTGATATTGCTTACAGAAAAAGATCTTTTTGTAGCCTAAATAATTACACAACTCACATTATGCTATTTTTAATGTTGCAATTCTTTTATAACTTTTAAAGTTTATTCCAAACAGTTTAACAAACAAAGCAAACAAAAAAATAAAAGGCATAACTTATACAAATTTACACAAAAGTGAAAAGAGGTGTCAAAAGTTGTCTCCTTTAAGAAATATAAAATGAATACAATAACAACATAATTGCCATACTTTAGCTACTGAATGTTTCATGGGAAATGTAAAATAAATAACTGGTACAGTTTGTCATATTCAGAGGTAACTTCCTGAATCACTTCCCTTCTTTGGTATTATTCTGGTTTACACCAATGATTTTTGTAATATACTTTGCTTATTAATCTTCATAAAAAAAACCTTGAAGCTAAACCTAAAGCTCCTGTGAGAAGCATAGAAACTGCATTTAACTTGTTTAAATTGGTATTTATCTAAAGAGGAGACATATTAATTGACGCAAATCATAACATATCAGCTGATGGAGAATTTTCAGTTTAGAAATGAGGACTTCCAGGCATCAAAGCTAGATCCCCGAAAAATGAATGATTACATCATGGATATTTGTGACTTAATTATGCAGTCATCTCATGAATATTGATTGAAAGCTATTGTAAACAAATCAATCTTGGAGCACGCTCCATTGTTTCCCTTTAGAATAGCTCTTTTTAATCTAAATTCAGTCATAGTGAGATCAACGAAATTTCAAAAGAATGTCTGGTGCACATTGAGACAAGGATATCCTCGATATGTATATTGAAAATGACGAAGAAGGATAGTGATAGTGACATCAATGAGGATGACAGAGAAATTGAAGAATTTGACAATGAAAATGGGGGCATAGGTGTAATTTAATCTTTTGTTATTTAGTCCCAAATGTTTATGATAAATATTTATGTATTTCATTGTCATTTGGGGGAATTTGCACCTTTTTCTAAAGGTGGGGCCCGAAAACACACACACACACACACACACCTCACACAAATGGTACACACCAGAGCAACCATACTCACCACCTTTGTTTTTATGTTCAAAATTTGACAATCCCTATGGACAAGTGAGTGGAAAATTATATTTCCCGGTATTTCCAGGTGAAAAGTGGTATATACCGGTAAAAAGCGGTAAATACCGGTAAATACCGCTTATTTCCCGGCGTCCGGGAAATAAGCCTCTGAAGCGGGAAATATGCCAACCCTGGTGATGCGTGTACATCACGTCACATGTCAATATGCACTGCTCATGCACCTGTGTCATAAGTAATGCCGACAATGTCAGAGGTCATCGTATTCAAATGACAATGATGCAAACATTGGAAAATGCTGCAAGGTAAAGCAAAAATCTTCTATACTCTTGATCATGAAAATTCCCATTTTTTAATTGGAAAAGTAGAGTCTAAATTTCTTATGAAGCGATTAGACAGCTGGGAATACTAGCAAAGTCTGAATGTAGTTTGCAGAAGTAACCACGCCTGAGAAATGGTGATTTTGACGTTTGTGCCATTTGTTTACACCCTTCTCTGTGCAACTAAATGGGAGCCATGTAGATCTACAGCTTGACGTAAATGTCAAATATATCAAAAACATCAAGCTTGCACAGCTACAATTATTAACTTCAAATGACAAGGCATCCTCAAATGAGGGAAGTCAGTTCATGAAATCATGAGGAAAAAAAAAAAGTATGACGAGATGTCCTGCGAAGAATCTCACCCCGGACAACTCGTCAACTCAACACAATTGAGTTGTCCAGGGTGATGTGCGGCACTCATCCTGTGTACTAGGTTAATAATGATTAACCTCTTCCCACACCACTTAATGCCAATGGAAAACCTTACACATGGATTCGCTTTTTCCAAGAACAAAATATTTCCAAAATTTTTTAATAAAATGAATTTGCAATTCCTGGTAAATCCAATGATATAGTCTACAGTTGCACATTCAAAGTTCTATGGAAAGCTTATAATCCAAAGATTAAGGGCTGGTTGCCATGGAAACTTCTGAATTTGACCCTCCATTCGTGTACTACAGTTTGCTGTAGTGCTTCCAGAGTTTCAGATACAGGTATGGCGAAATTAAGTGATCACACTTTAAAAAGTGAGCATGGTGAGCCCTCTGCGGGTCATCGCATATATTCTGCCGTCATCATTATGGCACTTTCATTGTTAGGAGCCACTGCACTTTCGTATCCATGCACATATTTCCAATGAACGAAGCTGCTTCAAAATTTTACAGAATGATCAGCAACATGTATTCAATCTTTCATCTGAATTTGAATAAAATCGGACCAAGGGATCCTTGATTAGGGCTTCAATCTCCGATGTCATTTCACAAGACAGGGCCCTCCGCTGCTTCGTGCTTCGCTGCGCTGCTGCTCATATGCATCCAATCCAAAACTGAAGCTGGCAATCTAATTCTTTGTGAACTTTACGTGTGTATAGGATACAGGAAAGTGTGCAAAAATTTACATTGCTCGCTTAAGTTTTGGACTGCATTCATTATATATGCATACAGCAGCGCAGCAAAGCACGAACTGACGAAGCACACAGTAGAGGGACCGTCTTGTGAGACTTCATCGAATATCGAAGCCCTTATCGAGGTTCCCTTTGTCCAATTTTATTCAAAGTCAAGTGAAAGACTGAATACATGTTATGAAGTTGCTGATTACTCTGGAAATTTTTGAAGCAGATTCATTCATTGCAACTGGAAATATTGCGCATGGATATGAAAGTGCATTAGTTCCCATTTTCACATCAAAACGCCGATGATACGTGCGAGTGTGCGCGCGCTGCATGTACCGCTCTCTTCGCCGATCGCGCCCAGCGCCTGTGGCGAGACCAGCGGGTGTAAGATGTCGGGCTGATGCCCATCAGCCCCACTGCAGTGATAATCATATCATGATCCCGTTTGGTGGGGCCATAAACACGAGTATATATATTAGAGCGTGGTCAGTCCAGTAAGAAATGTTAAAAATGTAAAAATGAGTTTCATGATCAATCAACTACATTTGAACTATGAATAAAAATGTACTTCGTCATGTTCGTGGGGGAATCAGACCCACATTCAAACTATATTAGAGGTGGGGCCTGAAACAGAATTCCTGAACGGAATAAAGCAATATTTGAGATTTGTACTGTACACAATTCTCTATGGCAAAAATATATACCCAAACGCTTGCGTTTTGGTGCGCTTTCGGAGAGCGCTGTGTACATTTTCTATGGGGAAAATTTGTACCCAAGACGTCTTGGGTACGTATTTTTCGCATAGACAATGTACATAGCACTTTATGATTTCGCGGCAAATCGCGAAGGTCTGGGTATATTAAGGAGCTAGTATAGAGAGTTTTGAGCTCTTTTTGGTTTGTTTTAATAAAGTTTTGGCCCGGAGAGCGGGAAAAGGGGGTTTATAATGCTTGAGGGGGGATATTGTGAAGAAGAGAAAGAAATAGTATTGGTCTTGACGAGATCAGGTTTTCATGATTTTGTAGAATGCTCTATTTTAATATAATTTAGACCCGGAGGGCGGGAAAAGGGGTTTTCTTTGGCGGCATAATTACCACGGGCGTCGCTAAAGGGGGGGTGTGGGGGGGGTGTGACACCCCCCCACTCAAAATTCTTGTCGGCAAATTCACGATCGCTGTCGGCAAAAGAAAAAAAAAAGGAGACAGAGAGAGAGAGAGAGAAAGGAGAGGGAAGAGGAAGGAGGGAAAAAAAAAAGGAAAAAAGAGGAGTAAGGTGCCCAAATAGAGTCATATTCGGCTTATTTACTTGTGCATTTTGACGACGAAATAATACTGGTACCACGAAGAGAGTGTATATTTTTCCTTGCTCGCTGCGCTCGCTTGTATTATATTTAGATACACGATGTTTTCGGAAAGCAAACACATTCGGCTAGTGAGATGAACACTATATAATCTAGATATCTTTAGGCCCATCATGTATTTTGACGAAGAAGTATTACTTCTACCATAAAAAGAGTATGTATATTTTTCCTAGCTCGCTGCGCTCGCTCGTATTATATTCAGATACAGGATGTTTTCGGAAAGCAAACACATTCGGCTAGTGAGATGAACACTATATAATTTAGATATCTTTAGGCCCATCATGTATTTTGATGAAGAACTTTCACTTCTACCATGAAAAGGATTATGAATTTTTCCTCGCTCGCTACGCTCGCTCGTATAATATTCAGATACAAGATGGATTGGGGAAAGCAAACAAATTTTGCAAGCTATAGGCCCATCGTGTATATTGATGAAGAATTATCACCTACCATAAAATAGAGTATATATATTTCTCCTCGCTCGCTGCGCTCGCTCGTATAATATTTAGATACAGGATAGTCTTTGAAAGCAAATGAATTAGATAAGAGAGGTGACCAAAATCAAGATATCAAAAAGGCCCATCATGCATTTTTTTATGAAGAACTTTTACTTCTATCATGCAAAGGAGTAAATATGTATTTTTCCTCGCTCGCTACGCTCGCTCGTACAATATTCAGATACAAGATGGATTTGGGAAAGCAAACGAATTCGACAAGTGAGGTGACCAAATGTACCTGTATAAGTTAGATATCTTATAGTTAATACCATCGTGTATTTTGATAAAGAACTGTCACTTCTACCATGAAAAATAGATTTTTTCCTCGCTCGCTGCGCTAGCTCGTATAATATTAAGATTTAGGATGGTCTTTGAAACCGAATGAATCAGGCCAGAGAGGTGACCAAATATAATTAATTTAGATATCTTTAAGCCCACCATGTAGTTTGATGAAGAACTATCACTTAAGTACGTAAGAGAGTGTATATTTTTCCTTGCTCGTTGCGCTCGCTTGTATTATATTTAGATACAGGATGTTTTCGGAAAACAAACACATTCGGCAAGTGAGGTGAACAAAATATAGTTCAAAAGGAAAATATGACAGAGGTGCACAATTGAACATGCCTCAATGGGCTTTATACGGTTGAATTTATCGACGTTGGTCGTCGGCAATCGGTGGCATTATTTGTCGGCAATCTGGCCTCTACACCCCCCCATTCAAAATAGTCTAGCGACGCCCCTGATAATTACTATATGCAGCGAAGAAAGATAATAACAATCGCGCAAAAGAGCGATTAACGCAAGATCAGTCGACATTGCTTATTGAATATGCCTGTCATGCCTCTGCTCTATCTTGTTTATGTAGTGTAAATAACCATATTTTTTTTCAGTAAGCTAGGCGGTACTTAATGGCGGCTGGGTATATTAACTAAGATGGCCATTTTTCTTTCACCATTGTGTAATCACTTTAAGCTAGCACAAACGGAGAATGAAGTGCTGCCGCTGCGCTAGCGCTAGGCCGCCGGCGCCGGCCGAAGCCCGGCCCGCGGGTCTTCGTCACACGCAATCCAATGCGACTGCAGCAGCAGGCATGTGTACAAAAATAATTATACAAGCTTACCGGCGTTTTTGTAACATCTATTTCACCCCCTAAATGCAGGTTAAAATTCATGCAAAAGACATCATTATTTTACTCAATATCTATATCATCACAAAATATGAATGAATACATCATACCGCATGTGATCTTGTAACAAATCTGGAAAGAATACCAGAAGTTCGGGGCAGCCACGACGCCATCTTTAAGCTCTTGTGATTTCGTTCGCTTCACGGCGCGCTACTTACGTGCAAATCTATGGTACAGTCATCTTTTTGAGGGGAGCAGCGAATGTATTATCATGAATTAGCTAGCAATATTGGGGGGGGGGGGGGGGGGTCTTTGTAATGTTGCCTCCCAGAGGTGTGTCTCTTATTATTAACTTTTAATTGCCCTTTTCCTGTCTTTTCTTCCCCTTTTCCCCTAAACTTTGGGTTCGGTGGAAAATGGAAAGAACAGAAAAGTAGGATTGAAGCTGCACTCTAAAAAATATTGGGGAAAAATGTGCCATGAGGGTATTGTGTCCTACCAACTTTAGGCATTTCTTTGGGCATTTCTTTTTATCCAATTGGACGGAAATTTTGCCCATTCTAAAGTAATCAGGCCTACTGCTTATTTTTACCCTATAACTGGAAAATATGCTTCCCGCAATGGGTAAAAATATTGCACAAAGTCAGTTGAACATGAAATTACCTTCGTGCTGGTTAAAATTTTACCCACTATTTTTTTTTTACAGTGTGTACTTTTGTTTATATACTGTGTACTAAAATTAGGCCTACACTGTATCATTCAGGGATCGGAGCCTGCAGTTTTATAATAAGCACCTGAGAATTTCTGTTTTTACTGTGTAAAGATCTCTTCCACCTCCCTGGTATGACTTATCTGTCATTCTCTTATAATATATACCAGTAGTATGAAGATAAGTGTACTTGTGATTTATAAATTTGTTTGTGTGTATACCCTGTTCACTTCTGTTTATTTTTCCACGTTAGTACAGAATAAATGATTTTACTGAAATAGACGAAATAAAAGAATATTTGAAAAAGTAGGCCTACTTAATAAATAAATCACGAACTCATATACATTAATTTTGAACCGGTAAGCTTAGGCTATTCTATAAAATCATTTTACAACTGTAGAATATGAAAGCTAGTGAGGAATCATTTGGAGAAAATTAGTGTCAGTACTTGTAGTAATGGTTAGAAAATATGGAATGTGACATAAAAATCACTCATGAAATATCTCTAATATTGTAATTATGTAATAAATATAAATAAAAAACAATATTAAATTTTGCACTTTTTTAAAATATCAAATTTTGTTTCAAAATGCACAAATATGCAAGTGCAGTATGCAAGTGAAATATGCAAATGAAAAATTCATTTGCATATTATAAAATAGTCAAAAAATAGGGAGAAAATAGGCAAAAAGATAGACCAAAACATAAAAGAAAAATCTCTTTTTAAGCTATATTCTTTTCCCCAAAAAATATCTAATACATGAAATGATTTTTTTTACTTCTACCAACATAATATAAATATGGTTAGTTATCCAAGACTATACTATTCATTTAAAAATCCAGTTAGAAAAATAGTTTTTTAAAAGATAGTATGCTTAACATTTTAAAGTCATAAAAATAGTGAAAAAATATAATTTTGATTAAAAAATTACTTTAAAAATAGGAAGAAATACTAAAAGAATAGGGAGAAAATAGTTGGCAATTTATTGCAGGTTGAATGATGTCTAACAAAGTTACTAAAATAGTCAAAATAACATGCCTTAAACACTGAAGGCAAAAAAAAAAAATAGTGAAAAAATAGGATATCATAAAACAAATATGAAAAAAATAGGGGAAAATATTCTCAAGAAATGAGTTTGAAAAATAGGGGGAAATTTTTCCTGTTCAAACATTTATGAAATGTGAAAAAATAAGCACAAAAATAGGGAAAACAAATTTCAAACGAGAAATAAGTGCGAAAAAATAGCACAAAATAGTGAAAAAAAAATTTTAAAGGAGAAAAAATATAACTGAACAATTATAAGAAGAGCAGAAAATAGTGCAGAAAATAGTGCAGAAAATAGTGCAGAAAATATCAACACAGTTGTTACAAGAGCAGAAAATATCAGCAACAAAAAATAATAAAATAGCTTTAAAAATATTTTATTTTTCCACTATCTAAAAGAAAATAGTTAGGAAATAGCCCACCTCGTTGGGAAAGTGGAAAACATATAAGAAAAATAGAGTAATATTTGGACTATTTTCAAAGAAAATAGCCAAAAAATATACCAACAAAATCAAGAAATAGCAAAAAAATATATGAAAAATAGTGAAAAAATTTTTCTGCCGTTCAAAATGACTGGGGAAGGCATCAAAAGCAGCAGCGGCGCAGGAGATCGATGATTTTTTTGTTTCGTCAAATTGTCGCCCTTTAACAGTCTATAAAGACTCTTTCCTGGCCGGGTTTAGGGATGGGAGGGGGAAGGGGACTGAATGGTCCAGGAAGTCGATTAAATTAAGGGCCTCTAAAGGCCCTTTCAAAGGGAAAGTGTACAAAGCAAAATAGGAGAAACACACACACACAAAAAAAAAACACGTAAAAGCAAACCCACAAAAGTTTCCCCTTGTTAATCCTCTAAAGTTTTGGATGATGGTAGTTTTAGCGTTCATACTAACACAGGATTTCATGAAAGATTTGATGAAATAGAATTTCTTATGTCGGGGCAGAGATTTTTTAAAATTTTATTTCATCTTATTTTATGGAACATCATGGTCTACTTGTTTGCAGTTTTGATATTTCCGAAGGTTTAGGTTCTCATATTTTCAGAAATGCCTGTTGAAGATTTAGATTATAATGTAGTAGCCCTTTATCAAAGTAATAAAAATACGTGGAAGATCGCGTTGAACCAACTTCATTGAGTGAGAAAGCTAGGTTGGTCATGTCTTATCCCGGACCCACCCCCCCAAAAAAAAAAAACAACAACAACAACAAACAAACAACCTAGAACCCTAACGCTAGTATCTCTGGCCAAGAGAGCAGTTATTATTGTCCATAGGCGGTGATCGGGGGGGGGGGGGGACGTGTACCCCTCGATTTTTTTTTCTGCCCCTCCCCCCTCAATTTTGAAAGCTTAATATTTTCATTTTTCTGTTTTGAGTCAGGTGGCCAAATTTAGGCCAACCACTTAAATATTTTACAGGTCTAGAGTGTATTTTGATGGCAAAATGAAGCTTCTTTCATCATTTTTCAGGTTGTTTTTAGCTCGTTTAGCTTCGCTCGCTCGCATAATAACGATCACACCCCCCCCTTCAAATTCTCGAAACAGATGTTCGGCGGTGACCTTCGGTGTTTCCGCCCCCCCCCCCCACTTGTTACATGAAATCGCCGCCACTGATTATCACCTACCGGAGCACCCTCGCATCCTTAGATAAGTCATGCGAGAAGCTCACGTCTCATTTCGCATGTTCTGTTCATGTTTCACGGTCAGTATTCAAAGTTTTATAGTGAAAAAATGATATAAAGTCATATATAATTTTCTCATATATCACCTTATCCGAAAAAAAATATAATGCAACTCCACATGCTCAAATTATACTCTGTTTGTGATCATAGTATGAGCTATGATATTTTCTTGCCGGAAAGTTGTCAATTTACACTGACATTGTTCTCTAATTTGTGACTGAATCCCCAACTATAGACCAATTTCACAACGCAAGAGGGCAGCAGACTGTTCGACACAGTTCGACATACTGGGGTGGGCGCTCCAACTTTTATAGTACACAAGTCAATAGCGCGTTATGTACATTCGTTCGATTTTTTGTCTATTTTGACCAGTATATGCAGATTTATTTTAATATTTGCAATGAGAAATTATCAGGGAAGTTCAGGTCGCAGCTGTGCGGTGCTCAAATGCCACAAGGATTAGAGAAAGTTTAAAAATTGGAAGCTAACTGAGTGCGAAATTCACTCGCTTTTGACTCATGAAGCCTGTTTGTGTGAGAAGCCGTACTCCCTACACAGGTTTCCGTAAGCAATGTGAAGGAATTCGTCGCCAGTGGGTAAAAACATCAACAGAAGGGACTTTTAAGTCAAGAAACATATCATTATGTACTTTGGCGTAAAATTTAATGAGTGAAAACTTGACTTTGTAAACAGGGTAAGATTTAGGGCTCCCGTTTACTACGGCTTCTATGCTGCAATCGAACTTTTACTGACAAAACTAAGTTGAAAAACCATCGAAATTACAAAAATACATCATACCTTCATCCGTCAGATATGACCATTGTCTTACCTCATCTACCCATGTATCCATGCTTTATTTTATTGATCTAGAATAAAGTAAATGGAACAATATCGGGGCATATCTCATATCTTACATTCATTTTGTACACAGAGCCAATCGCGGTCAGCGCGCTTGCCCACAGCAGCAATGGCGTCGCCGATAGAGGGCCAAATACACAAACCGGCCGTGAAATTGGTCTATATACTGTGTAGTGACAGGAATAAAACACCTCATTGTAGTGAGTTTGATTTCTTATTTATCACTGGGAATAAAAATGATGAATAAGATGTGTATAACAGGTGTAGAGGTGTATAAGCCGAATATAGCGTTGGTGGGCATGGTGGGAGGAAAGGTGACAATCGTGTTCTTTTCATTTTATGACCTTCTCTCGTTATTCGTTAATCACCTTTCTTTGATAGTTTCTCATTTTTGGCTATTCGAAGGAGGAGAAGCATATAGGGGCGTCTATAAAGTAATTTTTTTTTGGGGGGGGGGGATTAGGCAAGTTATGTTGTTCTCAGTACATGACTTGTACATGAGAAAGAGAATATAACGCAATGGAATTCGAAAGGTACAAAAAAGAACTTTAATTGCGGCGAATTAGACTTTGGAACACATGGGGGGGGGGGAACTGAGTGCCTACCCTGGGAAAACTAATTCTGTTTTATTCGAATACACTCGTAAACAGGTCCTGGATCCATCAGTTTGCGGTAAACTTTCAGGCTCTTTGCCTTTTTTAAAAAGCTATTTATAGTGCGTATTTTTGTTATGTGGTATCCACATCTGAATGGAAATGTATTTCAATCAGTTAATACTTGTATCTTCTAATTTGCAATTCATTTTCTTGGTTTCTTTCTCTCTCACCTCTCTTAATTCCTGTTAATTCCTTTTCCTCCTCCTTCTCTTCCTACCTAGCTGTCTACCCCTCTCTATATCCTTCTCTCTCTTTCTCTGTACTACCCCACTCTCTTTCTCCACCTCTCATGCCTCTCTCTAACCCTTTTTATATTGAAATGAATGTTTATATTCTTGATCTCCATTCCTCTCTCTCATGCTTATACATTTCCTTATTATAGTCCCTTTTACTTTTCTCCCCTCCCCCTTCTCTCTCTTTATATATATATATATATATATATATATATATATATATATATATATATATATATATATATATATATATATACATATAAACGTCTCTATGGTGAACATTTTTAAAGATGGCCTCCACTTGCCTCACAGGCGAAATCTGAGATGCCTTCACATCTAAATCTTGCGATAGTGTCTTAATCTACCCGTGTGCCGAATTTGGTACTTTTATTCCAAGACAGATGTAAACTGGGGGCTATTTTCGATTTTTTTATGGCCCCCAATTTATAAAATTGAGCCCCTAAAACATATCTATGAAATATTCAGCCCTGAAGTATCAGAATATGGATTACTGATGCTATATTACCTAAAATTCACTTGTATTTCGGCTGTGTTCATAGAAAACAATGCCCCTATTGCGACAATTTTTAAAAATGGCCCTCAAGGCCCCCAAGGGTAGAATCTGAGATGTCTCCACATCTAAATCTTGTTATCGGATTTATAAATCTACCTGTGTGCCGATTCTGGTGCTTTTTAGATGTGAACTAGGGGCTATTTTCAATTTTTTTTTAATAGCCCCTTTTATCAAACTGATTATTATGTTTTCAGAAATATTTATGACCTGAAACATTCGAATATGGATTACTGATGTCATGTCACCTAAAATTAACTTTTCACAGTAGATTTTTGACTTTTTATAAAGAAATGGAGCCCCCATGTGACCATTTTTTAAAGGTGGCCCCCACGACCCAATGGGCAGAATTTGAAATGTCTCCTCCTCTAAATTTGTTTATATTACATATATCTACATGGGTGACAAATTTGGTTCCATTAACTCAAAATGCACATTGGTCGGCTATGCCGCCCCACTATTAAGGATGGAAGGTAAAGAAATGTTATTCCTGCAGACCAATTTCGGGACACTCAGAAAAGCTCAGTCATAGGGCACTTTGGTGGCTTCTTTTGTTTTTGTTTTTTTAAATGGAGTTTTAGACCCCTTCCCCTTGGACATGTTTGTCCGTTTTTACATACGTTTGGAATGTACGGCCACTTTTCTTCCTTCTGATAAAATTTGGTCATTGGGCCTCAGGGGAAAAAACTTGCACCATTTTTATAGGACATGCTGACAACCCATCATGACGAAAGATTTTGTCGTTTGATAATGCATAGTATAAATACAACTTCTTACTGAAAAAGTTTGCTACACATATGTTATAGGGTGAAATCAACCCGACTTTGGGGCCCTTTTGGGAGGCCTTGGGGGCTAGACACGGCGGCTACGTTTAGGTTCACAAGCTTTTTGTGAATGAGATAAGTAAGGGTCGAATCTGATAGTGTAAAATGCATGGGATGAGTATTTCTGGACAAAATCCCGGGCCCACTTGCATAACTTAGTTGCGATTATACGCAACTAAAAAATTTAAACTTAGACTGATTTTTAAGCAGTCAGGATTAAGAATTTAGGTTTAAGCGTTTTAATTTTTTGGGTTTAATCGCAACTTTTCTTGCAAGATGGCCTGGCCTATATTACAATGTGTATATCCTCTCCATCCTCTGATTTACGAGTCCCGTATATAGGCTTGCTTGTAATCTTTCTATTCCCTTTTTTCCCCGAGAGTTGTGTTTCTCTGCATTTGTCTTCTTCTGTTCGGCCTGTCTCTTGGTCTTTTTTTTTCTTTCTTTCCTTCTCTCTCTCTCTCTCTCTCTCTCTCGCTTTCTGTTTTTCTCCCTCTCCTTTGTGTACCCGTACACAAAAGAGAGGGAGAGAAACAAAAATGGGTGCGTGCGCACGCGTGTGTATCGGCCTGTCTGCATGTGTCTGCTCTGTCTCTAGATCCCTTTTCTGTCTCTCATTCTCTCTCTCTCTCACACACACACGCATGCAACACAACACACACATACACACGCCCACAACACCCTCACACACCCACGCTCACCCCCCCCCACACACACACACACCGCACACTCACCCTCACCCTCTCTTCACAATCAATGCTATTCATCATCGTGACATATTAAACACTCCTTTGTTTTATCATTGCCCTCAAAATGGTTAGATATTTTAACTTATTGTTTTTATCCTTGTCTTTCTTCCTTTCGACTGTCCATTATTTAAAGCTTCATTCAGTTCTCGCTCAAAACTGCCAAATAACACGAAATGCATCAGTTTCATGATTTTATCAAATAACATCGTTTATCTGGATCACAACATATTTCATATGAATGGTTATTCTTGTTCCAAAACAAAACAAAACGTATACATATTATGAATTAATTATTGTTTCAGTCATAATAATTCATCATAAACACGTTGATATAATGAGATTGACAAAGTGAATACACTCTACAGGTATCATAATTTTTATGTATAGAACAATGTCCTTGTATCTTTGTGAATAATATAGTCTAAGACTGTATTCTATTTCATCATGATAATCATTTTATATCTGAAAGAAAGAAAAAGAAATCTTGCAAAAAATTATTGATCTAACTATACGAACCATCCCATGGATAACCTTGTAATCGATTGCTGCTAGGCTATAATATTGCCAGAGCTGTACACAGTGTATCATAAAATTCGGTTTGACCGAATAATCGAGATAAACTACAATTATTCCCACTGAAGAGTAGAAGTGCATATAAGAGAAAAAAAAATCGTCATCACAATTATACAACCTGATTTATAGACTACATTTTATTTCATTAAACGTATTCAAATTGATTGCTTCTTCACACCTATCATATTTTGAATAAACAAACAAATAAGAAAAAAAGAAAAAAGGAATATACGTTTTGTAACAGCAATATCAGATTTCTTAAAAATCCATGCATGCTATTATGTCCCGAGTCACTTATACAATCATGGGTTACAGTAACAAATAAAGGCTATTTTAAGCTACTCAAGTTTCAATATTAACCAAAATACATACATCTTTTCCTATTATTTTGTATGATACAGAATATTTCTGCGCCTGAAAGCAAAATGCTTGTTATTACTTCGAGATATCTAGAAACTTTGCAAAACTCACGCTGGAACACAAAGAAAACTGATATTCACGAAAACAATATAAATTATCATGAACTATTATGCAAATGATCATGTGACAATCGTATCAAATACTATTTATAATAATATACAAAGGTATAAAAAAGAAATTCCATCGTGCGAGACATTATTGATATTGTTGCCATAACATTTGCATAGATAGTAGGCTAATTTAAATGAAGTGTGTCTTATTCCTATAACCAAAATACATATAACAAAAACCATTATTGTCATTAGCAATAATATGAAACAGTGAAAAATCACACAAAATAATGGGAGCACAACTTATCATAATCTATTGACGAGCGCAACGTGAATCAAATAAATCTTTTCTATAATAATGCAATTCGAAATCGGTCGGGGGGGGGGGGGAAGGGGTTCAAAATTATTTTTTTAAAGGCAAATTGTAAGTACATCCTGGTCCTTCCTACATGTTATATCTAATAAAGATACAATTCATGTATGCACATCTAAATATGCAAAATAATATAGCCAAAATCTCCATTACGATTTTATTCAAGTTGTTCCTAAACAGGTTGTAAAAAGGAGACTCATGTAAGTCTGGAAATTCTATTGTTGCTTTTATTTCATGGACTTCAACAACGCATGCAGGGAGACAACATATATGCTGTCTTTTCGTTAAAATATTTCGTCACAATAGGCGCCTGAGGCGGGGGGGGGGGGGGGAGGAGCGGGGCCCCCAGTAAAAGGTAGAGGGGTAAACGCATTTTAACCCCCCCCCCCCTAAAAAGAGAGAGAGAGAAAAAAAAGGTGAGCCAACGTCGAAAGAAAAAGAGCAGACAAGGAACGATGACAAAGAAACTCCCGCCTCCCCGCACCAATCCCAAAGGGAGCGCGTTTTTCGCTCTCAGTATGTAATTGACGCGATTAGCGTGCTCACTATCGCCCCCTCAAATAAAATCCTGGCAGCGCCAGTGCTTTATCTTGCAGGTGTCTCAGATTAGACATGTTAGAGAAATATTCTGAGGTGTATCTATGAGTGTTGTGTGGAGTGTAAAGGTGCGTGTTGCGTGTGTGCCTATTTTTGTGAGTGTTTGGGTGAGCGTGTGCGTGAGAAGACATGAGCCCTCAAATGGTGAGCCCCTAGGATTTTTGCGCCCCCATGCATCCCAAACTCCTTCCAGCACGCCTCTTCGTCACTATTTAGAATTTACTGAAGCCAAGACTGAGTACAGACATTTCTAGATTACTATTAATAATCACTTTATCATTGCTATCATTTTATCTCATTCATGACTGAGATAACTTGGCTCTTTTCATGCTTACAGGACTCATGTGAATTCTTTATGGTATGGAATGCTGTACACATGTTACAAGAAACTGAACTTTTTACAAGGTATACCTTTATTGGATAATACTATCTTAAGTAGAGATAATTTAATCATGGGCAGCTGGTTGGTTCACTAGAATTTCAAGAATAATGCTGGAAACATTCATACAGAAAAATTAACAAGAAAATATTTCAGTTATTTCTTCCTTAATTCCTTCGAAATTTTGTTCTGAAAGATTAATACCATCCAACTACTGAATTTCTCCACATAATATCACTCTTGAATTCGCGCGAGTTTTTCAATAATGCATTCCTTCATCAGTCATTATGTAATCAGCGAGGGGGAGATTAACAAAGTGCATATTGATTTATAGTATGAATTACGACATGAGTGCACCTGCAAAAGCGCCTAAAGTGAAAATTTTTATTCATCATTGATTGGCTAAACAACAAGATCAATTAATCACTGCAGGTAATTAGTGACATTTCTGTAATTTCTATGACGATATAAGTAGAGGTTTATTAAAATCCGTTTGACATCTCAATTTTGCAATAAAACCCTGTAAAATACACCATTTTCAATGGGTCTAAATAGAGGAAACCTGACAAAATTTCCCCCTATATAGAAAATCTCTACTAATCTCTCTATCCACCTTCTTGACAATCATGAAAGAAGATTCGCATTCGAATACAGGGATACTTTTTAATGTGTGTGTGTGTGTGTGTGTGTGTGAGTGTGTGTGTGCGTGTGTGTGGGTAGTATTTTTATGTATTGGTGAGCGTTTTTA
Organism: Echinometra lucunter; assembly: GCA_029962745.1. Classification (NCBI taxonomy): domain Eukaryota; kingdom Metazoa; phylum Echinodermata; class Echinoidea; order Camarodonta; family Echinometridae; genus Echinometra; species Echinometra lucunter. Next base: position 7,830,690 of record CM057151.1, read on the forward strand.
ATTAAGCTAGTCATAATCTAGATTACTAATATTTACATCTTCATTAGATGTTAACCTCTTACCAATTTCAGAACATTATTTCCGCGTTCCGTTTGTCAAACTTCCGATTGAGCCTTATGCCCATGGGTTATTTCACAAGGGAGATGAATGGCTCGCTGTGTACCATGTATGCATGCACCATTTTGCCTGAAGGTTCTATACAATCGCACCACATGCATGCACTGCTCCTTATCAGTTATACTAGTATACGTTTCCCTGTACTGTACAACCCCATACTGCGAAAGGTCACTATTGCTATTCTAAGGCCGGATCGACCATTAGTCTTCACCTCACCAAGACCCGCTGAGCCCCTGATAACATTGAGCAAACCACACTCCAAATTCAAACCGTTTTCCCAGAGGTGGCCAGAACTGGTTGTAGTTTTAAAGCATCCGCAAGAAGACATGCTGTAAAAATTGAATTGTCCCATATTCTCATGCATGTGCGGACAAACAAATGAAAAATACTTTTAACTGCATAATAGTTATCATACATTTCCTCATGATATAACGATTCATCGGATGAAAGAGAATGAATCTGGCAAATGTAAGGTGAGGGTTGTATAGGTGAGGATTGAGCCCAGGGTTAAGGACAGCACCGCATCTTGTGACATGTTACCTCCTGAGATGTGGTTGCGCATCCTTGAGCAGTTATACTAAAAGCTGTTGTTCCAGAAAGCATTAACTTTGAACCCTTCATGAGCAGAATGCAGTTAAACACATATTTCCCAAAGAGGCCTGCGAACCAAGAGCCTATCAGGACATGGGTCTGTCTGTCCTAATTAACAGCTGGCCGGTGAGCGGTAGCTAGATATGTCTAGGCCTAAAGACATAAGGTCGATTTTCTTTTCACTAGGATACCATTTACTTCTACCCGGCTTTACACTAGGGACAAGTGGTGTGCAAGACATGGAAAAAATAAGTAAACTACTGGCATGAAACTTTGCATGAATCTATTTCCCATGCAGATTCGTCACTGTGCCCATACATTGTTTTAAAATACAGTACAATGCACGATATAGCCACAGGCCTCTCCTTATTGTGGTGCATACTATTGCCAATTTGACATAGCGCCCTTTTCTTGCGGTTACAAAGTGCTGCAGACAACATTCCACATTTGGCCCATTTAGACAATACTTCATTACATTACAGAGTCAGATACCATGCAGTTTAGCCATGTAGTATAATCCATTGTTCTCTAGCAAATCAAACCCAATATAATGTTATACGCAATCATATAAGTTTGCCAAAGGAGTTTGTCCCATACCAAGCTTTATGGCATAATGTTCATTTAAATCCAGATATAAGTTGAAAACTCTTTATGATGGTAGGGTAATATCAAAATGATTTTTTGAAAAAAATGATGTCAGAAAGCATTAACATTTTTACCCCTATGTATATGAACCAGGGGTATTTTTTTAGAAAGGGCCTGTCTTCTTCCATTAAGATTATACCAGCAGAGCATACAGAATGAAAATACAGCATGGTAAAGTCGTTAAATTATTATGAAAATAGCCGCAACGATTTTGGCCACCATTGCATTCTCAAACTGTTGCCAGTCGGCAGGTAGCAGGATGCATTTACCATGTCCCTTTTCTAAAACCAAACGCTTCTTGGTAAATACCTAGGGTACTCATAAGTAATCAAGTATTTCCTGACGCATGCACCCTCATTATTTGTTTACATTATTATGTATTTCATAATACATATAACAACAGTTGTGTAAATGTTTTATTTTGAAGGAGATTTTTGCGAAAACAAACATAGTTCAGGATGCAAAAATGATCATTTAAAAATTATTGCGCCCGATTATGCTGCAAAATATCACCCCATAAGCTTGCATCCCAAATTTGCAATGTCCAAAAGGTTCTGATTGACTAAAATAACTAAGCGAATAAAATAAAACCTCTAAAGGCAACCAAAATGTGTTATACTCAAGTTCGACGGCGATTTTTTTCACATCTTCATAAGACGAATAGTGTGATTATAAGAAGTAGCTGAAGAATTTCTTGTTCCATAATTTCAGTCTAGGCCTGTTTACTAATTTTATGCATAGTAACTGTCGAATAAAAGTTTCCCTTGACAACTAAAGAGCTTGCCAGAGGTTTTCCCGACATAGCAACAACTAAAGTATGCAAACTGGCTTCCTGCTATTCAGATGCCATTATGCATAACAAGTGAACTGAATAGTTGGTATCCAAGGGTTCTTGAAGGAAACGTGCATAGATTTTGAATGCCATTAGTAAATGGGTCTACAGTATTAGTTTAATGTCAAAGTGGAAAATACTGTCATAAAGTCCCTTTAGAAATCAAAGAAAGATTATGTAATTATCGTAATTTATTTTCCGCCTCCCATATTCACACTAATCACCTTATCAACACATGACGAATAACATGGGAAGTACTTTTGATGTCCTCTGTCAGAATTTATTGTTATTCAGCATCAACCATCGATGGACCCCCCTCCCCCAATGCCGCCGCCACTACCGCCACCACCACCACCACCACAATTATTGGCCTACATACATAAATCAGCAGTCAGTCCTGTGAATGCCAAATGTATTTCGCTGAGCTATTGGCCTAGCACGTGCAATACTAATAGAGCTCATGGCATGTACTAGGCGTTGACATGTTCAGAATTATACGTTGGAGAGTTGGGAGGGATGCGATGCGGCAAACGTATCTTTGGAAGGTACAATGAATAACGTACAGGGTGTGTCAATATATAGCTATCCCAGTACTAGTGTTCATCGCATGAAACATCTGTGTTTTATCTGCCAACGTTTGATTTGTCAAAATGATCAAACGTAGACAATGAAATATAAAACGAGGCAAGATAGTGCTTACAATCATATTCCACCATATGAATGGAATATTGGAGGAAGAATTTATATAGGGTACATTAGGTTTAGCTAGGTGTACTGGGATGTTGTTGAAGCGCATTATAATCCCATCGTCGTGTTTTCTACTGAAATTGAGTAAATAATATTGTATACTAGTATAGCTAGAATCTCAATTTGAACCCAGGGATCAGTTTGAACCAAGCTCGTATGAGGAAGAGTTCCAGTGTCCAAGCTCCTGTTTATCTGACATAGAACGATCGATTTAACATTACAAATAAGTCGGGGCGTATATGGCTACTTTTATGTCCAATGAAGATCACGAACATCTACACCAACTTTAGGAACGCAATTCTCTTTCCCATTTGATTTTATTGGTTTCCCTTCTTTTCGAAATCTTGTTTCATACGAGTCTGCAAACTAGATAGAGGTAGACTACAATACATTATGCACTTCGTAAATAATCAGACTCTAAAAATGCATGTTTTCAGGGTAATTAAATTATTGTATCTGTTCGTAATGATAACGATAAAAATGTCTTATATGGTGATCTAAATCGATATAAAAGGTGATCGGACAGGAGAAACATGTTCCTAATTTCCACCATTTTATAACATGCCCTACCACATAGCATCTTTATTTTCAAACCCTGGGGGCACCATGCATGCATCGCGATGGATGCTGAGTGATACACAGTGGCAGTGAATATGAACGATACCTTGGGCAGTAATGTTCTTCGCAGAAATCTGATATTGTGTACAGTACCAGTATGGCTTGGATACATAGCCTTGAGTCGACTGCATGGGTATGGGATGAAGGGTGAAATACTAGATTTCTCTGCTAAAAGGGATGTGTTTTTGTGAAGATGTATTAGCATGAGTATAATCATAAAAATCTTAACTATGTAGTGTGGGAACATGCAGATTTTGGAGCAAGGATGGTTTATCTATAGGTATTCTCTCAGCTAGAAGGATGATTAAACCCCACCAATTACTTTTTAACGCATTCCCTATAGTGCCCCCGATAAATTTGATAAACATGATGTATATCTTTGCCAAGTTTGGATATATTTTCCAATGTTAGTACTTAGATGACACAGTAATGCAGGCAATGGACTATCATGGAATACCGTACGGTATATGTGTGTACGGTATATGTGTGGACGCTGTGGCCAATATCGTCTTTAAGCATTGGCGTATACATCAGTTATATCAACCGAATAGTGGAAGAGATTTATAACTATGATCTAAACGATAGCAAATTGTGCATAAATGCCCAGGCTCTGATAATGCCACTAATAATAACCTTATTTGCATTTACAATATTTCCATCCTTTAATTATGAGATGAACATACGAAATCAGCCTTCAATTACAAGGTTCAAATGATTCGTCTTTTCTTCGGGACCTAACATAATATATAGTGACGACCTAACATGCTGAGAGAAAATCATATTATAAACAAGGTTAGTCTTACTAATGATGAAAGATTGCTTCTATGAATGTCTCGTTTGTGATACATGTACAAACTGTTTCGATGAATTGGCATTTTATTTGATTATGTTCCCTTCAGTGAGTTTGTGGCCCATAGCACTGCAATGATACACGTTAAGAGCACAAAGGAAAGGAGGCGGGGACAGCGAAAAGGTGAAAGGTGAAAGGTGTCTCGAGGTGGCCTCTAGTCAGACCTCGTATGCCTCAAAATGATTAGAGAATATTGGATAAAGAAACCATCAGTGGCGAGATAATTCTATCTTGTTAGCGGATTGACGATCTAGAATGATAGATCTGGATTAAAGTAGTGCATAAGGGAAAGATCTAATATCTTGGCTGCAGTCCGTAGAAAATGGCGATCCAAGATATTTCAATTGATATATTTCAGCAATTAAAATTCAAGATTGGAGAAAGCGGCAACTTTGTCTAGGAACTAAAGGTATGAAAGGGAATGAGAATTGTTCAATGATATCAAGTTGGTCTCCTTGCGTTAAAAGTGAAACTATACAATCATGTTAAGTCAGAATTATCTGGTAAACTGTGGTAACCACGTTACCGAATAATGTTTCACACATCATAGCAAGAATCGTAATTTCCAACGTGACCCATTATAATTATTTACCCAGCGCTGAACGAAATTATTGAACACCAGATAGCATCGAATCCAATAAAAGAGTGAAAAAGAGAAAGTTCTACAGAATGACATTAGTAACGCAAAACGAATCTAGTCCTACCTCGATGGATGAAGTCATGACATTTTTTGCTTAAAACTCCGTGAAATCTACTTTAAAATGGCATGTGATAATGAATTCTCATAATTTACATCTTAACATACCCCAACCCTGATCTTTAGAGGAATTAGGGAAAGAGCTTAGTAATTAAAAAATGAAAATCCAGCAAAGTGTAGCTATTTTGTCGGTTACGGAGAAAATGAAGTCCATCAATCTATTGCACTAAAACCGCAAACGTGTCTGTCATTCAGTGACTTCAATATCGCAATAAACGTCATCTAAAATCCTTCACAATTATTTAAGCACAGTTTCTTTACGCCTGAAACCTGGAAAACTAATCTGCTGTTGCTTTCTTCGAAACATGTCTGGGTCTACTACACATTCTTGTTTACATCAGCGGTGGATTTAGAAGGGAAATCGGTCCACGGGCGCCCCCCCCCCCTATGAAGCTGGCTTATCTTTAAGTACAAGACAAAAAAATGCACATAATTATGTTCGTTTTCGAAATTCTGTCCCCCTCCTCTTTCACGAAGTCCTGTATCTGTTCCCTATGCAATGCCTGCTTTGGTGAACTTTGACCTATCAATGGCGGGAAAGGCCGGGTTATTGATTAGCGTTCTATGGCGTCGTGTGCTTTATCCTCTGCCCTATGGAAATGCACGTCTTAAGACAGCCACCTTAATAATGTCGCAAGCCGGATGATGGGGCGTGGGAGGCGATGGTCTAGTAATCACAAAGAATGTCAACATCACTTCATTCCCTGCATGTCTTTGGTCTCCTCATAACACTTTCAAGATAACTAACAGCGTGGTATACAGTGTAATGAACTATATTTGGGGCTTTTACAAGATTTATTTAGATTTATTGCTTAAATGTACACGTCTCAATTAAAGCCAATGCCGTGAATCACACGGATGCGGGGGCTATAGTATACCCTCCGGAAAGAAATCTGAGGGGCATACCTTTCTACACAGGAGGAAAAGAAACACTCTTTGAGATTTTAGGTACTATTATAACAGCGCATAAAAAGATGGGAGAACAATTTTTCTTGTCAATGATTCTATCTTTCTACATCATTTAGTATACAAATATGTACTTCTTGAAAAAAAAAAACACACACACAACACTCTAAAAAACGATTGGTCAAAATGACCAATACCTTGGTTAATTATGTGTCCGACCAAAACAAATATGGTCAATATTACCAAATTATTGGTTAAAGTGTACCAAAATTTTGGTTGATTTCGACCAATTTCTTGGTCGGACACAAAATTCACCAACACATTGGTTATTTTGACCAATCCTTTTTTTTAGAGTGAACATAACTATAGGTGGAAATGATGCCAGGGCATCATTGCAAAAGAGTTTTTAAGAAAATCAAATTTTGTGTACATAAGCATTAAAAATTTGTTTTTAAATCATCAAAGCCCATTTCATTATTTACTGATAAAATTCGCAGTTGGTGAATGCGTGATCGTACTACCAGTTAACTGATGATATAATTATGACAAATCCATGTATAAAATATTACAACCATGTCACCAGAGGCGTGACTTTTTAAAGAGGAATGAAAGTCATAGAGCAATCTTGTTGTGCAAACTTACCACGTAAATATTTTGATAATGTGAATATTACCAATAATGATACATTTATCATGTCAGCCTGTAACGTTTTGTTATGATATATTGCAATTGTTATGATGCATTGCAATAGAGTTTTTAAGAAAATCAAATTTTGTGTACATAAGCATTAAAAACTTGTTTTTAAATCATCAAAGCCCATTTAATTATCTACTGAGAAAATTCGCAGTTAGTGAATGCGTGATCGTACTACCAATTAATTGATGATATACTTATGACAAATTCATGTATAAAATATTACACCCATGTCACCAGAGGCGTGACTTTTTAAAAAGGAATGAAAGTCATAGAGCAATCTTGTTGTGCAAACTTACCACGTAAATATTTTGATTATGTGAATATTACCAATAATGATACATTTATCATGTCAGCCTGTAACGTTTTGTTATGATATATTGCAATCTGTTATACATTTCAGCGCCTGTATAAGTAGTATTTAGTAAGTATATAATTATCATTTACTAGTATCAGATAATATCAAACATATGAATGATACAGTCTTAGGTGAGTATACATATTCGTATAACTACATATTCGTCACTGATACGTCGACATATACATTATACCCATAGGTATATATCACCATGCATGGGTAGCCCACAAAACATAATTTGCATAGTGATAATGGTATGTATATGCAATCACATAAAATGTGTATATATCATATTTCTTACAACCGTGAGGACTCGATGTAACATGAAAATGGCATAGTGTTGCGTGTATTATATATGATTTTAAGCTATCAAATCGAGTAAAAGCAAGATAAAAAAAGCAAAGTAATACCTAAAGTAACACTAAATGCAAACGACTTATGCTAGTAAAAAATTATCAAAACTATGAATGGAGAGTGAACAACTCATGCCAGGCACTTATGTGCATTTCGTCATACTTGCTCTTATATTACACTTTCACCTTACTAAAGTACCTGTGTAGAGTCATGTTTTGTTATGATTATATAGAAAGGAAAAATGGTTAAGTCGCATCTATTAACAGGAAATCCTACCTATGCTTACAATGTTTATCTCTTAACAATTAGCAGTGATTACAATTGCCGCATATTTTTTTTTCTTCAGAATTTGATATAACACCTGATTCAGGTGTTTCAAAAATAACTTTTTTTTCATGAGTTACCCACGGGTGTAAAATTCATAATTACTTTCTGTCAATCTATTCAATTTGAATACAAAGTAGCAGTAATTCCATGGTGTATTGTTTAAAGCCTTTTTTTTAAAGCAGAATTGTTCATTAAACTTGACGCAAGTGGTGGCACAAGATTATAGTGTAAAACTCTTAACATCACTCAACTTTCTGCAAATGATTCCTCAATCTACACTAATATATGATTATCTGATCAACTTGCCTACATGAAAGTGAAGCACATTTCCTTCTCAAGACAAATATCTGCAGTTCGCAAGTATTCAACACTATTCTACCTCAGATTCATTGCCAATAATTCTTATTGCATCATCTGAGAAAAGATATTTAGCATGCAAACGGGGGTGTTGAACGTTTCATCACCATTTAGACAAATATATAGCATCCGTATAATTATAGGCTCTTCAATACTTGAACCTCTACATTATATCTCATATTTTCAGCGCCACGTTTTAAATGACCTTAAACACAGCAAAAGAAAGTTGGTGATTGGTGACAACACCCGCAAAACGAAAGACAATTGCAGTGAGGAGAGAAGATCGCGGTATGAAATAGCTAAAATCACGTTCTTTCATAAATCACAAAATCTTTAATCAACAATAAGAATTTGTGACTACTATATTGTCTTGAATCAGGATATAATTTTCCCGAGGTTCAAAACGGGAAGGCTGAATCAGTGAACAGAGGGTATCACATACAACAGTGATGCTAAGTTTTTTCAGTCCAAGTGTGTTGTTACAAGTTACATGTTACTGAAATTTCTTGCTTCATGATTTTTTTTGTAATGATTACATACAATTTTCAGCTGAAAAACATTTATTACCAGTAATCAAAATCTGGGATTGGTTCGACTTAATCTTTTGCGCTCATGATGCTTGTATTCTGTTGATAGTTATTTTCAACTGTGGCACGCTATAAAATTACAAAAAGTACCTGCATTGTCGCTTCCCACATCAGCATTGCCATCATACTCAATTCAAGTTCTTCCAGCTAAAAGGTGACAAATCCTTCGCGCCAAGCACGTTTTTCACTTCAAATAATGAGATTGAATAACACCGTCCACATAGACCATTCCATTTTGATATCTCCTTGCCGTTATTCAGAAAGTGTAATTCCTTATAGACGGACTGCTATGTTGTATCGAACATGGAAGTAATGTTGTGACGGAAGTTATGATGTCTCCTCAATATTGGTTACACATTATCTAATACACACCAAATCTATTCCTATATTGCATACACAGAATTGTTCATAGTGGAAGTCATTGGTAACACATATTGTCTAAAAAAACGGGTATGAATTCATAGTATCAGGTACTAACAGAATAACAGAACAGAACTCACGACACATTGGTGATACATTATTGGGAGTCATAGGGGTATGCTACGACGCTTCTTCCTGCTCACGTAAGCCTTTCCGATTTCGACTACCACAGCGTTCTCGATGCCCATTAGTCCAGTGGTATGACTGGCAATTCTGACTACAATACATCACCAATCGACAACGCGCGCACATCTTCAGTTTCTGACCTGTGGATTCTTCGGAGAGAGCACAGTTTGGTGAGGAACACCACAGCACCATCTTTACCTGTGTGCAGCGATAAAGAAAGGAAGCTTTTTCCGGTTTCGAATGAGCCCCATGTTGGCTCGGAGCAGCAGCAGCAGCGAATCCGCTAGATCCAGCATAACCTTTGCTTCCATGGCGAAGATATTCACTGAGACGTGCGATGAGTTCAGCGATTTGGAAGCCCGATTTGGTGACGAGGTCATGCCTGAGCATGAAGTGCCACAGGTTGGCCGCTTCGCGCATGACTTGGTGATCACGAAGTAATGTCCGCGCCATTGTACCACCGTGCTCACAGGCGAGATCGAGGATTCGAAGACAAGCTTCGCCGACCATGACCTGACGTGTCCGTCTGAGTAGCGACACAATGATGCCGAAGATTCCTGTTTGACAACAGTATTCCATCACGTCTCGATTGTGCACCATCATCAAACTGTTGTAGAGAACACTAAGAGTACAGATGGCAACGCCCATCACGCTGTCCTTGCTTACAAGGGCATCACCATCGCTATTCAAATCCCGACTGTATGTTCCTGACGTGGTCGTTGAGGAGTCACTACAAGTACTAAGAGAACGACGAAGAGATCGGCAACATGCCAAAAGGATACCATGGTAAGGTATAAGGAGCTCACGGAAGTAGCCGGCAAGATGATGTAGAGCAGGTGCATATAGACATGACACCCATAACAATCGTATAACATTGTACAGTTTGACGTCAAGGTGTACACGGCCAACACCTGTAATTGTTGTGCATAGATAATCGATGCATTCAAACAACAGCTCCTCCGCTAATCTCTGAACAAGTTGACAATAGGTAGGTTTTTCGCGGGAGCTGAGAACGTCTAAGGCGTCCAACAGCAAACAAAGCTGTGATTGGTCCTCCGCTCCACGCGCACCACTGAGGTGTCGTGCGAAATTCTTGGCATGCGCGTCCAAGTCACCATTCAGGAGCGCCGCAACGACCTTTTCCGTCGGTGCTCTTTTGTGTGGCGGCTGATACGAGAACGAATTTCTAGCTCGTGCTCCATGTCTGCTTCGGGCACCTGACGATGGGCTGCTACTGCTGCTGCTGCCTGCGGATTGGGCCGCATTTGTCGATCGACTCGAGTCCATAGTTGTATGAGGTCTGGCATATCGGAACCAGGGGCGCTGTACTAGGGAGAGAGTGGTTGCATCTTCACCCTGTAGGTAGAGATGCATTGCGAGATTAGCCCATTATAAACTACGACGATGTATGAAAGAGAGGTTTCCGTGTTGGTAAAAACGAAGAAAACTGGCGAATCTGTATGACGAAAACAATCAAGTGCCTGGAAATCACGATTTCCCCTCTTTAAAATCAGAGCCAAGTAATTTTACAAATTAAAGAACACAAAATCATAGAGAATTCCAAAATAAATCAGCGTATTTCTCCTCCAAACGTTTGATCTGGGTGACAAGTACCCAAGTATATGGAATTGATATTGCAGCACCTTATTGTAATGAATAATGGTAATGTATGAATTTCAGATAACGCCGATGTCTTCCATATTGTTCCAAAGCTGAACAAAGTGAACGAGCCTGCAAGGCAAGCTGGCAGCTGATGAAGCGATTTCTACGCCATATTTACATTCCACGCGGCGAGACTATTTAGCTGTCACATGCCATGCTATCACCTTTATCATGGCCTGGTGTATACCTTCCTGTCGTTGGTATCCACTAGATGACAGGGCGCTGTATCTTCAGTTCGTGAATGGTGTGTGCAACCTTTCTAATCAATTCGATATGGACACGCGATTAAGATAGAGATTGGAGACTTTATATCCAACTGATGCCAATCACCTTCCACAATTCCCTTAGCAATTCGCTACACAGATCTGAGACGTAGGATGGTCCCTTTTAGGAATATTTTTAGGGCTTAATGATTGACCCACGCACTCACCCTGTTCCAGACGAACCTTTTCTCCTTGACAACAACACTTTTAATCCAAATGAGCAATCTCGCATTGTCCGTATCCACCCAAATATTTCAACGCTACACACGAGGAACAATCATCAAAATTTAACAGAACAATATGTATTCGAATGTTGCACAGTTGCCGGTTAATTCGTTACCATCGTAGACTTTTCTACCGCTATTGGTGGCCGGTGTCCAATGGAATGAACGTCTGCTCCACGAGTAATGAAAACCTGCATGTGAAAAAAATCAAGAATAGAAAATAATCACTTTATCATGCATGCATTATCATTTGGCGACAAATTGAAATGACAGTTATGAGACAAGCCGATGTCACGAACCCATGACCGTTTACCACTGTTATGACATCAGATGGACTACCATTCCAATTCGATTACATTTTTGGAATTCATCATCTTCTCCTTTGACCGCCATGAAATAAAATATGCGTTTACCACAAAGCTGTACCACGTATTCGTTGCAGGAGGCCAATGAATATTTCCTCCGATGTTTTCATGGACCTACTACGATTTGTAGTAGTTGGTCCACGGTGTTTTAAATATAAATATTTGGTTTATAAAGGATCGTACTGCTGCTCTCGTAATTTGTGACGTCATCATCCAAGTAAAAGAAAAAAAATATATTATGTGGAGGATTTTGGTGTGATCTATTGCAGATGTTTTAAACTATCCTGGCTATAGAGATCAAACAGTTGATGATAAATTTTGTTGAGATTTTGAAACATTCTAGATGAACAGTAGGCCATTTAATTGTATTGCTGAAACGAAACTTATGGAACAGCCTAAAGAATCACACAATTACAAGTTGTAAAGAAAAACGGAGGTAGATTTTGTCAAGTCCATGATTATGGAATATCACTAATATTTCATTGTTACACTTCACGTTTCAAAATCACGTCAAAGTAGTCAGTACCATCAGAGAGCATAATGTCATAAAAGATACCCATATATTTTGACTGATGTTATTTTGTAGTTCATTCGAATACCATTGCCTCTTCTTCGTTTTTTGCCTGTATCGTCAATCCTCTTACCTGATGTATGTGAGGATTCGAGCAAAGCTTACATCTTGCTTACGTCATTTTATTGGAAGTAAATTGTGCGTGGGGGAAATCTCGGAAAATCCCCAATCTGTGCTCATATCTGACTACATCATTTTCCTTCTGATCTGTGCAGAGCAAACCTATATTGACATCATCCCGATATTTGACATTATTTCCCGGTCTTGCCAGTGTTGAGCCTGAAGCTCATCCTCATGTCAAATTCAATACATCGCACTTCCAAGGGCGCCACACATGGAACGACGAATCTTGAGGAATTGGCGCCATGAATGGGTCGGTGTTCAGCAGTCAAAGGAACACGATTGCAGATTTTTGCAGGGACTTGGGAAAATTAAATAATTGTAATTTCAAAAGCCCTATCACCCTTTGAAATGCACGAGCATTACAATGATGTATTACGTAAACCAAACATGAATTCTATAAGATTATTACAGAGTAGTGAAATTGGTCTTGAAATGATCGTTCAAACATAGTAACGAATGTAGGGTAGATATTTCAGTACTGGAGACAGCTATTACTGTTTGGGAGGACTAACAGGGTATTATGGAATACGGAAGAAAGAGTTAATCGCATAAGCTGAAGTATGCTTCAAGGTAGACAAGTGCATTTTACTGGTTATGTTGGAAGTGCGCGCCATATCTTTAAAATCTCAAGGGTCTCGCAATCTGATGAGGTAATCGAGGATACTGATATAGTTTTGAAAATAGTAGGTCACATTCGTAATTTACTCAACTGATGGAATGATGAAGACCTGTCAATACTATATAAAATATTGTAGAAAGATGTAGCTTATGAATAAAATCTTCAATTGTCTCATTATAGCAAAATGTGGTTTATGTGATATCTGTGATTTAAAAAAGAGGATGTCTAAATTAGGACAGTCATATTCCATCGTCGGATGAAGTTTGCGATAAAGATTGAAAGATAAATGAAAGCGGTAAACAGGGGAAAGTCAGTTGGACAGGTAGAGAATTTAGAGGGCTAAGAAGAGTGGCTTTTCCAGAGCGATAAATAGCTTCTGTGCCATCTTTAAGATGCTGACAAATATCCCATGTTCTGAATGCTTGGGGACATTCCAGGGTCCCATTTATTACCCCTTCCTAGAAAAACACTTCTTCCTCAACTGGATCTTCTTACACAGGTTGAGTATAACTGACACGTTATGTTTATCTAGCAGTGACTGAGTGAAAGAGATGCGCAGTACGAACGTTGGTCGTCCCAGGCGTGATTTTTCATCATCTGCAGGCAGAATGATGCGGCGCCTGGTGCAGCATCTTAAAGTCCGCCTACCACCTCTTCGCTGTACAAATTAACTGAAAATTTATGAATGGAATACACTCATCCGATTCATTTAGAACATTTATGCATGGAATGGATCCAAAGTTTTAGTGGCCCGGACAGCAATATCTGTGAGGGGATTGATCCTAATAAAGTCATGTATATTATTATAAAAGCCTGGTGTATCTAGACATACACAGGGCGGTTGAGGTGTAAGCTCAAGCCCAGAAAAAGGCAATTGCTCATTATTATATTCGACACAATCAAACTTGTGGCAGAATTGCCTTCTTCTAAACATGTTATCCAATAAAGAGTCTACTATACTACTACTTCTACTACTGCTACTGCTACTACTACTACTACTACTGCTACTACTACTACTACTACTACTACTACTACTACTACTACTTCTATACTTCTACTATAATAATTATGTCAGTCATGTCAGCAAAGGAAAATATTAAAGTGAGGGAATAGTCATTACTTGTCAAGTAATCCTTTTAAACAACTTCTTTGTTCTATTCGTGTTGCCTGATATGTATTTCCTCCACTTTTCTTTTTAACATAGTATAGTATGATCAGTACAATGATTTGGTCTTATATTCCCAAGTTTGTCAACCGACACCCCTTTTTGTATAAGAAATCAAATATTATCAACTTACGTTAGCAATAAACATTATTTTCCACAGTACATTGACAGGGATATGCGCAGTAGACGAAATTGGTCGAAACTGACGTTTCACTCATTCTTACTCCCGGCACCGTATGTGCCTGGACATAGTTTACGTTCCATATAGGCCTCTATGTCATGTACTTGTGGAGCCACTAACGTTCCTTTCATTTTCTATTCCCTTAATGGACCTCTCTGCCCACCAACCAACACCTTGCATTATTGATGTCATCGATGATCAGCAGTCATGCACTTGACTCTCTTACAGTTTGCATGATGCGTTATGCAATATGCATTAAGTGTCAGGTGACCAAAAGGAGAAGGTTGGTGTGATTATAAGCCAATTCTAAGTCATATGGAAGAAATGAAACAATGAAGCCAGATGTAACTCTCCTATCCTTTTATTACAAGCTTTCGGCCGGAGGGGCCTTCAACTGGCCTATACAGGCGAAAACAAAGAAATGTGCATCTCTTGAAAGCACATGGTAATCCACAGAAGGAACTGACAGTTGCATTCTGGCGCATTTATTACAGCTGATCGAAACAGATTAGGTGTAGATAAAAGAGGCACGCTCAAAACACGTATCAAAAAGAGAAATAAAGAAACGAATAGAAATAAAGATGATGCAAAAGGAACGCACTGGGAAAAAAATAAAAGATCAACTTCCTTTTCAGTTATTATAAGTGATGTCACTTTACAACTATTTTAATCTGTTTAAGTTCATTAATTTTGTTATTATACATCAGTGTCACTTTGTCATCATATAATTTATGGTGCTTTGTTATTTTGAAGATTTGGATGTTAATAAATTCCTCTGGTGAGACAAAAACGAAAAAAAAATCAACTGTTGGTTGCAAAGCATGTTTTTTTTTCCTTAAATGAAAACCACAATACGGTAAAACCTACTTTACCGACTTCCAGTAGGCCTACAGAAATAACCGCTGGTCTATAAAGACGATTTTTGTTGCCCGTGAACATTATCTCATTTAAACATAATAAAAGGAACCTGTCCATTAAGACCACCTTTTTTCTTGTAACGCTTGGGCTGTCTTTATTGTTCGTGATGTGCAGGAACTTCACTTTAGGTCTACGAAATTCTTGATCATCATTCGTGAATGCGGTATGCATGACTTTTCATATCAGTTGAAAAGAAATGCTTTCCATGCAGGTCATCCGGTCGTATACATGGGATAGCTTAGCATTAACTGTATTCATTTCGACACCATTTCCCCCTTTTCCCCAAAAAACTACGATATGAAAATTACTCACTTTGCAGCTTCTCTGAATTAGAAATACTTGGGAAAGGTAGTCTTGGATGAACAATCGTCAAACACCAAGTCTCCTGCATAATATTGAAACAAGCTTATTTAAGAACCATTATTTACGATGGCAATGGAATTTTTCAGTAGATGAGTATCTTTCAAGGGATGAGTTAGTCATTAAACAGCATGTACTTTGAGCTTCTACGGACCCTGTAACGGGTAACATTTAACCCATTCTCGAGGATTTACAAAGCCAAAAAAGTTGTCAAGCCACTGTATGGGTTTGAGAATGTTCACTTTAATGGATAAAACCTTGCTAGGTGAATTTTAAGTTTGATAGAAAAGAAGACCACGTAATATTAATATCCCACTAACATTAACAGTTTTCTGATAACTTCTTCGTAAGCACTGTAAGAGGGAAATACTTATTTTTCAGTACAAAACTTATTAAGTAGTTCGTACAGGGGGTTTTCCTCTTCTTTTAAATATCGACCTTGTGTCTTTGAAGTGGAGTTTTGATAAATCGACGGTCGACTCCGACTGAGTACACTGGTCGATGAATTCTTTGATATCAAAGCCAGACTAAATATTCAAAGATGGTTCATCTCAAATGGGTCTCCTAGCGATGACGGAACAAAATATGCAGAACGTTAACGAGGCAATTAGTCGCACAAATGGGTGGTTTAATTCCAACTCCTAGCATGAGACTCAGCGTCAGGGACTGAAACAAGCAGATGGTTTTACGGGGATGCGGTATGGTTGTTTTCTTCCTTACAGATGTATTTATAAATATCACCTATTGTTTAACCAACCTGAACATTATAAGCTCATATTTTTTGTTATAATATTTTGAAGATAACGCTTGCATGACGTAGGTCAAACAAGACACACAAACGTTTCTATTACTTTTTCTTTATCACTCGATTTAGTGGGTTGGGTGGATGTGCGGAGTACATTCATACAATGATCACGTAATATAAACTGCTTTCTGAATAGTTATGCCATTTACCGTTATGATTTTTAGAAGGGGGCGTTCGGATTTGGTAGTTGAATGGAAAAAAAGCGCAAAGACTGCTTGGAAAAAAGAGACTCCTTACTTAATTACTGATTCACGGCTGTTCATTGACTTCAAAGTAGTGTTCGTTTTCAGATGATTAAAAACTCGGTCATCAAGTTTTAGGGGATTTTTTTTTAAACATCAAGCGCTATATGCGCTCCTTTCCACAGATCGAATAGCCTTATGTGATCATTGTATATGGAAGACGACCAGCTCCTGTGCCTTCAAAACAAAATCTTCATGAGTCAGATCGCATGAAATGAATTAGATCCAATGCTGACGTCATAACAGGCCACTATAATAACCCTGAGTAGTATAGTTATCATTGCTTTACTTGATGTCACACGCCAATCACTATTATCTGAGGGAATCCTTTCGGTTTGGTTATGGAGAAGAATAACACTTCCAATGTTTCCAGCCAACGAAGAAAGTATGAACAAATAGAAGGGTTACTTATACAAAATTGGATGTTATCGTCATAATATGATGCAGGTGAATAGGCCTACATTTCTTACGTAGTATTGCTAGTCTTTTGTGAGTGTGGGTGGAAGGGTGCGAGTGCGAGTCTGAGCAGGGATGCCCAAATGTTTTTCCAGTTTCATATTTTCCTACGTGTAAATAATTATATTCGTTAATCAGGCATCAATGTAATGTATTCGGCGATAAAGAGATTGGTAATTTTAATAAAGAGTTGTGAAGCTCTTATATTGCCCTTTATAGGAGATAAACTTAAGCCTTTTTTTTTGTTTCTTGAAATAAAATGACTTGAATTCAGTAAATAAAAAGGAATTTTAACCAATGTATTTTTGTATCTAATTCCTCACTTGCTGAGTATGATACAAATCATTCTTTTACCTTCCCGGAGGCTCATGCTACCATACATGAAGATAACATAATATTCCGCAGATCCTTGTTCTCATACTTGGCATTCAAATACCGGGTTCAAATATTTTCATTATACTGGATGGCACACAATTATTCGCAGAAGCTTTGGTTAATCGTCGCTGAAAATGAATTCATGTCTGTAAGGAGTGATTCACATCCACCATAATTATGCATTATTCTGCATCTCGCTTCAGGTAATACATCTCATGGATCTCATGTGCTAATCAATAGTCGTCTAACATGAGAATACGACACGACCAAGTGCATGCATGAGGCCAAAAGGGTAGGTACCCTCTTGCAATAGTCTCGCCAGCTTACAAATGCCATGGAGACACCTATATCATGTGCACGATGTCAATAGCAACATGGCACATAGACCCATACTGAACACATTACCTCGTACAAGCCAGCCAATATGTTCTCCATAGCACGAGGCTATCCCCATGCGTTATACACGCCCAGTTGGGCACATTAGCAATGCACGCATAACCCCATTACGACATTTCGACATTTTCATGTGAGCGCATGCATGTGTACGGGCAATAACAGGGGATTGATCTTCCTTCACTAGATCGAGACGTCAGCCACGAGTCAATGTTATGTGCTGTCTAGCTCAAGTGTAATTATGAATCGTCCTCTGTAGCCACAGTTACAAGTCCTCTCTCTTTCCTATTAGCTCACAGCAATTTAAATTGGTGTGGCATAACAAGAGAGTTGCTGTGCAAGTTAAAGAATCGGGGTACAGAAGTCGGAGAATTGTTCTTAAAATGGAAGGAGGAGAAGATAGATCCATCAAAGAGCAGGTACTTCAGTAAGACAGCCTTGAAAGAACTGTGAAGGTCAAGTTACTCAACAATATTTTCTTGACTTAATATGCAATATTCTGTATACATTAACTAACTCATCTTGATGATACGGAGACAACTTTTCTTCTCAGTAACCATTTTGAATAAAATTGCCTATTGCATTGATTGGAACGCATTTCCAGGAATATTGTTTGATTAGAAAAAAAAAATCACCCTTAATGCATTGATGAGGCATTGCACCCGACACACCCTGAAAGCCACCAACACAACGAGGATCTCATGAATTCAGCTAATAAACCATACTCATTCATAACGATGCGATGGTGTGTTCAGAGGAATACGTCAACGCCTATACTTTCAAAGCGTTCATAGAATATTTCTTATATAAATATGTGTTTTATTGAACAAAAAAAAAACAACAATCACATTATTTACATGATAACAAGGTGATTATGGATGAGAATGATATATTCTCTAATATCACTTTATCTAAGTATCCATTTCGATTAATAAATTATATTTATGAGTTTAAGTTCAAGTTCAAGTTTTGTAAATTATGCTATGGAAGTATACAGATAGCATTTCTAGAAATCACTGTGTCGATGAGCAAATGCCCCAGCACCCCCTATCACCACCACAATGATCATGATCTCAGTGTTACCCTTCTTTGATTTCACCTAAAACCATAATCATTCATTGGCGTAAATCCCGGGGGATGGGGGGATATACCTCCCTACTTTTAGGGAGGGGGGGGGGGATGGTGTGTACAAATATCCCCCCACTTTTAAAGGAAGAAATAATATTCTAATCAATCAGCTAGTAAAATTTTTGATAATCTGTCATAACCGACCATATTTTGAAATTTCTATTTGAAAATGCGATAAAAAGCCAGAAAATGTTATTTTTGGCTCGCTCGCTCCTGTAATCAAAATCAAAATGTGTGTTAGGGGTTCTGTGCGGGTGGGTGAGGGTGTGTGTTTATACTTAAGTGTGAGTTCGACAGAAAAAAAAATCGGCAAAAAAGTCGATCACCCCCCCCCCCCCTACTCCTCAAAGTGGATTTACGCCGGTGTACTCATTAATAACCATGTGTTCAGAGGGCTCTATTATTAAAATGTAGTCAGAATTTTCAAGGCGTTCATCATTATACCCATTTCTCATTTTGCTTAACTTTATAGAAATCCATTCAAGTATACTGTCATCACTTGATTTCGTACCTGGCACTCATATCATCACCTGTAATAGTGTGATTTTTTACACACATACTGAAATGATGTCGGGTACCTCTAATACAAACGATTCTTCTGATATCACAGTATGACTTTGGCGTTCCACTGCACATGGACACGCAGTCTAATTGAGTGTCGACGATCTGGCTTGCTGGGAATAGATGACGTCATGGAGAGGATGATACCATTAGAGGTGTTGTGGATCAGTGGATAAGTCTCCGGACTTTGAACCACAGGGTCCGGGATCAAATCCCACCGCAGCACTCGCGTCCTTTGGCAAGACGTTTATCTACATTTGTCACTCTCCACCCAGGTGTAGTAAATGGGTACCCGGTAGGAAGAAATTCCTTGAATGCTCGAGCGCCTGATCAGGGTAGCCGTGCTAAAGCCGGGGTAATGATATGCAGCGCTTAGAAACATATGTATTAAGCGCTATACAAATGTTGCATATTATTATTATTGCATATTATTATTATCATTATCATGAGCTTCACAAGATGCGTTAACTTGGTTTGGTGTGTAGCTTACATGGTAGTCTTCAATGAAATAAAATGGTAAAAAACTCTGAAAAATATAACTTGGCAATCTAATGAGATTATTGGTTTAATGTTGTTCTTCTCGGGGAACACAGATAATATTGACGTCAAGTGGCTACTCGAGTGAAATATGCGATTTCACTTTTTTGTTCGTCGTTTCAACTCACAATATCTTATTAACCAATATGTAAGCCTACTCCCTATAACGTTCACGAGGTGAAGGTTTTAAACCTGGGAATGAACTCACCAATCAATATTGTCAAGCTGACGAAGGTTTTGAGGAAAACAGAAAGCAATTGCGGTTAAAATAATCTCTAAGCATCTCAGTATATAGATGAAGGGCAACCAGAATTTTCAAATTATGGCGCCTACACCCCCTCACCCCGCCCGAAGATCCTCCTCTGAAAACATAAACTTCACACTTGTTGGTTATTGCATTCCAACGTGTAGACTTTTTACTCTTCTAATATTGCCACAGTTTAGCTGAGACATTCTGGTTTGCATTCAAACCACAAAATATGAAAATAACCCCATGCTACCCTAGCAATATCAATATTTTGAATGCCACAATATTCAAATGCAATATGGCATCGGCATTGTCGGCAGAGCAAGGGAATGTCAAAAATATCTTGGTACCGTCCAATTTTATCCGCAAATTGGCAATTTCGTTGTATTAGCTCCTAAATGGATGCAATCTGAGTACGTCGGATATGACCTCTTTCAGAAAACTCATTTGAAAAATGAGGTGCATGGCAACTGAAAAGGATATCCAAACTATATTTGATATATACTTGGGCTAATGCTTAATGTGATCAAACCTGCTACACCTTCATGAATTTTAAGTTGTTTCTTTTTCAGTTAAAAGTAAGATTTACATTTCAATTTCCTTTACCATGTTTACGGGAAAAAAAAAATGGAATTTCTCTTCGAGTAGACAATTTGGGGTGGACTTTGATATACATTTTTAAATCTCAGTACTTTCGTAATTATTTTACTGCACTCACGAATGCAGTGTCCAAACCATTAATCCTAAAAGTGGTGGAAGGAAAAAAAGAGTGGGGAGTGATGACCATATAAAAGTTGTGCCCTATCATGCCTGTTTGGCTTAAATTCGAAAGTCCCTGGTTCGAAGCCATAATATGGGATCACTTGGAAATAAAATTATTACGCATTAAGACTTCTCGCTGTAAGTATCCACACACTAAGAAAAAATTGCACCCTAAATGCAACACTGGCTGCACCTTTTTGGGTGCAATATTGCACCCCGGACAAAAAAAGATGCAAAAATGCACCTTTTTGTTCTAATTTGCACCCTGAAATGCCCGTTTGCACCCTAAAAGGTGCAACTTTGCACCTTTTAGGGTGCAGAGATTTTTGCGTACAAAAAAGTGCAAATTTGCACCTTTTCTAAAAGGGTGCAACTCTGCACCCTTTAGGGTGCAGAATGCCGCTAATTGCACCTTTAAAGGTGCAAAAAGCTTGTAAAAAGGTGCAAATTTGCACTCTAAAAGGTGCTCCCAGTGTTGCATTTGAAGGGTGCAAGATTGCACCTCTTTTTTTCTTAGTGTGCATGCCTTTATACTTTCTCAAAAAATGCGCAAATCAAAAATACTGTTGTGTTTGTTGGGCTACTTTATAATGACTTTACAGATCAGTCTTTTACTGATTGCGCCTTATATAGAAGCTGGACAATAATACAAAAGGGATCCTTTTTTTTTCCCTCTCAAAATTATATTATTATGCTGAAGTATGGCACCAGATGATTGCTGGTATAATTCCCACGGTCAAATTATACTATCGAGGATATAGATTTTCATACTATTATGACCATAGTGGGTGTCACAGTTTGCCCTTATAGCTATAAACATTTTATACCCATTCACATATCAATCCCTCTTATATTAATACCGAAAGAAGACAGATAGCCAATATTTCATGCCCATTTGCACTAAGCAAAATCCACTCTCGACACCATAACCTTCCAAGCGTGTCACTTTAATGTTCACAATTTAGCAATCTGTCGGCAATCTGTCGCTGTATCGATTAAAATGAGGGTTCATATTTTGACTAATGTATACTCCGTAGATGGTGGGAATGGAAAATGCAGCGTGGTTGGTAATTACACACGTCCGTGATGGAAAGTGCATTAAAATGTGTTTACAGATCCATGCGCTGGTGTTCCCAACCCATTGGGTCACCCATGAGCCGTGTCTGTTTGATTATGTGCCTTAATATTGCATAGTTTAGGCGGGTTTACAGTGGGGAAACAACGAAACCCAGCGTTGGAATTCCCTGTCCCACTGCAAACCGCCTACGCGCTATATAACTCCCCAAACATGTGCAAAAAGACATCTCCTCTTCTATGGGTATACTATAAATTTGCATGCATTATTTTGTAGCCTGGGTGTGATGGTAAACTTTCAGAGCGGCTGTATTTACAAAAAGAAGAATGTCTATTATATTTCAACATAATTATGTCAATATTATGTACTGGCTATAAAAGTCACCTATATTATTATGGTTTAGTTTGAATAGGCCTCTTCATGATGCATCATTCGTTCAGAAAAGACGGTCTCGTGATTATCCTCTCATTTTCAGTGGCGGCACCAAGGGGGGGGGGGCATGGGGGGCATTTGGCCCCCACTCAGAAGCTTGCCCCCCCAGTTGCCCCCCCCCCCAGAAATTTTGAGGACTGAAAAAAAAATTATACTGTAATTTGTAAATAAGTAGATGTTGTCATAAATATCATATTCAAGCTGTGAAGTGCTCTAAAATACCATTTTCCCTGTTCAAAACTTTGACTGTAAACAAAAAAGTAGTTATTTTTGGCTCGCTCGCTTCGCTTGCTCGTCATATTTTAAAATTTCTTTTCTAAAATGCAATTAAAAACAAGAAAAGTAGCCATTTTTGGCTCGCTCGCTTCGCTCGCTCGTCATATTTCAAAATATTTATTCGAAAAAGCGGTTATTTTTTGTTCGCTTGCTTCGCTCGCTCACAAAATTGATGTTAAAATGTGTGTAAGAGGACGCAAAAAAAAAAATTGACTGCCCGGCCCTGCCCCCCCCCCCACCATTTTCTTTTGCCCTCCATTTGCCTCCCCCCCCCACTTTAACAATCCTGGTGCCGCCACTGCTCATTTTCCAATCTATAAATTCAGAATATTATTACGCCATTAAAAAGTGAAGAAAATATATACATGTAAAAGAAAAAAGGAATAGCTAAAGATTTTTTTTAGCTCTTTTTGTAATTAAAGAGTACTAAACAAATCTCCTTGAAATAACTTTCTAGTATCCAGCCACAACGATGTTCAATTAATGCTATGTTAATAGCGATAGCCTCTTTTCTTTCTTTCTTTCTTTCTTTTTTGCCTGTTGGCTTGTAACCTTTTAATTTGGATCACGAGAAATAAAAAATTCAAAATAAACGAAAATTAACAGCTGGTTACATCCCAGAGAGCACACTCTTAGCAAAATGTGCCAGTTATAGAACCCTTTTTGTCCCGTATATGACCTCCATGAAAGGGGTTCTATAAAGGGTTCATTATTATTTCTAAGAATCCCAAAAGGCTTGTTGTAGAACCAAAAATGGTTCTATATAAGACCCTTTAGAACCATTTAAATAACTTTAAGGAACTTTTAAAACTCTGAGCTGCATGGCCTTATGATATATAGATCAGTGTACTGTGTAAATATGAAGCCCTGAAAATGCACTTCAAAAGCATCATCGCTGATAATCATGTGCTTCACAAAAAGTGAAAATATACAAGTGACCGGAAATGCAAGACATTTTTTACCCCACAGACTGCAGTGTTAGACAAAAGCATACCTAGGATGGTTTTGCAAATGGCGGGATTCAGTGATATATCTTGATAATAATATCTTGTATTTCCAAACTTTTATATTTTGGGTTGTTATTTATCCTTCTGAACATCTTTATACAAGAAGACATCAAAATTCAAAAATTAAAATCAAGCCTCCACAAAGTTACCGGATCCCTTTAATGGTTCTTTGAAGAACCTTTAAAGGTTCCAAATGTGGGACAAGGAAAGTTCCTAAACAACACCATTTTCTCTAAGAGTATACATTCTAAGGAAATGTAATCATGTAAGTATCTTGTGATTCATCTCTTATTTGTATTGTTTTGTATTTTTTTGTATTTATTTAGACTGTTGGAAAAATACAAACATGTCCAGGGATGCAGTCAAAGATCTGAAAACTATACAGGGCTCTATCCCCGACAGAAAATATTGTTAACGCAAAAACTCGATTTTATCAATACTGCTTTCAAAGTGAGATTATGTATTTTATTTCAAGATGCTTTTACGTTGCTCTTTTTTTTATTTTTAGAAAATACTGTGTTTTCGAATCTGTTTTCGTGGATAGTGATGTTGAAAATAAATCTATTCCAGATGAGAACTGTCTAAGGTTACCCTTTCAATGAGGACTCGCATCATCATAACTGTCATCCTTGTAACTCGATCGACCTTCAGGCACATCGGGGGATCTTAAAACAATACCATGCGATGAAATGTAAACAATTAAGTGACAAATATAGCTCCACAGTCAATGTCTGGTCCAGAGCCAGAGTAAATATAGCACGACGTCACTTTGACGTCATAATGGATTTGGGAAATGAGCGGGCATGGTTTGAATCATGATGTGACCGAAACAAAATCATGGATGAATTACCCGAAGATGTTGAGTGAAAAATGAACAAGGGACCGGAAACACAAAGATTTCCCTAGTAAGCGAGATAACACTTCTATTTTTATTTTCTTCTACATTCTAATTCAATATCTGGTTGTTTTCAGGATTACAAGAAACTTTCGTGTTTTCAATGCAGTCTTATCGGTACATCAATGTAAGCCTTGTAGGTTGAAAAACCCGTATACTTAAAAGAAAAGAGGGGGGGGGGAGGGAATTTAGCAAATGCAACCAATATCATTCTCCTCCTTCTTCTCCTTACTGGCTGCAGCCTTCGCCTTGGCCTTCTTACAGGCAGGAAGTGGTTGAAATTACAATACGTTTTGTATTTAAAAAAAAACCCACATCATATTGATTATACTTTTAGGTCAAACATTTTGTCTGGTCAGAGTAGATAAAAACATACATTATTTTATTCAACAATACTTCAACATAATTATAGCGCGTGTGGAATTCCTAGGCTATACAAGGAGTATTCTTAGGAAAAGAAAAAGTGTTCATGAAAGAAAATTTGTCTGCTTTGATCACAACAGTGCATGGATAAAATAACTGCAACTAACCTTCAAATATTACATAAATTTGAATGACATTGTGTCATGATGTATTTACAACATTGTGCATTTCCTATCTGGGAAGGGGCACGGACCAGGGCCCCGTAACACAAAGATTTGCAATCAATCGCAAAGTTGTAACGGCCAATCAAGACCATTGTTTCATGCGCATCTCGTTCAAAAAGGTGACCCTGGACCAATCAGAATGGTAGTTTTAGATTTGCGGTCGATCGCAAACCTTTGTGTTACGGGCCCCTGGTAATCATTAACAATAAGTTATTTTATTGGATGGAAATAAAGGCTTGATAAAGCAACAGTTAAAGGAGAATGCAACCCAGACATCAGTGTGCTTCCAATGAATGAAGAAGAACAAGAAGGGTAAACAGAGAAAGTTTGAGCAAAATCGGACAATCTGTTCAACAGTTATGAATTTTGAAACATTAAGCAAATCCCTATTATAGGAATCCTTGAGTTGGCAACTTTGCCAGCATCTGTGATGTCATTGTGGACAACTCTCCATTCATTTTATGTACATAATTTAACATTTTCTTCATTTTCAAGAAAAAAAGAAATTCTTTTGACTCACTGTTTGAGTATGTCATGGCTACATCAATTCTACAAGCATTTTGGGAAGAATTATGTTGATTCCTCACTCGAAATTTCATACAAATCAATGTTTTTTAAATCATGCACAAAATGAATGGAGAGTTGTCAACGATGACATCACAGATGCTGGCATAGTTGCAAACTCAAGGATCTCTATATTAGGAGTTTACTTAAACTTTCAAAAAATCATAACTCTTGAACAGTCTGATTTTGCTCAAACTTTCAATGTTTCTCTTTCTTGTTCATCTCTACGCACTAAAAGCACACTGATGCCTGGGTTGCATTCTCCTTTAAAGGGAGTTTCAATTATGTCATGACTGAATGCGCAAAAACACAATGCTGCAATAGTCCTATTACAATCAGTTAACATAAAGCGTGGTAAAATCATTATAGGGGTGAACTTTGTAGTGCAAAGTCTTGCACAAGTAAAAACTGGTAGAGATTTTTACGTTTTTATCCTCTTTTACGATAGGTTAGTCCACATTTTGCACTTTTATGACGAGTACAGAAGTCTTATCTTTATAATCCCATCGATTTACAGATGAATACTGCACAAAACTGTAATCTATACAAAAATATGAATAATATAAGTTCTGCCTAATCAAATCAGGGTTAGCGCTAATTACATCATTGTATTAGTATGGTTGAATTTGTATCTAAGCCTCTATAGCAACTCAAAAGAAGTAAAAAGGCTCATAATGCAAGAAACATCTTAAAACAAAATGCTATACAGGTCTCGCCATAAGCTTCTATTTTGGTTGGTATAATGCATTCAGCACGTTTAGAGTCCAGTGTCTCAATTGCCACATAGTTCTCCTGTAGCATCTTCTCGTACTTTTTTTTGTGCATTATTCTTAACTATAATCATACTTTTCTCCTGTTTATATAAAGACAACAGCTTCAGATTACAACATTTTGTAGGGCCTTTATAAAAAAATAAGTTGCGTATAACGACCGCACAATGTCCTGTTTTGCATTACATTGTAATCTGCATTTCATTTTGAGATGCTGTTTGTAATGTGTCCAATTTTAGCATAAATACAGGAGGCCAACCCTGCACCGACTTGTTCATTAAATTAGTTCATCATACAAAAATGTTCGTCAGACAGTATAGAGAATAATTCGCTTTTTATCAGTTCAGCCCCCCCCCCCCGCTATGTCTCTCTTCCTTGCTTTTTTTCTGTTTGTTGATTATATTCATCACAATGTATCAAGCATGATGACGCATGCTATGCCTATCATTATAGCAACAGCACGGACCCCAACGCCTTGAAGCTAAAATCATAAACATGCGTACGAGAGCAGAGGGAATTAAATTGCGATATAGGGCGGCATGGATAGAATATATCGCGAGCACTTCTCATTCAAATACCTCCACATACATTAGCTTGCTCCATGGGGGATGTGAGTGCAAATCCTACGAAATCATCTATAATGTAGGGTCTACATTAACGCCCACTCACTAATTTCTAGTATACTCGGCTTTTCTCAAGTGATATACTGACAGATTGAGTGAGCAATCATGAAATGCATATTAATGGCACTTCTGTCATCCAAGTAATGTTATGATATTGATTGCACGATCGCAGAAAAAAAAAAAGAAAAGAAAAATAGGCAGTGGTACGTAGTATATTGGACTGGACATACATACCTGATAATATAGATTCGTTCCCCTATTGTCTGTTTATCTGAAAATAAACGACTGGTTTAGTGACGCACCAAAAACAAGATAAACTCGCAGACAATCTACGGTAGATTGTAAACTCGCCGAGCAAAGAACATAGGGTGGGCATGGGCAGTGACACACACACACAAATGGAAACCATCTCGCTCAATTTCTGAATAATGTAATCCGAAATTGTTGCTGTGCATGCCCTGTGCACAGACGTGCCTCGGATGCAAAGATGCCGAAGTATTAATGGTCGAATGTCGAGTTGCGAGGTTAAAGCTTAGGAGATTCCCTCAGCGGAGAGCTAACAAAAAGAAATTTGGTTATATTTCTGTGTTTTGTAATACATTCCAATATCCGGACGCTGGGGAGGGTGTCATCCAGCGCAGCCGAAAGTTCTGACGATCCTTTCGATACAATCCTTCCCTATCGCATTCCGGGCATTTTAGCCGGGAAAGCGATCGATCGTCGTACCCGAGCGACGTAACGCTACACTGAGTTGGTGGCACGAACGCTATGCTGGCACGGAATGCTTGACATTTTGCACACATGCATGGGTGAGTCGCTAGAGCTGCCAAGGGGATTCGCAGTTTAGTGGATGTGGATCTGAGTTAGATCAAAGGGATAACACCTCTGCATTAAGATGGAGGACAGTTAATATTCTCTCACAGTGAAACGCAACATTTCTGACTGCCATGAACCTCTAATTTAAATTGTTTTAATCGTAATTGCTTGTTTATAATATGTACCTCATCATAGTATCGAGTGAAATATGTTTAAAAGTCATATCTCATTATATTTGGGGGGGGGGGAAGAAAGAGTACGGTGTATATATATATATATATATATATATATATATATATATATATATATATATATATATTTTTTTTTTTTTTTCATTTCTTTTTTTTAACTTTTCAGTTTATGAGATAAAATTTGGCGCATTTCTGATCTGTTTTCACCCAGAGGGTTTTGAACCACTGTTTTATCCTTTAAAGCATCGTGCAAATTTATCATACATGTCTAAAAGCAAGAGAGATGTTCTTTTTCTAAATGGCCTGTGCTGCGTGGGTTAAAAATAGGTCCGTCACCGCAGTGCATGTCTTCCACTATATCTTAGAAAATCCCATTCCCTCCGTGAAAATCCCCCCCCCCCACACACACACACACATCCACCGCCACAAATCTATACACCAGTGTACAGTATCGGATGTGGAAAAAGGTCGGATATAGTGGGTTCATAACGTTCATGTCCTTCAGAATTAACGCTCCTGGTGCCCCACTGTTATTAAGCAGCCATTCAGGCGCTCTATAGCATTTTAAGGGCATTCTTCCTACCACCTGGTATCCATTTACTACACCTGGGTCGAGAGTGGCATGATTGTAAATTAATGTTACCAAAAGACATTGGTGCTAACGTCACTACCACGGCGGTACTCGAACCGCCAACATTGTGAACTGGGTGGTTGGAGAAAATCGTGATTTCTATTACGTAACACTAATTAGTTCCATTTGTTTCAAAAGGTTGATGGGTATGATGTGTAGATTGTCTCAAAAAATGCGCTTTTTTGGAATTCCTTAATAATTATGCATTTTACATGGATATATTAACCACCAACACAGATGAATAAAAACCGTCCTGCCTGAAAATATTGGAAACAAAAAAAAATACTGGGAAGTGCATTAACAACAAATAAGATAATCGGTTCTAAACTGAAAGTTACAGATGCAGACTAAGCAATACTTGATACTAATTTTTAAAACCATCAGCCAAGGCCAGTACATCTTTTTTTTCTTGGCCTATCATTGCGAGCGTCCAGACCAAGACAGGCTCCATGGAAAAGGGGGCTCGAGTATTTACTCCAACATTTTTACCAAAATAGAAATTGACGCTTATAATTATGTGCACGGATGATTCGTTTACACATCCCACACCGCTAATGCTCCTCATTCCAATAGGGATATACCACAAACATATTACTAGTATCGATTTATTACCGTTTGGTCCAATTAACATCATTTGGTCTAAAATCAGTTTGTCCGGTAAAGATCTATGCAACATATCGTCTTATAACCATTTCGTCTAAGACAATTTGGTGGTAATTTGGTCAATTATCAGTTATTAGTCCAATAACCATTTGGTCTAACTTCTATTATCCATTGGTCCAATTGCCATTTCGTCTAATCACCAAATGGTCTAAATGGTCTGGGATATAACCATCATCAGTCAGCAGATCGGATGGAGGACAGACCAGACAATCATGTACAGGGTGTGTACTACTGATAGTCATCATCAACAGGGGGCGCCATCAAATAGCAACTGTCTAAGCAATCTTGAGTAATAAAATGAGCTCTTTGAAACAAAAGGGTTACGTTCAGATCATAAAATCATTCTTATCTAATGATAATTCTTTGCTAACATGGTTAACAAGCTAAAAAATAATCCGACGTTGACACAAAATATGCAAATCGGGACATTTCTTCTTTTGCGACGAAACATGCACAAAATGTTTTCTTCCTCTGAGTTTACAATAGGGTGAGATTGCAACCATTTTTCAAGACAAGGGCGCTTCATCTCTTTCGGGAGGGGCATTCGTTCGCTTGGAATGTTGTAAGATGGCACTTTTGAAAAAGTAGGGGCATCAGCTCTCCTCCGCCCCCCTCCCTCAGCAATCATGTTCTTCATTCTTCTGTTGATGTATCGGATCTATTCATCTCTACAAGAGAGTTGTGGTGAATTGCCACTGTGTCTAATGCCCGTTTGGTCTCATCCCACATGGTCTAATCCCATTTCGTCTACAACCAGTTCGTCTAATAACCATTTGATCTAATTGCCACTTCGCCCATTGCCATTTCGTCTAATATTTCTAGTTAGGCTATGCCCATTTCGTCTAATACTAACTTGATCTTACACCGATTAGTATATCCCATTAGACGGACTGGTAATAGACCAAATGGTCATGAGACCAAATTACGAAAACTAAGTAGACAAAATGGCAATTAGACGGGCAATTAGACCATTTGATCATTATACAAAATGAAAATTAGCCCAAGTGGGTATTAGACCAAGTGATGATTGGACAAAACAACAATTAGACCAAACTGACAGTAGACTACTATGACTTTAGCCATAGTGCACTTGGTGTTAGATGATCTGGGAATTAGACCAACTGGAATTAGACCAAGTGGCTATAGTAGGTTTAACAGTATGGTGCACATTCGTTAGTAAAAAGTACTACTAGTCTTTCATTTTGTTTTATGCTTTTTAATGGAGAAAAGAAAAAAAAAGAGGGCTGGGCAAGCAGCGGTATTACCCACTGAATCAATTTATACTATACAGTGCGTCCCCCAAAAAACTTTACACTTTTGAAATGGCCGCCAAATGAAAAATACAAGATTCTGGAAGAAAAAGGTTTATATGTATGGATAGCTCATGGACTCAACTTTCATATGAGACCAAAAAAGGCTGAAAATAATTCATTAATGGGTGAGCACTGCTCACTTTTGTAAAGGGTATGAAAATTCGGTTGAGCAGGAATTGCACCTTTCAATTTGTGAGAGATGAGTCCTTTGGAGGTTACAGAATTGAGGGTGATATGATGAATTCATGATCAGTTGCAATCAGTTAAGGTTTGCTGAGTGAGTTTTATGGTTTATTAAATCAAAATTTTAAGCATGAGTGAACGGGAATTGCATTCATTATTGTAGCATTGTACCTTTCCCTGGTAGACTCAGTGGTGTGTTCATGGGAGTCAGGATTGGGTGATGGTACATGTTGCAGGCCGGAGGTGAGATAGGGTAAGACTTTGTTAGGTAGATGGGATAAGGTTCGAGAGGACAGTATGTCCCCCCCCCCCCCCCCCTCTCTCCCTCTCTCTCTCTGTCCCTCTCTCTCTTGCTTCCTGTGTGCTAGTGCATATCTTGACAATTCACATTCTTTGGTCTCCACTCCAAAATATCCAAACCGCCTTCCCTTATCACTTATGAAGAGAGCAAGATTGTGCATTGAAGGAGGAGGTGGACATGTGGACCACTGAACGAGCAAACTTTGATTTTTAGTTTCCATTATCATTTATTTCCCCCTTTTCTCTCATACAAGATGGATGAAACAGTTGTAAAATTGAAATGAATGAAAATCAACTGAAACAAAGACTGACATGTTCATTTTACCAATTTGCGTTACACTGTACCGTTTTTCTTGCCCGAAACTC
Organism: Echinometra lucunter; assembly: GCA_029962745.1. NCBI lineage: Eukaryota > Metazoa > Echinodermata > Echinoidea > Camarodonta > Echinometridae > Echinometra > Echinometra lucunter. Next base: position 7,862,624 of record CM057151.1, read on the forward strand.
AACTGCTAAAATGACTGGTTGGTTGGATAAATTTTGATTGAGTGATTGACTGAGTTATTGATCAATTATGATTGATTTATTGAATAATTCATTGATTGAATCAGCTGAATGGGGATTGAATGCTTGATTGATTAATTGATTGACTGATACATTGATTAGTTGAATGATACCTAAATATTGATTGTCTAACTTACGGTATTGATTGACTGACCGATAGAATGCGATTGACTTCAGGTGTTAATGGGTGATACCAGTCCCAGTCCAATTTTGGAAATGCAGGTAGAATTCGGGATAGGGGAATGTGGTCGGGATATTTTGGAGAGGAGACCAACGGATGTGAATTGTCAAGATATGCACAAGCACACCCAGAAAGAGAGAGAGAGAGAGAGAGAGAGAGAGGAGAGAGAGAGAGAGAGAGAGAGAGAGAGAGGGAGGGAGGGAGAGAGAGAGAGAGGGGGGGGGGGGAGCATGAATGTCCTCTTAACCCTTATCCCATCTACCCAACAAAGTCCTACCTTACATCTCACCTCCCCTGCACCATGTACCATCACCCAATCCTGACTCCCATGAACACACCACTGAGTCTACCAGGGAAAGGTACAATGCTACAATAATGAATGCAATTCCTGTTCACTCATGCATAAAATTTTGATTTAATAAACCATAAGATTCACTCAGCAAACATAAACTGACTGCAACTGATCATAAATTTATCATATCATCCTCAATTTTGTAACCTCCAAAGGACTTACCTCTCACAAATTGGAAGGTGCAATTCCTGCGCAACCTAATTTTCATACCCTTTACAAAAGTGAGCAGTGCTCACCCAAGCATGATTTATTTTCGTCCTTTGTGGTCTCATATGAAAGTTGAGTCCATGAGCTATCCATACATATAAACCTTTTTCTTCCAGGATCATGTATTTTTCATTTGGCGGCCATTTCAAAAGTGTAAAGTTTTTTTTGGGACGCACTGTAGTACTTGTATGATGGGCTGCATCACTAAAAGAGATTAGAGATTAGAAATAGCGCCATCTCTTGATAAGTCGAATCCAAATCCAATCCTCTTCCTGCAGGACACACCACTCCAAAAGTTTGAGCCACAATAATTCGTCTGTTCTCAAGCAGAATATGTAGAAAGGACTTGAGAAATTTCTTGAAATGGTGTTTGGATAGTGAAATGAAATCCAGAGGGTATTGAAAATAGATAACTTCAATCTATGTATAGGGCCTGATAACAAGAGAAAAATACAACCTGAAACATTTAAGGACTTGTTTCATTTCTACTTGCTGTTTTGCCACCACACATAAAAGTACTGATATAGTAAATATTTATTAGATATATCAGGTATATACCTGTTTTCTTGTTATACACCAATGGAAGAAAATAATCGTTTTTTCCAGTTGAAACTGAAACAACTTAGCTAATTTCACTTGTGAAAACAAAGGCATTTTGGCCATCAGTGGCGTAGCGAGGATCTCATTTCAGGGGGACGATAGTGAACAAACAAGCACATTATGTATTGAGCACACGAAGCTCCCTCCCTAGCGGGGAGGGTGCTGTAGGGGTTCAGGGGACTTTCCCCCCTCCCTTGTGAAGTTTGGAGGCTTTGACGTTTCTATGTCATTGTCCCTTGTCTGCTCCTTCTCTTCCTATATTCTCTCACCTTTTTTCTTTTCACTCAAGCTTGTATTTTTGTGTGCATGGGGGGGGGGGTGACTGAGTGTCCCCATCATCACCTGACTATGCAGGTGGAGGCCGCAGAACTTTTTTTCTTAGAAGGGCTGACACCTAAACAAGTGGGGTCTAGGGGTGGAGCCCCTGAAGCCCTTTGGTTTACATGGTTTGTGAGTCTATATGAGCAATTAAAAAAATTGTAGGTTTTTTATTCTTTTTCTTTCTTTTCTTTCTTTTTCTTTCTTTTTTTTTCTTTTTCTTTCTTTCTTTTTCTTTCTTTTTCTTTCTTTTTCTTTCTTTTTCTTTCTTTCTTTTTCTTTTTTCTTTTTCTTTCTTTTTATTTCTTTTTCTTTCTTTTTCTTTCTTTTTATTTCTTTTTCTTTTTCTTTCTTTTCTTTTTTTTCTGTTTTTTTCTTTCTTTTTCTTTTTCTTTCTTTTTCTGTTTTTTTTTTCTTTCTTTTTCTTTTTCTTTCTTTCTTTTTCTTTCTTTTTCTTTCCTTTTTTTATTTTTCTTTCTTTTTCTTGCTTTTTCTTGCTTTTTCTTTCTTTCTTTCTTTCTTTCTTTTGTAAAATTAAAAAAAAAATCATTTTATCCTTATAGCCGAAAGTATGGGGGATGCAGCCCCCACTCCGCTTCAGCGGCCCGTGCAGTAACAGAATCTTGGCAGTTCATATTTTCATCCTTTGTTTTTGTTATTATCCGCCCCTACAGAATTATCGCATCGTCCACATTATACCGGAAGTATTACGGTAGATTCACTGAACCCATGCAAGAGTGCCGTTGATTCCTCGAAGAGGCAAGCCGAGGGTTTGTCTCGCGGATTTTTACCCATTCATCGCCGGTACTAGGTCTTGTGCATGTGCAGCCGTACCGGTCTGACACATCAACGGTGCATTCTCTGGATGTCAGCTGCATCTTTTCCGTATGCGCTGCTGTCCTGAATTTGGTGGTAGCAACATCACACCGTACACAACATTCTGTTGATGTAGAAAGATGCCCTACCGCCCTATCTCTCTTCTTATTAATAACTTATTTTGAGTTTGGATTGTAAACATTTGATTGCGACTGCGATACCGCCGGTACCCATCATCAGTGACATTTTGGAGCCAGATTAAGAAATCAAAATATATTGAACAGGCCCTGAACAGGACTCGGCAGTCAAGCGGAGGAGATAACGAGATTACTCCTCAGCACGGCGTTTACGTTGCCATCTTCTTTTCTTTACCGTTTTATGGTGAGTAGAGCTAGACTGTAAGTTACTGTACCGGTACTACTACTTCGTTAAGATAGAGTTATCAAGTAATTTTAGCAGACCCTATTGGTGATAAATGGTAGAGATTGAGAGGTTGTAATAGAAAGATGTAACAGATTTCTGTAACAGTTAGACTGTATGCTTTATGAAATGTGAAAATTAGGAACTGAGGAGACTCGTCTTGTCTTTCCGTTGTGTCCACGATCAAAGAGTTGATATTATCGCAAAAATTTATGTAGACCAGGCCTGACCTATCCTGTGTTGACCCACTGTAGATCTACAGCTAAAAAACATTAACTCCCTCTTTTAAAAATTTTTAATTCTTATTTTCTATAACAAAACAAGGTTGTGGTTGGTGCTTACTTGCTGACCCCTGACACAAATGTGTCAAGAGTTGCAGCATCCACTACCTCTGCTGGTAGGTCATTCCAGTCCTTCACTGTTCGTGCCAGGAATGACGATCCTCTGTACTGGGTTCTGCAGGTGACAAGTTGGAACTGTCTACTGTGGGAACGTCATTGGCGAGATGGTAGTGGGGCTAGTTTTGAGTTGATTATTGGGCAGTAAGCAAGATTGTTGTTGATTTTAAAGAGCATGGAGAGCTAGAGGCGTGCGATCTTCCTATGCTGCTCCAGAGACTGCCAGCCAAGGGTCTTGATCATCTGGCTGACGCTAGATGTGTTATGATACCTGTTCAGAACAAAGCGTGCGGCACGTCACCGCTTGTTTGTTTCCCGGTGTCCATTGAAATGCAGATAGAAAATGGCAACTAACTTGCGCATGCGCATCGATGCGCAACTAGATGCGAGCGATCTTGCAGACGTTTTCAAAAAATTTACGGCGAGAATTGCCGTTCTCCTCGTTCTGAAATGCAAAACCGTAAAAAACACGGAGCTGTTCTCGGTCGTGTGTACGGATGATAATTCTAATAGCATAATTGCAATTCACCATTGCAGTTAAGTTTCTCCACTTGTGTGAAAACGGTCATAGTAACCTCCATTTTCTCCATACATGTTTGACTTGATGTTTGTCTGTACAGGTCACAATGCCAAATGTGGGCAAATGGCACTCATACAAATGGAGGCTATACAGTTCAGTGAGTCATATATATTTACCTACCCCATACATGGCAGGAGAGTCTTCTCTCTCTAGAAGCAGTCCAGTTTAACACCCCCAGCTGTGCTAGCTGAATCTGAGAAAAGAATCTTCTATTAATAGGGTTTATTCTGGTATAGTTACTATACTGTAAAGTACATGTAACTCCTTAGTATTGGTATAATTCATATTTTCACTGCTTGTACATGTATGTTGAACACATATATTCAGTAGACAACACTTCTTAGAGGTAAGGAAAAAAAAGCGGCAAATGTGCATTGTTTTTTTTTTCCAAAAGAATCTATGGTGTCAAATTTAAATGTCTGTTCATAATTTTATTTTGAAAGATTTAAAACATATATTCATTTGAAATCATCAATCTGCTTTCCATTCTATTCATGTAGCTGTGCAAGAATTTAAAGGAGAATGAAACCCAGGTATCAGCATGCTCTTAGTGTATGAAGATGACCAAGAAGAGTAAACAGTGAAAGTTTGAGCAAAATCGGACAATCTGTTCAAGAGTAATGACTTTTGAAAGTGTCAGTAAATCCCTGTTATGGGGATCCTTGAGTTGGCAACTTTGCCTGCATCTGGGATGTCATCATGGACAACTCTCCATTCATTTTGTGCATAAATTTAAAAAAAAATGATTCATATGAAATTTCAAGTCAGAAATCAACAAAATTCTTCCCCAAATCCTTGTAGAATTGATGTAGCCATGTCATACTCAAACAATAAATCAAACTAATTTCTATTTTTCTTGACAATGAAGAGTAAACAGTGAAAGTTTGAGCAAAATCGGACAATCTGTTCAAGAGTAATGACTTTTGAAAGTGTCAGTAAATCCCTATTATGGGGATCCTTGAGTTGGCAACTTTGCCTGCATCTGGATGTCATCATGGACAACTCTCCATTCATTTTGTGCATAAATTAAAAAAAAAATGATTCATATGAAATTTCAAGTCAGAAATCAACAAAATTCTTCCCCAAATCCTTGCAGAATTGATGTAGCCATGTCATACTCAAACAATAAATCAAACTAATTTCTATTTTTCTTGACAATGAAGAAAATGTGAAATTCTGTGTACAAAATGAATGGAGAGTTGTCCACGATGACATCACAGATGCTGGCAAAGTTGCCAACTCAAGGATCCCCATAATAAGGATTTACTTAAACTATCAAAGTTGATAACTCTTGAACAGATTGTCCAATTTAACTTTCACTGCCTACTCTTCTTGTTCTTCTTCATTCACTGGAAGCACACTGATGTCTAGGATGCATTCTCCTTTAGAGGAAAATGATAGGAGTTAACATGTTTTTCAAAGTTGCCTTCATAATTAGGATTGAATGGGAATGGGATGAAACATTTTAATCCACTTCCTGTTGTAGATATATGCCCTTTTTACACTGGCTTTTCTTAACCCCGTACTTTCCTTAGTATGGGACTTTCGTTAGTCCCGTACTGTCTTTTTTTGCTTTTTACACTTACTAAGCGCTTAGCCTGAGCCAAGGAATAGCTGGCTGTTTACACTTGCATTTTCTTAATCCCGTACTATATCCGATGGCCGGCCAAGGATATCCAGCGTGCATGCTATCGCTAGCTACATTGTAGCTTGTTGTTGTTGAATTGGGTTTTTACAGACGTGTATCAATCAAATATGATTATATACGTCTGGGACCGACCTTTAACGTCACCATCCGAAAGACATGGCAAATGTAGATTCATATCTTGCCAAAGGACATTAGAGCTGCAGCAGGGATTCAAACCCCGGACCTTGTGGTTCAAAGTCTGGAGACTTATCCACTGAGTCACAACACCTCTACCTAGCTAGCCTTGCGCGCGCTCTACATTAGATATGCAATACGTGTTCGTTTCTGATTGGTCAATGGGCATTGGGCCTTCGTCTTGTCGCTAACCCCAGACTATTTTTCTTGCTTTTTACACTGGCTTGCTTGGCACCGCAATTGCGGGGTTAGCCCTGCTTTTTTGCAGGGCCAGCTATTACGGGACTATCGGTGGGGCTAGCCCACTTTTGCAAAAAGCAGTGTAAACAGAAAGTGGGCTAAGGAAAGTCCGGTATTATCGGTGGGGCTAAGGCCTCCCTTAACCCCACCGATAGTCCGGGACTAAGCAAAATTTTGCCAGTGTAAAAAGGGTTATAGAGGTTACTACTGCAGTCCCGGGTTGAGTGAATAACTGGTATGCTAAAGAGGTCATGATGTTTCTGTTAAGTGTATACATTTTCACAGATGAAATGAAGCAAAAAAAAACTAACAAAAAAAAAGAGCAAAAACAAAACACAAAGAGAGAGAGGAAGAGAGAAGGAGAGAGAAGGAGAGAGAAACTGTTTTATTGTACATTCACTGCAAATAGGCGAATAGAAATTTCAGAATTTCCTAATCTGTAAATAGATGACTTTCCCATGATTATTCATTTTCAGTTTTATTGTTTCACAGGTGGGTGATTTTTGTGCCAGCCTTAAACATTCCTTTCCATATTTCTGCAAACGAGGAAGTATGCACAACAGTGTTACTTGTAATCAAGTCCATTAGTGTGGTACTTTTGTACTTAGAAGTTCAGGAAAATATAAAAAAAGGATATCAGTGGTTAAGGAGTTTGAAAATATTAAAGGAAAACATACCGTGTAGCCTATGACCATACAGTTAGGTTGTTTATGGAATCAAATGGCTATTTGATTTCCTACTTTCACTCTCGTAATTTGTGGCGGCGTGGCCTCGCATTTGTGTATCATGTTCACTAGTCTACTTCACTATTTGCTTTTTTTTTTCTTTATTGAGACTTGAGAGTATATATTTGAACTCGCAGTATTGCTACATGTAACAGTGTAGAAGTAATAAAGCTCATATTTTGAAAGTAGTATAGTGATGTCAACATACAGAGCAAAATGTCTTTTTGTGATTGGTGCACTATAGTTGATTGTAAGGTCAAACCAGCAAGGTCCAGAAAGTAGGCAGAGAAATCTATATTAATTTGTAAAAATATGTCTTTTCATGGAAGTTTTTCTCCTTATACAGTATGTACTTTCTCTGAAGTACTTAGTAGTTTTGTGTCTAGAAGTTCTTAAAACCTATTACTTTTGTTGTATTTTCTTCTTTATGGCTGGAACCTATGATGTGGATTCAACATACAGTGTTTCTTTGATATGGAACTTTCTATTTTTATTCATTAAAATTGTCCACTCGAAAGACGATTTATGGCTAACGAGGTTTCACAAGACATTAAATTTTAATGAATTGATACACTACAAGTATGTCATGCATAAAACAAGTTATAAAAATAATATTCATACATGTATGTACTGGGTACAAGTCCTTATATTTCTAATGAAGTTTTTGAGAATACACATACATGTACATTGTATGCTATACAATCATGTACTAGTAATTAGTTTCATATTCTTTTCTTACGATGCTTATATTCATTGTGATTCAGTATCGATAAGTTATAATCCATTCGTTTTAGTTGGGATTATATCATCCATTCAAAGAGAAAAGCAAATTGAGTTAATGCTCATTTTACCATAAGGGTGACAAGACTTTCTTAAGATGATACAAAATTATAGTCAAAACAGTTGTTTGAAAATTACTTATTTGTTTTGGATGAGATACAACATATGATGATACTGCTGAAATTTTGATTTTATTTTTTGCATGTTACAGCAATCATAGTAATGGCAGTTTTCAAGTTCTGAGTTAAGGTTATATTTTTCAAATTTTTTTAGACATAAAAGTTAGTATTGTTTCCAAATTTCCGAACCGAACTGAAAATTCGCGAATAAAAGTACCCATCATCTGAAAAAAGTAGTTCCCTTTCTTTTTTGTGAGATCATCCATTTTCACATACCGGTAATAAGAACTCATTATATGTATGTTGTATAAAGGTTTCATAGCCAATTTGTCAGTTCAAGCATAGAGCTCATTCAGGGTGTGCAGAGATCATGCCCATACATATACATGTATATGTGTAAGTCGAAAATGTACATGTACATCTAAGCATCCATGATAAAATGTCAAATGCATAATTACCAACACTGAAGAATGAAGAAGTGGTAGATTACTATTTTTTGTTTTTAGTAGATTAGTACAGTGATGTATGTGCAGCGAAAAAAATACATGGGAGCTGAGAGCGATTTTGCTCCCATGAGCTGTATTATAGCTCTGGTAACACAAATTACCAGAGCGAAAATTTTGGAATATGTAGGGAAAAATCACTCTTTTGTAGGCCTCTCTAAGTATGAACTTAACTACAGTAACGATAGAGATATGCACTGAAAAAGTAGCTCTGGTAAAACAGAAAATAGCTCTCCTGAAAAAAAATTACGAGGGCGATTTATTTTGTTAAATAACGAAAAAGAGCTCTCGCAAAAAGTAAAGTAATTTTTTGGCTTTGTATGTGGTTAAATTCCATGAAAAGCGGTAGTTTACCGTGTAAATGGGTAGAGTTGGCAGTATGCAAATGCCTTGTGACTTGTGTACATAATCTCCATGTACACATACATGTACATAATACGCGTGCATATGTGTAAAAAAAAATAATAAAGAATACATGTACTCTGTAATGTACATGTTAGTTTTATTATCTTGCTTCATCAAATACTGTGTAGATCTTGGCTTACACTATGTACAAGATGATACACCAGTAATACATTGTGAACTCTACATATGTGTAAACAGGTACATGTGCATGTAGGCCTACTGGTTGGTCTACAGAGATCTGCTGTACAAGTCTGTACATGTTATACAGGTCTTTGGTTAAAGGAACTCAACAGTAAGACAGTTTCGTCTCTTTTGTTCATCATATACATGTATTATCTGAAACCACAATTCATTCACTCTCGAGTAAGAGATGTAGTAGTATCAAGTTTGTGTGTGAGTTTGGATGCAAATTATACACAAAGAATGAATCACCGCTTTCCCCATCTCCTCAGATGTCAGTATAAAGATTTACACATCCAGGGGCTATTATTCCATCTGATACCAAATACTTATTACAATTGATTCCCTTGCAAACCTTGCTATCTGGAAAATTTTTTCAGCCTTTGCCAGGCAAATGAGGAAGGCATGCATACTGTGAATGATTAAAGGCATCTCATGTGAAATACTCTCCTTCATTTTGCAAATGGTGGGTTGTTTCAGCAAGCTGCGAGGAATTCCGGGGAGAAGTGCTGGGTCGTGGATCAATATGCGCTATTCACTGTGTGCATTCAGTGGAATGTTTGCCCACGGAATTTGATGAGAATATGACACAAATCTGAATAGTTGTGTCATTGGGGTAGAATTTCACCTTTTTTGTGTAAGGTTACAGTAATTTCCTTGTGTGTTTGGAGTTTAACATTCTTTCATAAAGGCAAACATTAAAAGCACAATTTTGATGATGGTGGTGTTTTTTTTTTTTTCCTGACTCGAAAAGAGTAGACTACGTGTATACTGTTTGTGTGTACATGTACATGTGTGTAAAGCAGAGGGGAGACCAAAGGTACATGTACAGTATGTACTACACACACTGTAGTGAGAAGTGAGGATTATAAATGCCTTACCAATGGGCATCCAGGATTATCAGTGAGGTGTTGAACCCTGGACCTTCTGGTTTGAATACTGCTTCTCTTTCACCTTGTTGCTTTTAGTATAAAAAAAATGGTAATGAAACAATGAAATCATTTACACATACATATAGGACTGACTGAACCTTGATAGTTACAGTGTATGTATATCCACCCAATGCATGTTGATGCTTATCAGACAACATTTAAAATTCAGTGTGTAGTGGGTCATTCGTACATGTATGCTGCAGGCATATGCACCATAAGGCAATACTTAATGTTAATGTTGCAATCTCATTCTAATGTGAAAGCATAAGGCATTTGAGGGATTAGAAAAGAGTATGAATTATAATGAGCTGGTATGCAGGCTTGCACAGCAGTAAGTTCATCCAATTATCACTTAATTTGGCTTGACAGGGAAAGTGAGCGCTACATGTACGGTATGTTACAAGTTCATACATTTACCAAACTTGACCTTGAAAATGTGTGAATAGTTTCAAGAGAGATAAGAGCATGATAAATCAACTAGATATATATCAGTTTAAAGGAATCCTGGTATATTTCTTGTAGTCCTAGGCTTAGTTTAAGACCAGCTGTACAAAATTAAAAATGAAATAAATTTCTGTACAGTTCAAA
>CM057151.1:7873346-8071731 GCA_029962745.1 Echinometra lucunter
TATGTTATTGTTATTGTTATTATTGTTATTATTATTATTATTAAGTCTTATTTATACAGGGTAGCCCCTTCAGTGACATGCACTGTTCTCCCAGAGGACCCTGTTGAAAAAAGTACACATCAAGATACAAGTAGGATACGAACAGTTTGACAAAGTTTGCAGTGTTGATTATTGTAAACCTGAAGTTAAGATCTGTGTACTCGCCAGTATGATGAAATGAAGGATTTTATAACTACATGTATGTTGAAATTCTAACTGAGTTTGGTGTACTATTCCTCAATATTGGGCCATCGAATGATATTCTTTTCTTTCCTTTTTCAGTTCTACATCTTGGTATATTGATTCCAAAACTACTAGCACTTCTGGTACGATATGAGTGGATGTTTGATGCTTGTGTAAACAAATCTGTGAGATATTTAGGAGTATTTCCATTCAGAACATTGTATACAAGTTTGATTTTCTGAAATTTCCATCTCTCTTCTATGGGAACCCATCCAGCTTTCGCAACACTTCTGCTGTTGGGGTTCGAGTATGAACTTGTAAAATAATACAACCCCTTCTTTTTTGCTGCTTGATGAGTGCGTCTTTAAGACTCAAGTTACAGTTTGACCCAAACTGGACTGCAGTAATCAAAGTGTGGCATAATTAGCGAGTTTGCTAATAGTTTGGGACAATGTTCTGTAAGAAAGGGTCAGAGTCTTCTAAGTAATGATATTTTGGATCCTATTTTCCTACTTATATACTCAAGGTGATCATTCCAAGCCAATGTACATGTACTTCCAAATCCAAGCAGGCCCCTTTTGGCTCACACAAGGTTTGACAAAATGTTTTAGAAAGGTTTTGCAAATGATCAGGTTACTTCAGGCTTTAGATTTTACTGCATCTACTGTGATTTGGAGATGAAGAGGCCTATCTATATCTTTTATTTAAAATCAATTTGTACAGCTTTGGTGAATAGACTGATTATCATTGCTCTTAGGTGGGAGCTGCTGTATTATCCAGCCGACAGATGGAAAGGCAACACTGTTCTGAAAAGCAGACTCTGAAAGCACAGAGCTGAATAGAAGCACTTAAAGGCATTTCATTCCCTGTGCAGGTTTTGAATAGTTCCTATGATAATCCTTTTAAGCATTGGTGTATTGAACTTTTAGTGAAGTCTAAAAAGAGATTCAACTTTTCACCTCAAGTCAATAGCATTATACAGTCAACTCTGCCTAAGTCGAAGTCCCATAAGTCGAATAATCGCCTAAGTTGAAGGTCTATACAGAGTCCCATTCCTTTATTTTCTTTTGTTTTTGACCCCTCATAAGTCGAATTTTGTACAGCTTTGGTGAATAGACTGATTATCATTGCTCTTAGGTGGGAGCTGCTGTATTATCCAGCCGACAGATGGAAAGGCAACACTGTTCTGAAAAGCAGACTCTGAAAGCACAGAGCTGAATAGAAGCGACTTAAAGTCGAAGCTTTTTCTTCAGTCCCAAGAGATTCGACTTAGGCAGAGTTGACTGTACTTGATATCTCATAAAGAAAATATGTGTAAGTGTGTTATGACATTGTCCATGCAGGCTTCTGCAACATTTGCAGATGTTGCACTTTTCTTTGTGAGTACACGTAGGGCTACATGTATACATAGTGTGGTATATGTTGTCTGCTTACATGTACAAGGAAACGTGCAGCCAAAATACCAAGAGATCCATATACATGTACATATATGTCTTGTGGGTAATAACCTTTACCACTGCATAATCAGTTTGGTATGCAAAGACATTGGAGAGTCCTCCTTACCCTTGGCTCTTTCTGAATTTATTTCATCCCAGTGAAACTTTGCCCATGGCTGTTTGTCCAAACCCGACACATTGGCCTACCCCCTTTCCCTCCTGCTTTTTCTTTTTGAATTTCGTGATCGTTTCACCCTCTCGTATGCTGTTTGTATCTCTGCAGGACTGGTTATAGAGGAAAGTGCCGCCCCTCTTTTTTTTTCCCTCGCATACACATTCATAAGGTCGATGCTATGCTTCAGGTCATGCAAGGTCACCAAGGTCAAGTAATAGATACCTAACTTAGAGAAATTCTAATTCTGAGCAGGGGGTTCTATGATCATGCAAATGATCGAGGTTGAGTCCCCCCCCCCCCCCCCCCCCCCCCAACACACTCTTTCTCTCGGTATCCTGATAAAGTGAAGCAGTTATGGAAAAGTTTGATTTATGCAATAGCCCCCATTACAAATTGTCAGTTAAAAAAACAGAAGAAGTTTAAAAATGTAGATGAATTCATTGTCGGTTTTACGAACTGGCGAAACTGTGTGCAGTGCGCAGAAAATGAATTGGGGGAAAAATGCATGTTTAGATTTACATGTAGTTGTTCTGAAATAACGGAATTTGTTTTCTTTGCATAATTTCATGTATCTGTACAGTGTATACTAGTCACTAGTGTATACATTAAAAGAAAGCTTTTGATTTTAATTTGTAAATGGCGTATTCAACCATATACATTATTATAGTAAAGGAAGTACTAGCCATGCAAACACAATTTGACGGTTGGTAAAAAAGTTTTCTCCCCTGCGCGTTTTTGCGCAAGTGTGCGGATTCGTCAGTTTGTAAAAACAACAAATTGTAAATGGACCCACTGAAATTGAAGTCCAGCATTAAAACAATCCATAGGCATATATTTTAGAAATTGTCTATCCAGTTACATTTAGCCCTACATGTATGTTTCCTCCATTTATTTTAGCATACATGTAGAGTTCAGAAATGAAATAGAGACTTCTCAGTGGTAGCGCATTGGATAAATTGGTTTCAATTGGTCTGTTTGATGCCTTCTGTCTTCTGTAGTCCCATAGGCATTGCTGAATGTCATGTTTACAAAAATGCTTTGAACTCTTGCTCCCCAGTGTACATTCATTCGAAACTGTGAATACTCCCATGTTCATTATACCTTTCACCATCCAATATGGTGCTTTCTGACTATGGCTGCTGTTCTGTTGTGCATGTACATTACTGGTTCTTACAGTGTAACATGTAGTATGCAGTCATATTCATGAGCATTATTCCCATGAAAAAAAAATGCCCAAATGTCACTTGTCTCCAGAATTGAACATGAAAACTTATTCAACATGGTATGATGATAGTTGATAATGTAAATGTACATGTACTGTATGTTTTATAATCTATGATTAAATAGGCCATTAAAAATATGACTTTCCACACATCCCTGTCAAACAAAAATCTTTCACTAATCACAAAATTTTGGGTTGAAATTAGTTTTTTTTTCAGGTATTAAATAAGGCAAGTTTTGGTATAATCACTTGTGTTGTGAATTACAGATATTTACTTCATGCAAAATTTTCAGATCCAGTATTTCTTCTATTCATGTGCATGATTGAAGCAGCATTTTTTTTTTAAATTCTCAAGTGTCTCTCCTCAAGCCCTCTTCAGAACTGTACATGTAGTCTGTACCTTTGAATATGTTGCAACTTTATTTTAGTCTGACCAAGATGACCCCTAAGATTGCCTTTCTTTCATCATGTAAATATTACTTGGAATTCAAACAGCATCCCTTTAAAAGCTGCTCACCCAAACCTTTACCCTTCATCCACAAACTTCCATTCATACGATATCCACCACGTTTTCTCACCAAACAAAAGGGCTCACTACCACACAAAGTGCCCCAAGTTCTTCTCTGTTCTCCTGTTATAAAGCTCTTTCTTCTACGATACAATGAAGCCAGACATTTCCCTCAACTTTTCCTTTGATCTTTTCATTTGCATGATAAAGAGGGCAGGTCTCCCCTTTCATTTCTTCTTAGTTCTACTTGTGACCCATGCACTGACTCTCGAATGGGGCTCAATAAACCTCTTAGCTACCCTCTAAATGCATTGCAGTCTTTGAACTAAGCCTACAGAAAATGAGGATCCTCATGTCGTGCACATTGTTCTTGCATGCATGCAGTGTTTTCAAATCATTTGTACCCCTTAACAAAAGATGCATTTCAGGTATCTATTTACATGTAACATAATGAATGAATTTGATTATATTTTCAGCACTAGTACAACATCTATCTTTTCTTTATGCATGAAATCTTGGAAGCATTTTTGTAGGAGTGATTTTTGTATGGTTATTCATTATTTTCATCATCAAATGAAGCCGTGAAACCAGCCACTTGTACATGTAGAACCAGCCTCTTGTGAAGCTACTATGACAGCATACACATGTATAAGCTTGCGAGTAGGCTAGTGTCTAGTCCTACAAGTGTTCATGTGGTGCTTACTTAGCCTTTGTTCATTGAGACCATACATGATGGACAATGAACTTTGCCAAGCATGACTCATAAGATGACAAGTCTTGTATACACCACAGTCTTATGGTCAGCCCCTCTTTGAATGACCATCGATTACACCTCTATGCAGTCACTGACCCAAAAGCATGCATGCATGTAGGGGTGGTATTAATCATTCAGAAGGAGGGTCAGCAAAGGTGCCTTTACTCTTATTTCTTTTTGAGGAGTCATCGATTAGTTTTTACCAGCAAGATGTAATCCTGGTTTGACCAATTAGAATTATTCAGGAAGGATGCAAGGCTGAATAATTTACTCTGGGGTTTTACTCTCTTGAGTTCTGCATAGCACCTGCATTCATAATAATTTGTATGTACACAGGCCAACTGGTTCACACGTGTACTCCAACAACACATTGCCTCGTGGTTAACTTCTGCATGTACATTTACCTTCAGCATACATTTAGAAACCTGCACAATTTTTTTTGTGACAAGCCTGTGAAATTAAGAGGAATACATTATGTAGTTGTTTTTTTTTTATCTCTTCAGAGTTACAAAGGATGCAAAATTTGTGCTTCAATTTATTTACAAAATTCATGGCCAAAGTTCACAGAGAACATAATGTACATCGTATAAGGTTCATGAAGTAGCTTAACCGTGGAAATTTATTTGAACTAAAACAAGAAAATTGATGTAAAAGAGACCCTTCAAACTGACCATGTTTTACCTGTTACCCCAGAGAAATAAATAACAGGTACATATGTACTGATCTTCCAGAGGGCCCTGCATACATGATATGCATAAGTCATCTGAAAAGCTTATGCATGTACCAGTAAATACCATGTACAATGTACATGACCTTGATATTTAATCCCTGAGAAGAATGGATAGAATAACCCTTGCCCCCTGGTCCCTCTCACACCCTGTTACATTCCATTGATGCCATGAGCTTACATCCACAGACTGTAATGTACTTTCATTCATCCTTGTTAATACCCCCTTTGTCTACCTATTGTCTGCCTCTCTACATTCCACAAACAGGATTCTATACAGAAGGGATTAAAGAGAGAATCTGACAAATCTAAAAACAAAAGACCTGCAGTGGTCCCTGTTCAGCTTATTAATGGAATGGTGTTGAAAAATCATCATAGACCTACTGTATGTTTGTTTGATTGAATTTTTTCTGCATTTAGTTTTATGATATGGAATTCTAATATCTGTTATTGAAAAAAAAAACACATACGTTTTCGGACATTAGCAATTTGCTTATGAATAGAAATAAATATGTATAAATGGGAATTAATAAATAATTAACATTTTATACTTAGCAGGATTTGTGAAAGCAGGAGACCCTCATCATGACATGTCAACCCCATTAACCCATTGAAATCTACCCATTAAAAACCAGTTGGTCCCTATTGGCAATTGGTCCCCATTAACCCATTCAAATTGACTTTGAAATACAAATTTTTTCAATTTGTATTTCAATTGGTATTCAATGGGGCAATTGCTCCAATTGAAACCAATTATTTTAATGGGTCGATTTCAATGGGTTAATGGGGACCAATTGCCAATAGGGACCAATTGGTTTTTAATGGGTAGATTTCAATAGGTTAATGGGGACCCATTGTTTCACTTTCCTTGATAGGTCCATTATCCAAACAAAGATTAAATAGCCTACAGTACATAGAAATGTAATATAACTTCCTTCAAACATTTTGTATTTATTTTGCTGTATTCAGTCACTTTCCTTTTTCACTAAACTGAACCCAGTACCTAATTATATGTGTGTCTTGAAGTACATGTATAGTGTACCAGTAAGTACCAAGCAAATGAAATCTTGAGAGAATATTTTTGATAGCATCAAGTTTGAAGCAGAGAATATCAAGTGCTCGCTTCTGCCATGCAACGGATTGCAGATGACTTCCATGTGTAAACAGTACTGTACATCAACACACGTCATTCCGACATTTTTTTCTGAGTAATTAATGAATGAAATACCGAATAAATGATGAATAAATAAATTCCATTTAGGTGAGCGAGCATAGCAAGTGAGCAAAAAAAATTTTGTCCTTATAATGATAATTGGTACATAAACTTTGATTTATTGTTAAAGGTCGGGAGTAGGCACAATATGAGGCAATTGATAATAATTCCAAATAGGCTAGTGACCAAAAAAATTTCTCCTTTAGGCCTAATTATGTTTGGCACATAAACTGGGTGTTATTATTGCAGGTTGGGGGTGCGCACATTTGTATTTAATACAGCAATGCTAATTTCGAAAAACTACACTTCTGTAGACTGTTTTAATGCTAATTGGTACATAAGCTGGGTTTTATTCTTGCAGGTACAGGGCCGGATCCAGAATTTATCAAAATGGGGGGAGGGGCGGTCAGCTTTTTCAGGTGTCTGTTTTACGCGAAAAAAAGGGTCCTCTGCATTTTCACGTGTATTTTACCCTAAAATTTTGCTTTAAAAGTGGGGCTGCGGCTGATTCGGCCCCCCCCCCCCTGGATTCACACTTGAGGTACTAGGTCGGGGTGGGCACAATCGTATTCAGGGAGATGTTGATTTAGTTTCCTGGGGGGAGAGCAACAGCCTAGGAGGCAAGGCCCTTTCGGCCCTCCGGCCTCCTTTTTCCCCCTTTTTTTTTCTTTTCCCTCTTTTTTTTTTTTCTTTTCCCTTTCCTCTTTCCCTTTCCCTTCTTTTCCTTTTCTCTCCCTCCTTTTTTTTTTTTTTTTTGGTGGGGGGAGGGGGGGGGGGGGGCCAGGGCCTGCTCGGCCCCCCTGGATCCGCACCTGCCATGTCGTGTGTATAATTTGTGAAATTTCATTTATAATGGGCTTTTACATGTACAGTGTACCTGCATGCAAGTTGCAGTACTGCATTCTTGATGTAATTCTTTTATTTAATATAATATGCCCCACCAAAGCAACCATATCATATGCCTTCACCCAATCTCCTTTTCCATTGCAATATCCACTTCCATAATGCCAGCTTTCAATGCCAACCAAATCAATGGATGATGTATGCAGATTGCTTTTTGCTGAGGAAATTGTATCTTATCTCATTTCATCTCTGGGATTTCCAATGTTAATGGTGTACCTTGTTCAAGACTGATGCAGTGACTGCATAGAAAGTTAAAACTTGAAAATACCTGTCCAGTACAAATTTCTCTAATAATGCCTTTCTTGGAAATGATATGATTTTTTAGTATCAGGCTTAGTAACAGTTAGCAACTGGTTAGCAACATATTCAGTTTCCCTTCTTTCCCTGTGCCATGCAGATGTCATCTTTTGATTAATCTTTTTTTTTCTTTTGTGATAATTGTGAAAGAAAAATGAATAGTGAAATGAGGGGGAGTGTATGATATGATGTTTGTTTTGATATAGCACTTTCGTCTTTCGATTGTAACATGTACAGTGTAGTTACAGTAACTATATGTTGAAATTATTGTAGTTTGGACTTGTACCAATAAGTACTCAACCTTGTACTCGGATCAGCATAAGGACTTCCTATCAATGATTAAACATTAATTTGTACGAGGTCTGCATTGAATTTGTCTTTGTCCTTGGGCCTATTTTAGCCGGTCCTGATGAAATTTGAGATGACCTATTGGAATAGTGTTGGAGGTGGTCATTAGGTATTCTGGTCAGCATCATAGCCTGCAGTGGTATAGGCCTACAGAATATTTCAGTAACTCATAATGGTAGTGACCTGTTGGATACTTTGCTGTAGAGTACATGTATCTGTGCTGGACAGAAAAGGAGATGGAAAGATGCATTTAATTGGCATGCAACTTGCTTCAAAATAAATGCACCAGCATGAAACTTGAAATCAAGCCTACTAGTTTTAGGATGCTTTAATTTAGAGATGTATATTTTACAGAGGTTATACTAAGGTAGATAGATAGATATTTATTCATCTTTCTTTCCACATGTTACATACAACTTTGCATATGATCAATGTTATATATTACAATGCAAACAAAATCACAACAACAGTATAATGAAGTGGATGAAAAGAAAGATGAGGAGACCTTGGTAAAAGCAGAGCTTGTAAGGTGTAAGGTTCCCTCTGAACCAACTTATAAGGGATATATACTTTTGATTAAACGTAAGCAGGAACACTGTCCATTTTCACTCATATTTACTGATTTAAAACAGAAAAAAAAGGGGGGGACAAATGCATTGATCAAAGGCATTGGCTAACTTTGTGAGCAGCTGATTTAAAAAATTCTCAAACTAAGATGAAACATGAGTACTTGTATTTGTACTCAAAAACCCTGAAACCAACCATAATTTAGAATGAAAAGCTGCAAGTTAGACGCAAACCGCGATTTTATTAGCTTTCGTCTCGAGAGACAATGAACCAAGAGGACCGTTTGCATGAATTAAAAAATACCGTTACCTGCCTTCCGCCGCGTGATACGTCAGTACACACAGTGCGGTCCGTGGAGTCATGCACGCATGTGCACTCCTTACGTTCGGTCTGTGCAACCGACCCTCGTATATTTTTCAGACATTAGTTCACATTTCTAATATTTAAAAATACTTCCCGTGGATATTATACTCTGAAACTTTCAGACTAGTATTTTTACACTATAACCCTAATGTTTATTCCATTTTCAAGTAACAAAATGAGATTTTTTAAAATCATAACAATGTTAACCAATGTCTTTAAATTCATTTGGTTTTCTTTGAGTTGAAGTTTTGGATGGATGGACAAATTGAAAAATAAACTAGTTTGTACTCAGTATCAGACATACATGCAATAAGAAGGCAATGATGAATTTGAAATGAAAGGGAGGATTGATTCCCAAAGGCGTATCCAGGATTTTGTTTTAAGGGGACTTTAGTGAGCACGAGAAGCATATTACATATTGAGAGCGCAGAGCACGCTTCGGAAGGGAAGGGGTGAGGGAGGGGCGTGCAGCGCTGAAGCTCCAGTGTTACTTTTTCATTGTTTTTTGTCTGCTCCTTTTTCTCTTGATGCTTAACCTTTTTTCCCATTTTTTTTTTTTTTGGGGGGGGGGGGGCAACTTCCCTCATCGCCTTCCTGACTACACGGGCATTGATTCCCAAAAGTGCAACCAGGCTTCACGATTCAGAGCCCAGGCACTCATGAGTTAATGTGGAAGACATGCAGGGCATTTTCTCATTCCGAATAAATAATTCCTTAAAATGGCATTCCGTGATGAGATTTCTTATTACAGTCAAATAGAATCAAGGAGAAATGACGAGTAAAAGCAATCTAAGATTGATAACTCTTCACGGTCCTGTGCCCAGGAGCAAATGGCAGGCATGTTATAACCATCATCTCCCCTTTGCTCACAATGTAGCACTATGTAAATCTATGCGGATGATTATAATGGTTCTATTTTGGTGCCGTGGTTCTGCTTGCATGCAATTTGAGAGGGAAGATGCATTCATCTTTGCTGCCAAATTGGTCATTGGATGAAGGTGTCATCCACACTGCCTGGACACTCGTCCATAGCTTGACGGCCGGAGGGGAGATCCCGTTGCATGGTTTTATGTAGGCTTACGTGTGTCTCCAAGATGCCATCTGATCCGGGCTCTCTCTGATTGATTCGTTCTGTCATGGGGTTGCATATGAAGGCGAGATGGATTGTTTGTGTGGAATGGAAAAATAGGGAGGGGTTTCATCCAGGAAACTGCCTTTGCATAAAGAATCGCCTACATGTTAGCCTGCTTTTTTAGCATTTCCGAAAAAATGTTTTAATGTACAATAATTATTGACCTATTCAGTGTTAACTGAAACTCTCTCTTAGGAATTTTCTTGTATTATTGGAGGAAATTAACAAAATGGATGCTTATTTTTCATGGTATATTAGTGAGAAGAGAAAAAGGTGAGAGAATGTACATGTAGGAAGAGAAAGAGCAAACAAAAATAATGCACGGAATGGGGGAAACACCCCCCCCTAGAGAGCGCGCCTCGCTCACTCAATATGTAATTCCCACGCATGTGCGTGCGCACTACTACCCCCCTAAAATGACCACGCCGGTGCACGGTGACCTTGGACTGCTGTATCCCGACTGCTCCCTGCACAATGATCACAGCACTTCATACACTTCTCGTGTAAACAGAACTCACACTGGATTTATACTTACAGGCCTGTGTGACTTTACCTCTCCAACTCCTGTGGCTTGGGATCAAAAGTATTTTTCGCCTTTCATTTGTTTAATATTCAACTTGAGTACGAAAGAACTTCATAGCTTCTTAGTTTTGCTTTTATCATGCTGCTGAACAGCCGAAAACAAAGAAATATGAGGAACAGTTTTTGAGGGCCTTCCAAAACTGTATACATGTAGCCTTTGAAAGTGAACATTCCATGTCGCTCATTAACAAGCCAGAAAGCATGAATTATTTGTTTTATAAAATGGATCGCCAATATGAATATAAAATCAAAATATAAGCTGGGAATCTGAGTGAAATGCAAGAATTGCATTCATGGAGACTGCCATGTACTTTCTTTGATGGCATCACATTTTACATGTATAAGCAATGCCTAATGGTGTAGTGGATGTTTTAGTATGTTCATTAATGTCTTTGCCTTACCACGCGCATTTCATTGCTCATTGGGTTTGTACACGCCAGAGGTAAATGTACATGTGTTATGCGCGTGCAGTATCTCTTTTAGCTACAGGTTATCTCGTTTGATGGGAAATTTTTTCCTTGCTCATTATGGTGGGAAAGATAAATGCACATTCCCTTGTGTCCATTGACCAATGAGAATGCTTACATGTAGATTCTAGAACCTGTTTTATAATGTTTAATAATGTAGAATAAATGTGGTTGAATCGCAAAATATGTAACTGTACCTCATTTACATGTTAAGTTTTGAGTGCTGTCAGTCCACCACATGGAGCTGTTTTATTGTCATGCTACAGCTACCTATTGCTGTTAATCTAGATCATGATATGCTATTGTTGACAACCCTAAAGGTGATCAAGCAGTGATCCTGTTATGGTATCCTCATACATTCAGCAATCTAATTACGATCCAGAGCATGTTCAAGGCCATGCCGTCTTTGCTACACGGAGTCCGTGACTAGTGAAGTTACAGAGGCTGACTTAGGAGGGGGCAAATCCCCTGTGCACAACACCCTCTCCAATTTAGGGGTGCGTTCAAGCGATTTTTTGAAGCTAGAATCACAAACATGAATCACAAATCAAAACGCTGTTACAAAACACGGCTACTGTGGGAGAGCGTTCAAGCGATTTTTCATCAACGATGATTCTCGCTCATTTCAAGCCCATCCACTGCCAAATTATGTCCGTCGCAAGTCCTATCTTCTTATCTTTCAATCTATCTTTTGTTATTCTTTGTTTTCTCCTACTTCTTGTCTAGCTTTTCTTATATTATTCTTTGTTTTTTCCTTCTATCTTCTTCTCTGTCCATCTTTCCTTATGTGATTCTTTTTTCTTCTTCTATATTCTTCCCTTTCCGTCTTTTCTTATGTTATTCTTTTGTTATTCATTCCATCCTCTTATCTTTCAATCTTTTCTTATGTTATTCTTTGGTGTGAAAGCAACAATAGAATCATGACTGAGATCTCCGTTGTGTTCAATCGATTTTTAGCGACCGTGGTTCTGCAGAATCATGATTCAAAACGCACCTTTTTCGGCGTTTCATGTTTGCGTTTTGAAAGACGTTTATTTTTACGACCTGCGAAAAATTGATTGAACGCAACCTTGGTTTAAACTAAACGCCTTTGAAAACCGTGATTCTAGGGTGAAAAATGGTCGCTTGAACGCAACCAAGATGGTTTACTTTAAGTACCTGTCCCCAGGAAAATACCCATTCCCCTTCTTTCATTTTTTCAGCTGCCAAGCCATCTGAAAATTGTAAGCAAAAAAAAAAAAAGAATTCAGTGAATCAGCACTGAAAATTTGACCATCTTTACTCTGTTAGAGGTAATAGTAATATATTCGGGTTGTGCCCCCCCACCCCCTTTTTGCAAAAACCTGAATCCACCCAATTACATGTAGTGAGAATCATGATGGATGCTGTATTACTGTCATTTGATAAAGTGCCAAGTTGTCCAGTACCCAACTTGTCAATTTGCCGGTAACTGCTGATCTACTCTCCAATATAATTTTGGACGTATTCTATAATTTCAATCATCACTTGGTTAAACAATTTTGATATGTCATTCCAGGGCTACATTTGGGTCTACATGTATGTTCATATATGTTGTCTGACATGTCCTATGCATAAAAAGTCCCAGGTGGAGTAGCCTGTTCATATATTTTATGAGATTAAAAGAATAGACGTATGTATTAACAGACCAAACTATAATAGACCAAATGGGAATTTCTGGCACATCGAACAAAAAATGAGCTTAATCGACTTTAGGAGAAATGACGTATTGGCACTTAAGGCAAAATCAAAATGAAGTAAAATACTTGTCGCACATGGAGTATACCATAAAGAAACTGAGTATACATGTAGACAAGATGAACGAAGATTAATCCACATGGTAGTGGATCAGATCAGCTATTTTACCAAGAATGTAAAGGCTTCTTGTGGCTCGGAATGATAAGAAGAAATTATTGTATTGTCAAAGTTCTGAGAGCCGGAAGGGCATTCACTCATACACGGTTCATACTTAAACACAGTCAATTCTGTTCTGGTACTCATCAAACGATATCCTATTATTTTCATACATCTAGGAATGTTAATTTGATGCATGCTTCTTTCAGTTTTTCTCTCCATGTTAATGTTCATGTTAATGTTCATGTGAATGTTCATGTGCACCATGCATGATGAGTTTGAACAGCTGGATAATACATCATGGCTTGGTAAAACAATATGGAGACTGATACTAATGTGGCTTGAAGCTTGTCACCGCTGATATGATTTCACATAAATCTTCCTGAGGAGTTCATAATTCCTTGTGCACAGCTATAGTACATGTATGTACCTGACAAACAAAAAAAATCAGTCAAAATGGATAAAACATAATGTTTCTCTATGCTATATGATTTTATTCTTCAAAGATATAAGTACATTTTGCATTGCATTTGCATTATTCTATTCCTTCTTGTCAAATTTTGTTTGCGTGATTTGAACCTTTGAAAATATGGCATTTGACGTGGATTGATCATTGGCACCTCACAATATTGACATAATTTGTTTACAGCTTATTTTCACCAAAAAAAAGGAAAACCTCTTTTTTTTTTCAATTCAAATGATTCAATTTTTATCCATCGGTTAGGTTAAGTCGGTTTTTATTCCGATATCTTGAGGGAAGTTCTTGTAATTGATTAAGACCATATTACCATGCCAACCTTTGGAATTATGACTGAGATGTCATGAACCATTATTTCTACTCCTCACCCCCCCCCCCCCCCCAAATATCCTTCAAAGTGCTAATTCACAGAGAAGTACAGTGGCAAATGCACGCAGGAAACATCACACTGTGCAATGGTGTTCAAGGGAGGGAGGCATTCATGCGATGCCTTGCTTGTTTGCATGTGGCTAGTGGCATCACTCCCTTGCCATTCAGTTGTTCACTGTCTAAGCTCGGGAGAGGAGTATACTACGCACATGTACGATTCCTACCCATGAAATTTGATTGTTCGGCAGTGGTGCCCAGAGAGCGAGTGATATTGCCCATATCCCCTCAAGGAAACAATCGGCAGAGGTGATGTTGCGTTGATGATGATGATTGTGATAAAGATGGTAGCCAACTGAGTGCTTTCTTTCCAGGGATATTTACATGCATGAGGAGTTTGACTGAGTAAGGAGGAATACACAAACCCACAGGAGGATTTACAGAGAAAGAGAGTAGGGGGAAAACATTTGTACAGATATTGCTGGTTAGTTACTCTGCTGTGATTTTATGTTTTTAAACCTACATTATGTGATTGGTATTAATTACTGGGTTTGCTGTTGGTGTGAATGAGATAACGACTATAAACATTGAGAATGTTAAGTCACTGAATTGCTGTACGTATACATGGTATAGGCTAGGCTAGCATGGAGTTCAATATATTATCCCTTAGGCCGGAAAAGGTTTAATATTAGAGGATAAATAACAGTGTATGTGGAAGAATATGGAATCATACTTGCATTTAATTTACAGATTCAGTTTCATGATACACTGGCTCTCGCAGAAGGGCTAATGTAAATTTGGATTGTATTCCATAAGTGTACACACAGGTTGAAAGAACCTTGCAAATTACTCCTATTGGACTGTAGTATATGTTTGAACACACAAACTAGTTGCTGCCTTGGACAGAAATGCCCATTTATCTTCCCTGCACACAAATATACAGATGCATGCACTGTTTACACTGAGTCAAGAATTTGAGGAATTTTTCATCACCTACCCAAATTTCGTGCCCTTGGGGGATTGGCCATAATTCCAATACTTGTGACCTCCGGTAAGGACAAGAGGTCAAGTGAGGTCAAATGAGGTCAACTGGGGCTACAGACTGAATTTTAGTGATTATGAAAATAAACCTTTGTTATTGTTTTGTAGTGCATGACTGATAACATGCATTGTTGTATTGATACAAACATGTTTGTTCCTGTCTGTTTACTTATGCATGTCCCTCGTGTGGTAATTTGAGAACAGGTTGGGATGTTTTCCTGTTTTGTATTTGTACATGTAATCCTAGAATATGCATGCCCCCATCTCAGTTCCACAACAGAATACCAATGATATCTTCTTGAATATGTGTACTTGAAGGCTATAATATCTGCATTAAAGGCATTGGCTAACTTTGTGAGCAGCTGATTTAAAAAATTTTCAAACTAAGATGAAACATGTGTATGGGTACTTGTATTTGTACTCAAAAACCCTGAAACCAACCATAATTTGGAATGAAAAGCTGTAAGTTAGACGCAAACCGCGATTTTATTAACTTTCGTCTCGAGAGACAATGAACCAAGAGGACCGTTTGCACGAATTAAAAAATACAGTTATCTGCCTTCCGCCGCGTGATACGTCAATACACACAGTGCGGTCCGTTGAGTCATGCACGCATGCGCACTCCTTACGTTTGGTCTGTGCAACCGACCCTCGTATATTTTTCAAACATTAGTTTACATTTCTAATATTTAAAAATACTTCCTGTGGATATTATACTCTGACTTTCAGACTGGTATTTTTACACTATAACCCTAATGTTTATCCCATTTTCAAGTAACAAGATGAGATATTTAAAAAAATCATAAGTTAACCAATGCCTTTAATGGAAATAGACCAAGAGAAAACACCCCTTACATGTCATATTTCTGAATGTATAGTCCATGTACATGAGTTTATAAACAGTTTCGATGTTTTAAAACTAACTTTTCCATGTCGTAAATGCATTTGTTTTTCAGTGTCTACATTCACACTTTCTCAAACATTGATAGAAATTTAATCTA
This sequence comes from Echinometra lucunter, assembly GCA_029962745.1. Taxonomy (NCBI): domain Eukaryota; kingdom Metazoa; phylum Echinodermata; class Echinoidea; order Camarodonta; family Echinometridae; genus Echinometra; species Echinometra lucunter. The sequence continues at coordinate 7,889,021 of CM057151.1, forward strand.
TGAAGGGGATTCAAACCTTCAATCTACATGTATGTGTTCTAGGTCTAAATGTATAAATTTATTATGGTTATGAATATTTTAGTGTTGGGACGTCTTCGTCACCCACTCATCACCTATGGTGAATACATTGTAAAAAGACTAACTTCATTCCTCCAAAAATATGTAGATTGTATGGCTTCTGTGTTGGTAAAGAGAGATGGAGAGAGTAGAGCATTCATTTCTCTCTGCAATATCAAATCAATATCATACCAGACTAAACACACACACTCACATACACTGCTTACAGGCCGCACGCTGAGGTTGAGACCTATTTTGTATTTCGGTAGCTAAATGTAAAGAGAGAAGGGATGGCAAGCGTTTTGTCTTATTTGTTGACGAGGATGCATGTTACTCCAGTTGCTGCCAGTAGCGAAAAGCGTAGCACAGCAAGGTCATATTTGGAGGCATAGCTAGAGTTCAATCAAGAAAGGGGGCAGAAATGATGCTAAGTTTTATCTCTGTGTATTAATTTGAATTTGATTCAAACTTCATTAAGCACTGTGAATATTGAATAACTTATTATTTAATGAATTTTATCTCCATTTGCAAGTAATAGTAAACATCATCTAATGAGAGCCAGAAGGACACTTAAGCCCTTATCGCACTGAGCTGCGTCAGCTGGCAACTTCATGTAGTTGGAGACACAAAATTGGGAGAATATACTAGAATTGGTGACAATTTTCACTTGGAATCACTTGTATGTCACAGGAACTCTTGGCAAAATCTGGGCCAAAAATTGCCTGGAGACTGTATACATGACATTCGACTGTTGCATGATATTTGTGAGACTAAATTGTTAACTTTTTGTGTAGGTACTTGTGACAGTTGCATTAATATTGTGCAAGAGTTTATGCCAGTGTCCCACTCAAGAAAGTCAGATTCTCACTTTGGTTTTTAGACAGTCAGAATGTAGTATCACAAAGTTGTCTCACATTTCTTGCATTTTCTGACTCATGAACATTGAATTTAGAAGCGTTTGAGATGGGTGCACGACATAAGCAACAAATATTTTCAGAATTTTAGCAACACAAGGGTGAGGCCCTGCAACTCATGTGAGGACATTGAAAAGCCTCACGAATGTTAAGAAACATTTTTTTAACTCCCTTGCAATACCTGTTCGCAATTTATTGTAAACATTCGTATCCCAGTTAGATAGGAGCTTAACTCCTATCACAAAAATTAATACCCTTCTCGATCTCAACAGAAGACATCTGCTTGTCATACATTGTTGTTCAATTACATTATTTTTAATGATTATCATAAATCATATCATTGAAGAACATATATGGACATGAAGTTGTTGATATGTTTGAAATATTCTGGTTTGTAAATTTGTGCTGTAGACCTGATTATACATTCGTAGACATACTATTTAACACTTAAACCTTGGTGGTGGGTTGATTTTAGTAACCTACATATGTAGGATGTGATATTAATATTAATAATCTCTCAAACTTGATCATTTTAAAGCATCCCTGCATCAATATGTACATTGATTGCTAGAAATGGTAAAAAGGACAATTGAATGGACTTGAGTATCTCTGCACTTTGCTCATAAATGAAGCATCCCTGAAGTGATTAGAGATTCAGGGATGCTTTTTTTTTTAAAAATCAAATGTTTCAACCTTGGATATGGAGTGACCTGAGTAACATAGTAATTGAAATAATCTCATACCTGATTTGCATTTCTGTCTGTTTGTGTACTTGTTATCTCTGAAAATGATGAAAAAGACAATCAGATGACTTGAGTATCCCTTTGCTCATCTTTGCTGACTCAGTCTAAGCTGCCTTCATGGTACAGGAAGGTGAATTTGACAGTGTGTGGGGAATGTATTAACCAGATGATGCGATGTGATCTGTGAATGTTTAGTTCGCTGACTCACCACTCTATAATGTCCCTCTACGCTCATTAGATGACTGCGTACGAATAGAATTCTTTGCCGGGATGGGTAAATATAGCAGAATTAATCCAATAACTTGAGATCAGCGCATAGCTATGCAGCATATAAATACACGTAACGTGTAACATACATGTATCATGCAACAGTTTCCTCTGTTGCTTGCTCAGAAATGAACATCAAAGAGAAAAAAACATTACAAAACTATGTGTTTCATTCATAATGTTTTTACAATTAATTTAGTAGTGGTGTAGTAATTTACCAGTATGTAGTTGAAGTGATTCATGGTTTTTAATCAGGGATTATGATTATTAAGATTGAGCTGATTAACCTGTCAGTATATTTGGCATGATTTGATATCTAGTCATCGCTGTATACATGTACATGTATATGTAAGTGCTTCATGCATGCATTCCTGGTATAATGTCCTAAACTACAACATCATTTATATTATATTGGATGGCTCTGAATGGGATACCAGAGAATATTCCACGAATTACGGCCAATATTGCACAAATCGAAGATGAGTGCAATATTGGCCCTAACGAGTGGAATATTCCTGGTATTCCATGAAATAAAGCCATCCAATATAATCATTATTATCTATACCCAACAGGGAAGGGATTTAAAATTCAATAAATGTCATTCCAGCAACTAAAAAGGGCCCCCATAGTACATTTATTTTGATCACACAAGTTTGACTTACCTCTTTATGACGTCATCAAAGTGTCGTTTGTGCATTGCTTGTATTGCGTATCTGCGCATTGTAATCCTGATTGCGCATGTTTGTTTTATTGCGCGCACGCGAAGAGACCATGCAATATCGCATAATATTGCACGGCAAATTTGTACATGAGCCGGCGTTTTATACAATATACTCTGACATTGCACAGACAAATCATGCAGACATGAAATATGTGTTTTTAATGGGCCGCTACAATGTCCTATACAGATGATAATGCATCATGTACATGTATCTTAGAAAATACAATTTACTAGTAAGCTATGATGAATTGTGCCTCCTTGTACATGTATCAGAGTTTCTGAATAGTCAGTATACATATAACAGCAGTATGCGCATGCATGAATGTTATAGACAGTATTCACAATGCATTTAAGCTAGGATATTTGTACTGGTGCACCAGTTACATTCTTGAGTTGATGTTAACAGTAGAATAGAATAAACCTATTACTTCTTTCCACCCTTTCTTCTCTTTTCTTTGCAGGACTATGATGATGCCCAAATGCAGGTGATCTGAGTCACCATTGTCATTGCCATGGAGATGGATACAACACAATGCCCATCCTGCCACCAGGCTTACGACACGAGCAAGAAGCGCAAGCTGACAGATGCCTGTGGACACTCCCGATGCTACGCTTGCATGTTTGCAACTGAGGCTTGTCCTATCTGTCAACATCTGAATGGTATGTTTTGAGAATACATTGACAATGTAGAAATGAAAAGAACCCATCCTTGAAGATAATGTTGAGTACTGCTCAAAAAAATTACGGTGTGAAAGAAACTCTGTAGAAGTCATGTTTGAATGCTTGATTCTAAAGAAACTGTATATTATTACATATGCGCAGGGGTATAATCTATGCATGATGATAAATGAAAGTTTTTCTTTGCATGCATTTGCTGAATTGTTACATTTTTTAAATCGTGGTGGGTGACATATATGCTGTGTAAATCTTTTTTTTTTCACAGAAGTTGGTGATTATTGAATGATGGTGAAAGGGGGTTTTTCTTTGCCACTCGCATGGATTCAGTTCCCCTGTTGTTTTACCCTTCTACCAAGCAACATTATAAAGTATTTATTGTGGTGTGGTTTACCTTCTGGCACTCCTAACAATGATCAACATAACACCTTTTAAATATGACTCACACTAAACGATTTGGTACCTTTTTCCCCCCAGAAGAGGAGAATTTGAGTGAATTCTTGCAGAATTTGTTAATTTTCACGCTTGATGCGGAAGTCAAGTTTCATGTTTAATGCGAAGCCTGTTGTTGACCGTTTGAGTTGCGGTGGCGGGCTTGGAGTCCGTCAGTCTGGCTCGTTAGTAGTTGAAGCCCTGACGGCCCCTTGACACCTCTCTCTTCTATTCTCCTTTGGTTTCTGTATCTCTGTCTTCCTCCTCAGTAGTTTTACATCTTCACTCATCTCATTCTCATATTAGTCTTATTTTTTATTCTACTGTCACTTCAACTTGTGCAATAGTGCGTCTATCATTGTTTCTCAATAATTGTTCCTTTCTTTAAGTGACAAGGCCATTCATCTCATTAATTTTTGTTATCTTGCAGTTCACAATTTCATTAATTACCTTGGAATTTTTTAAAAGGCATTTATTTTTCTAGGATAGTCAAGGATTATCTTTTAATTGTATTATATTTTATCTGCCCATCTTACTGATAACTGAGAATTGATGGCTCACTTTGTGAATTAGAAGTCATGTGAAAATGCTTTGTATTATTACATGATTCCAAAATATATTCTTCTGAAGAGGGAATCGCATGTCAGAGTTGATAAGATAGGTGGACTAAGTGGGAGCCATTGAGTCTATCTTTGTGGAACAAATCAGCAAGCAGTCTCTCCCCTGTGGGTCTAGACTCACTGTGATCAGCTGTACATCTGGGCACATTACTGAGATGAAAACGATCCACAGAAAGAGGGATGGGTGACAGATCAGGGGGCTGATCCCCACAGGGATGGAGAGATTAATCGCTCATCCCGCACTGCTAGACGCTGTGATGGGGCACTTTGGTGAGGGGCTTGGGATCGGTGTAGGATATCCAGGTAAGGGAGGGATTAAATGATCATCTTGTCCGTATTAGTGGGAGAGAGGGGATTAAGAACTGGGAAAGAAGGATTAAAGTTGAGTGAAGTTCAAGGGAGGGAGAGTGGGAGTCTGGTGATCCAACACCTTTTATGAGTATACTTTTTTTGGGCTGTGTTTTGTTTTGAGATGTTGAATAAGAGTTGTAATTTGGTTGTAAGTTGTGTTAGGATTAAGTTTAAGGTTTGTGGTAGGTACAGTGTTGGATCCAGTATTTCAGTTGGGAGTTTAGTTAGTGTTCAGGAAGAGATTATACCAATGGAATTGATGGATGGAAATATGATGCATAGATGATTATGAGCTTGTGAAGAGATACTACATATGATACATGTAAATGTTTCATGAGGAGAGTTGTGCATGATCAGTCATGGGCAGGATTATGTTCATATAGGGGGTGATGATAGGGGTAAAGTGATAATCATTCTTTTTAGATAAAGTTTGTCAAGTGCATGTTTTATCAAAGTAACCATAAGAGTGGATTGTAAATCGTGCAGGTGTGTGTTCATGATGTGCATGTTTCCATTACGACCGTGTGTGAAGTTCTTGTTGACTGGGCTTTTGAGGTGGATTCATTTCATATCAGAGATGCCGTGCTCCCCTAGGGAATGATAAGATGTAAAGTACAACCTACTTTGGTGTGGAGGTGAGAGAATCATCTCTTATCCTGAATTTTTATACACCTTATATAGGCCACTTCACAGGAATTAGGGCATGTCACTGTTCTTTATGCATGTTTAATGGAATGAAGAATATCAAAGTAGAGTTTTTTTAATGTGGCAGTGAAATGTCCACGTGCGCTGGATAATGTTGCATGCATCTTTATGAGGAAAAACAGCCATGTCCTGACGAACTTGCGAAAGACATGTATATGCTCGTGGTAACTCATTCAATATCATCTTTTAATCCATTCATGACAGGAATTATTTAATGCCTAATCTAATTAGCTTTTGTTCTTCAAATTGGCAACACCAACATTTATATTTTATTGCTACATTTTTCTTATGAAACGTCATGTATCTGAAATGAATATAAATTGACAGAAATTATGATGAGAAGTCAAAAAGTTGCCAATTTGCAGGGGAAAATGGTGATTTTAAACTTTCTATCACATTGCCAATTTAAGGATTTTAATGCTTATTTTCCTTTAAAAAAATTTCAGCATCAAACGAATATTGACGCAACCAAAATGGGCACAGTTTGTGTAGAATTTTTTGCTCTTTCTACTCATATATTTGGTATGATTTTTAGGGCTTTGCATCAAAAGATATTAGGCCAAACCACAAAATGTGGACCTCTGTCCCGAATGGGTTAACATACACATCTCTCTCTAGGTCTTGGTGATATTACATGCAAAGTTCATACTCAGATCATTGACACTAACAAAGAGAATCATCTCTCAGTGTTGTGTTGACATGCCACAGTGATTTGGATTTGACATGTTTAAGGAATGAATCAGAGTGTAAAAACAAACTTAACATGAGATATAATTCAAGGCCAGTGGCTTTAATTCACTGAATGAATACATCGACCTACAGACGAATATTTTGTAATTGCATGCAAACTCACATGAAAGCTACACGTAATTGCGTGGTTATAACACAATTTCATTTCTCGAGCCTCCCAGCAAAAGCTGTACCCTGTCAGAATTTGATTCTGCATCCCATTTTTCATCTGCAAAACAAAATTACAATTGCTTTGACTTCTGCAGCCTATGTATTCCTCTCCCTGCTCTTGTGTCCATTGCCCTCTGATCTTACACAGATTTGAGAGCCAAAAATAGAATGCTTGTAGGCAGTCCAATGGGGAAGGCTTGGCAATGGGAAATGGTTGGAGTGCATTCAGTGTGTGTTTGCTTGTCAGAAACAAAGCTGCGTTCCATCAATACAAAATATTGTATACATACATGTACATATCAGTATGTAGACTACAAGCTGTTACTGATTTTATTACATTTATCATTTATTCCATTTTGTATGTTATTGATGTATCTGCTTATATTAAAGAAAAACAATGATCCAAAATGCTAGAAATGAATGCAGTAACAACAAAGAAACATGGATACAAAATACCTTGGAAAGCATTGCTCTCAGTGTCTGCATCGGTGGCTATATAGGCTTATACATGTATGTCTACTACGGACAACATTTCATGAAAGAAACATGTAATAGACAGGGGCCTGTTTCATTTTTGATGTTGTAGATGGTTTCTGACTGTTGTTCGTTTATCTGTATATTTGCTTTTTAAGTGAAGAAATAATCAATGAAATAATGAAATGAAACCATCAAGAGTCTAAGTTCTTTGACAACCCATAGAGACATGTGTTATGAATATAACATGCATTTAAATGGAATCCACATACTTAAAATGGTTTCGAGAAACAGGCCCCTGAATCTTTCATTTGTATTCACTGTGTGTTTTGCGCTACTTGTGTTACTGTTAATATTGAAAATGCTTAAAGAAACAAGTGCGCATAAGGGGTTCCCTGTGCAGAAAAAGACAAGGAAATTCAGAGCAAGGTATTATTGAGTCCCATTTCTTACTCGGTTTGCCCTTCTGAGCGCCCCTGGACTCTTTACCTGTGCCCCTGCCGTTATATGAGGCAGAGAAATTCTGCCATGTAAATGATCATTTGAAACCCTCGTAGAGTGTCGCCCTCGCAGTGCAATCAGATTTGTCTGGCGCCAGCCAACACATTTACCGATCGTCCTATAGCGGTGGCATCAAATGGTGATGACCCTCTACACAGTGTGTCATTTACTCTGGAAAAATTTATTGCCTAATTTTTTTTTGTTTTGTGTCACATGCTTGTAGAAATAATGACCGATGACTGTCTTTTGCATGAGCTCAAACAGAGGGCTCCTGTAAGCATTGAAATCATATCCATAGCATTGATACTTCAAACTTCCTTCTTGTTGAGGAACTGTTCGCAGTTTCCCTTTTGGTGTGTTTATTGTAGATGCCTAAAGTGAGTTTGAATCAAGTTTCTTATTGATTGAGCTTGATATTTAGAACTTTTTTTTCCCTCCTCGATTGGGAGTGGTAGAATGGAGGGTGAATCGCATCCTATATCAAAACATTGTTTACAGCCAGAAAGATGCTTGCTTTTACATAGAGTTAAAACCTTCTGGTTTTCATTTGATGATGTTGAATGCATATGCAGGGGGGGGGGCAGAAATGTTCACCCCCTTTTGGGGGGGTGAAAATTTTCCAAAATTGTGCCAGATTGTTCAATTTCAATTCATATAATGCAAAGCTCCCTCTTGTGGGATACCCCCTCCCAACCCCCCCCCCCCCCCCCCCCCCCCCCCGGTCGCTTTACTGCCTCGAATATTGAACATATCCTTGATTGAATGTGGTATGCAAGACAAAATGAAATTTTAAGATACATGAGTAAACCATTTTTTTTTTTTCATACAAGAAAAAAAAAAGATGTTGATAAAAGAATGCACACCATATGAAGCTGCATATTTTGTAGGCCTTTTCAGGGGGAGATGACATAAGGGGAGAATGATAATGATGATGATAATACTACTACTGCAGTGCTTGTATAGGGCATATCAGTAACATAGTGTCTCTTTTGTACTTAGCAAAGAAAAAAAATAAAAGAAGGAATGGTACATGCTCCATGACAAACAATCAAACTCATTCAAAATGCTCTTTAAAACAAAAATGTCTTGAGAAGGGTTTTGAACATGGTGGAGCTTCCTTCATCCATGTATGACATAGGATAGTGTTCCAAAGTGTAGGGGCGGCTTGAGCAAAGGATCGCTCACCATTAGATCTAGTTTGAAACTTTGAATAGTTGGAAGCCTTGTACCGCGTAATTTTCAAGACCCAGAGGAATTTAGTTAGAAGTGTGTATAGCAAAATAGAAGTATTAAAGAAAAAAAAATATATAGGAAGATTTTCACATTCTCCACATTTCTATCCAGCTTTGGAACTAGAGATTTCAATCTACATGCATCTGTGACAGTGTTCAGATTAGAGAGAATGTGGGTGAAATTCCAAGTGTAAGCTGCTTCCCAAATGAATATTGATGGACGATAGGTGGAATTCTGTAAATCACAGAATATTTTGTGTCATAAATCTTTGCATTCTTGTAAGCATCACAATGCATGCCCTTTAGCTTTGTGTCTCTAATGTCAAGAACTGCCATGACATTAATGCCCTTCATCCAGACTTGGAAGAATTTTGGAACTAAAGAAGATGTCATACACGAAAATGTTTGCCTGTAGTAAGAACATAAAGATGTCGTAAGGTGTTTGAAAGCTTTGTGGATGATTTGCAAAGTTTAATGAAATAATTAACAGTTCATAGTAAGAGATAGAGACTTTTGTAAAGATAAACTGATATTTACTCCTGCCATATTTCTTCTGGGCTTTATAATCATCAAAAGCTATAAGGTTAGGCTTAGGTTTGTGTTTGAGTTTTAGGTTATGTTTAGGGTAAGGGTTTGGAAAAGTGTCAAGTCCTGGGTAAAGCCAGGCAATTGGTGCTACATGCAGAGCGTGTCATAGACCTTGTGCAAATTGATCTTTCAATGCTAGAATGTATACAGGCTACATTATAGTTGCTCTAATTTGCTGTACTGTATATATACATGTAGGTAATCGATTTAATTTCTTTGAAGCCATGACCCCTTTTCTGTCCCTCACTATTAATTATAATCAACTCTGAAACAGACTGGCGTCAGTGGCAGGTTACAAAATGCATGCTCTTGGATCAGGTACCGAACAATGCACTCTTTAAGCAGAGCATGGAAATCCCATTATAACAATTCACTTCTGTGAGGGCTGCACTTGTTAGTGCCAGCCTAATAATTACATGTATACCATATTGAGAAACACTTGTTTCATAACCAACAACCCAATTAGTTCAGCTCCTGCTTGGTTTGGTTTTGGTGGTTGAAAGGGCTGCTAAGGTTTTTACCCCCTGTCTCCTGAAGTTACCATCATAGAACTCCTCAGTAGTATTCTGACATATCCTGTACATTTATCATGGGTAACAAGTCCAGCCCAAGATTGAGAATACATATTTTTTTGTTCTTCTGGAAATAGTGAAATAGAACAGAAATAGTGGGACCATGTGCATGTACGCTATGTGCCAGTTTACCCTTGATGCTATGTAATGAGCCCTCCTTTTATCTCCTTTAGTAGGCAGATTTAGGGGGCATGAGCTTGAAGTGCTCCCCTCCCCTCTTTGAAACCAAAGTGTGTTCATTGTGCTCCCTTTAAAACATGATGAGATGACTCTCCCTCTTTTTTGGCTTGTCAGAGAATTTGGAAGGATCCAAAAATGTGTGATGACCTTTTTTTTTGCTTACTGTAAAATTTTGTGAGATTTGTACCCCCTCCCTCCTTCACAAAATCCTCCATCTGCCCCTGTTTGTTGGGTTGCACTATTTTCTGGAAATTTTGAAAGGCCACTTACATGTAGGAAGAAAGCAGTTGAAGAACTGTATTATTAGAAACAGATTTTTTTCCAAAGGACATAGTCCTGCTTACCATTGAAAGTAATTTTCAATTTTTCATATTGCATAGTCTAAAAATCAATCCTCAGTCCTAATTGTATACATGTACGTGTGCGTGGATCACACAGTTATGACCTTAGTTGGATATGTGCACTTTTTTCATCAGCTTCTAAGCCTTGGATGTTAATTATTCACTACATGAGAAATGCATGTACATGTAGGTTGGTTGGTGTAGTTGAACCCAGGCTGTAGATCTAATTATTGTTGGGGTGAGTTACATTTACATGTACTAGGAATGCACTCCAAAGATCTCTTTGCATCAAAAGCATTATTTGCAAACTCAAAGTAACAGAATCATTTTCGTAGATTGAAAATTGCAATTTGATATATCTTGTCATAAATGCTTATACATGCAGTTTTGAATGAAGGCATGTGTACAGTTTTATGTTTTATTTAATCTAATTAACTCTCTTTTTTGAATGTGCATACTTCTTGTGATTGATGGTGCTTGTGCTATAGTGTTGTAAGCCTAATTTGATTGAAAATCATGTCCTATCGTTTTCACTTTGGTATATAAATGTGTGCATGCTGGATGGCATTACATTGTGCAAATCAAAGTATTGCTCTGTGTTTAGAGCTGTGGTACGGAGTAGTAAATGGTAAAATCAATACAATTATGATAATGTACATACAGGCCTATATGGGGCTCTTTGGTCAGTGACTTTCGTCCATAATTACATTTAAATGCTTAAATCAAATACTGTAATCCCTGGTGAGGCCTTCAGTAGTATCGTGCCGCATTTCAAACATGGTTGTCATAATCGTGTTTTTGTAATGAATGAGACAACTAGACAAAGGAAAATAAAGAATTATTTGCAGGCCTATCCTTTTATTGTAATTCCATGGATAGAATGAATACATGGTCTTTCTCTTCCTCCTTCCCCCCCCCCATCTCTCTCTCTTTGTCTCTCTCGCTTCCTTTTACATGTATATCTACATGTAATTAGTACTGCTTTGAGTTTTGACTACATTTACATGGTGGATGTAGATCTAGAGATAGACGTTAACCCGTTGCCTACTGAATTTTTTCATTCACATGGTCGTAATACAGGGGACACCGGGTTCTAGTAGCCTAGGGTTTATAGGCTCAGCACTGCAACTTTGAGTACTAACATCCACAATGCCAATGTCTTGATGTGATTAGCCATTGATTTCAGCCATACATCTGGTTAGGAAGCAAGGGTAGCGCTTGCCTTTGTTTACGTTTGGGCAGTAGCAATAACATCAACAGCATTTGACCATGTAAATGGAGCTCTTTGCTTGGGCAGCCAGCCAGCTAGCTATCCTCGCCTGAGTGGAGCTGGTCACTCCTATCTAGAGTAGATCTAAAGCAACCTGCTCTATACTGACAGAGCTCATTAAATATGAATACTTAACCCCTTTACTACCGCTGTTAGATGTGTCCCATGTAGTGTAGCAGAGTGATGCAGATACATTGTATGTAGTTTAGTACATGTCAAAGGTTAGTGAATAGTGTTTTTTTATGAACATGTAATGAGAAGTATAGGTGCATTTTAATACACTTACATGTTCTACAGATGATGAAGATCATTCAGATTAGGTGACATACTGTACATGTAAGTACTTGACGTAAGTTCCTGTGTATGTACATGTATGTCATATACAGTACTTGTAATTTGATATGAACAGCTGTAGCTGTAATCCATGCCTGTTAATAGCAAATTTGATAAATTTAGAGTACTTGAGCACTAAAAATCAATATTTAATGATGAAATGTATTCCTTTTCCATAGTTGGTATGATTTTGTTATATGCCTTGTCCAGGCTGCAGTGACATTCATTCACCTAAAAGAACAACATTATGTGATTGATATTTGCCAATTGCATTCCAATTTAGATTTCACCTGAAGCTATACTTCCAGCAAAATGCATTCAATTGCAAATCAATCAATTTCGATTCAATTCACATTGATTTTTTTTTTTACCACAATGTTTTTATAACATTCTCTTGAGTAAAGCATTGTATTTCATCTATATTATGCTTCAACAGTTCATGTGGTTTTTTAATTTGCTATCTGCACAAAATGATAAATACTGCTCATGTGCTTGCTTTGTTAAAGAAACTGCTTAGAAGTTATTGGGGAAGTGTAATTTTGTCATAGATTATGGGGCTTTAAATCATTAACATGGTGATAAATAGATGACAAAAAATCAAAACAAAAAAATACCCACACACACTGAAAAGGTACTGCACAGATATTTGTGGGTAATTCCATAAATTAGGGGTCCAATTTGTGACATTTTTGGTGTCCCTGTTACATAAGAAACCCACATGATTGTTGTGGCTCTGAGCAAAGACGCCAATGGTGGAGTAAGATTTTAATGTAATTCTAAGCCTGATATTGCATCCTCATGCATAGAATGACTTTAAAATCTCGCTCCACTATCTGCATCTCCAGCAAAAGCCATGAAAATATGTGGGTTTCATGTAACAGAGACACCAAAAATGTCACAAACTGAACCTCTGATTTATGGAATTACCCTTGTACATGTACATGTATATGAAACTACATACACACATGCACACACAGTGTACATGTGTAGTTTAAAAGTAAAACTGGTGCAAAGTTTCCAGATATATTTGGAATATGAGCAGTTATTTTCTTGTAACATTACTTCTATCATATCATACCATTTAGGAATGAAAATAACGAAAGCCTTGCAAACTATTTTCTGTATTAAAGGTAGGAGATCGCGTTTGCAGCTCTTCAGATGTGTGAATATGTGTTCAATTATTCCTTGAAAAAAAAATGGATTGTACATGGCTAATTAACTGAATAATTAACATTTTTGATAAATCTGTACTTATTTTGGACCAAAAATTTTAGTGTATTTTTTTTGAGATAGCGCACAACGAAAGGATTCACGTTACATACAGTACAGCGCTGCTATTATGCGGTACGTGTGGAGGCCGCGAGCTGTGCACGGCTGATCTACACGCAGAGCTAGCTAGCTGGCTTCGCTTCTGCCGGTGAGCTGATCCGACTTGCTTATTCAAGGATGGTAGCCAGATTTTCATTTTTGTATGACTGTAAGATTAAATAAACAGTATCAAAAGGGCATATCCTAAACTCTTGCCAAGTTGTATTGATTTTCGAAGATTTTGCAAAAGGGATCTCCTACCTTTAAGTTTCATCTATTGGTACAAGTACACTAGAACTCACCCTTTCTTTAAACATTTTCTGCAGATCTCCCATTAAAGATTCTAAGTTTTTATCATATGAGTCATCACAGGTTCAATTGTGCATGGCTTGTTGGGTGACCTCAAAAAGTGTTAGAAATGTACATGTGTGCATTTATACTCGTACTTGAAAGTGTTGAATTATGAATGATTGCATTGCAGTGGGATCGTTTTCTCATGCTTTTCTCACCTTTTTTCCAAAGTACAAAAGCAATGCAAATTTTACTGATGACCACACCTTTTTAATTAGGTTATGTGCAAAATTAGGCTTATAAATAAAATTCATTTCATTTAATTAATTGATTTATCTTTTGACGGTGAGTTTAATGATTGATAACTTTGGTATTCCGTAATGATATTTTCAAAAGCTAACAAAAGAAACATACTGTATGTCTGAGAAACTGCACATAAACTCTGATTTCATGCAATGGTAGTTGTAGTTATTAGTACGGGACATTTGATTATTTTCTTCTGTTTACATGAAGTTTTTTTTTTAGTGATACATGTATTTGAGGCAGATGAGTGACCAATTTGAGTCAGATTACTTTAGAATGAAAATCCATATATAAAAAGCTGTCTTGCAAGTCACTATGTAAGTCATTTTACTGTTGAATTATAATCTGTATCCCTTTTATTGTATTTTGTTGCCCAGGTTCGGGTTTTGTAAACTAGCTTTAAAAAATTGCTAGGGTGTGAATTTTTTAGACTATCTAAAACATGCCATAATCTCATCTTGTTGAGGTTAGGTCAAGCAACTCCGGGTAACAAGATGCATTGATTTACCATCTTGGCACAGGGTTGCAATATGACTAAATTAGGCAGGGCAGCAAGGAAATGAAATTGAGTAAGAGCTAATTACGTTAGGATAACCATCTTATGGAAGTTTCATCCTGTTAGCTGATGATAGTAAATATATAGGGCATGGTCCTCTGTCTTAGGAAAATGGTGGATCTCATGCTTCGGATGAAAAACGCATAATTCAGCTACATTAATGATTTAGTGTCATTTTTTTAAAAGGTCTTTTGAGTTTTATGTGCTTTATTTCTTTGAGCTTTTTACTTTCATTTCTTAAATTCACTGATAATTTCCTGGTAGTCTTTTTTTATTTTGCAAACCAGTGAAAATAAATGAAAAAAAAGTTCCAGTTCTTCGATTTTTAAAAATTTTTATTTTGTGATCTGTGCGAGTGTTACATGTAGTTGATGGATTTATATGTAGTTCCTCAATTTGTGGTTTTGAAATACATGTAATTCTTCTCTCTTGTCTTGTCTGTCTTTTTTTCCTTCAAAGTGCTTGGAGGATTATTAGATAAACATTTCAAGAGAGTGCTGGATTCAGAGTGACATACTGGTAAATGAAATTACAATGTACATGTAGTACATAGTAACTGTGGTATGGCATACGCTCGGGCCATCAAATGGTTGGAAAAAAAGAAACGGAAAAGGGATCAAGAGGAGAGAAGAGAGAAGGAAAATAATATGTCTGAACCCCCTCCCACACCAATCAGTGGCCCTATATTAAATCACATTGCATACAATTCAGCTGAAGCCCCCACTTTTCCCCATGATGAAAGTGCCCCTTCATGGGTCCTCTCTTAACCATCAAGACTCAATGCAAATAACCTCCAGAATAAAAGCAATGAAAACTGCTTGGGATTACTCTAAAAAGAGTTTCTTGCTAACCAGTTCTGTTTACCTGCATGTTCATGAATTTTTAGGACAGACTGCCCCAGTTGCCTGCATGAATTTAAGCAGGCTTTTAATCAAAGATGCACCCAAGAGTCCTTCCTGATTGAGGAGCTGTCATTGAATGAAATACAAAAAGAAGAAAAGAAGAAGGAAGGATGATGAGTATGTGTACTTGTCATGGATGAAGGAAGGAGTGATTAGATGATTTAAAGATGAAATCAGACCAGAAACACAATTCATCTGTGTCTCTCCAGATATCATTGTAGCTCTCCAGTTTGTTGTTGAACTTGCATTTCAATCTTAACCATGCTTTTCTCCTGCCATGTTCATTCCTTCAAAATGACATCTACAGTACCCTTCACAGATGCATCCAGAAAAATCATGAGGAGTTCTACACTTTGTTCCCTTAAATTTTACAGACACTGTGCATTACTTCACATTTTACATGGCATGCTTTTGGCCATTCTTGAACCCCTTACTGTCAAAATGTGTAATTTGGGTTTTAAACTATATGCTTAAAATTAACAACTTTTTAGTCAGAGAGAAATATACCCTCTTTAAGCCTATTTGGAGTTATCGAAGTGAGTGCTTATTATATGCTGATATATATGCATTCCAACTTTGGATCTTTCTTTTATTGCAGCACATTGTAGTCTGTATATTTTCTTGATTGTTTGTGTTTGATATTTAATAAGTTTTGAAACCAGAAGTAGAAACACCAAGCAATCCCACCCCATTGACTATATTTTGCATACTGCCTGGCACATCGCAATGGAGTAATGGTTGCATACACACTGTATATGATGTTTTCAGATTGATAAATGTTTTTTGTAATGTATTAACCCATAGCAGTACAGAGCTTTCTTGAGGTCTAAATTAATCATCTCCAATCCTCAAATTGGCAATACAAATTATTTTTTTCCATGTTTACATAGCTTGAAAAAAATAAATATGGATATACAGTGTAACATAAACCAAAATGAAATATAATTGTAAAATTGAATCAGAAATTGCCAATTTGAACACAGAAATAGTGATTATATATTATTCACTGCATTGCCAATTTAAAAAGTTTAATGATTAGTTACACTTAAACTGCTCTAATTCGAGAACGCCACATCATACAGCAATGGGAATGGGGTCAAATTTGTCAGTGCATTTTTCTCTTTCTGCTCATGTATGATATGTACTGCCCAACATTCTGGACCAACAGATACTGCAAAACGTCTCCTAAAGGTGACACTGTACCTCTATGGGTTAAACTATAAATTGTCATTATGAAGGATTGATAGTTTCCTATTGTAGTGAAGCTGCATCTAGAATGTAGGAAGGATCGCCATTATATTCCACACCAGTCCAACTGGGCATGCACGTGCAAAATCCTGCTAAACATGCGCATGCTGTATTATTGTCCACTGTAATGAGATTTAAGACTGATTGGTGTGTAGCACCTTTCCCGGGGCATTTCATAGAGCACCCTTTTCATCTTCCTACTTTTCTTTTCTGTTTTTTTCTGGAATAAACTCTACCTGTAATGCAGAGGACATTTTTTTTTTGTATATCAAGAGAGTTCCTTATGGATGTGCACTTTTGTAGTTGGATATGTGGGTGATTGCACTTACAGACTTACAGGACCTGCAGGAAAAGAGAAAAATTGGTCAGAAAATGTTATCCTAGTAAATATATTTTGTGATATTGCACAGTCCAAAAATTCAAGACATGGAGCATCTGAAGCAGTGAAAAGTAATGAGATGATGCCATTGAAAGTTTGAGCAGGAGGAAGAAACAGCAGGATAGGCAACTATAGGAAAAGATAAGGAGACCATGAAATACAGCAGACATATGCACCACAAGTGAGAATAAAAACAAAAATAGATCAAAACAAAACAAAACAAAACAAAACAATTTTTTATGTATCAAGTCATACGAGCATTAGCTCTAATTATGAATTGGATATTCTCTGTATAGGAGTATCAAGAAATTCTGAAAAAAAATATTCCTTGTGCTATAGCAAAGAATAAAACAAGCCAACCCGCTTTCCCCAAAGTGCCATTTTTAATTTTAGAATACTGGTACTATTATTTTGTATAGAGAGACAGTTTGGGGATGGTGTATTACTGATAAGCAGTTAAAAGTTTGCATTTATGTACAAAGTCAACTACACATCGTTAAAAAGCTCTATTTGTTCAAAATTTGTAATTTTTTTTTAAATGTAAAGGTTATTGAAGATTATTTCAAGGATTGCTTGTCATGGCAGCTACTTAAACTGAATTGTATGCAAAATTAACTGGGATTTATTGAAATGAATCCATGTATATCAATGAATAAATTTCTACCCACACAAAGAAGATCAATTTTTTTCCTTTAATACAGTATCTGTGTTGACTTGATATAAAGTTCCCTTTTTGTATATAAATACATATGTGTCATATCTGCACATACATGGACATATAGTATGATAGTATATAATTATACATGTACAGTGTACATGTATGTACATGTATGATCTGTTTTTTTATGTACACGTTCTTTGGGAGCCTAGATCATCATCGAAACAATAACCTACTAAATGTCATTGTTGGAATCAATTAATTCATTTGCTCAGGTTTTGCTTTCCATTTAGGTTTAAAGGCTTCTTTTTAGAGTTCAATGGATTTTCACTTGTACATGTATCTAAAGGCCCCGTCACATATTAGCGAATCGAGCCAACGAATGCCTAGCGAACAGCAATTTTTTGGAAAAGTCAAGATACGCTCAAATACGCTTGAATTCTTGGCCACAATATGGTTATAAATTTTTGAATACAAAAATAAGCACCAGCGTATCTCTGCCAACACCTACGAACAGCTGATGAATACCACGTACATCAAACGTATCACGAACGAATGGCAACGAACACGAACGCATATCCAATTTTTCGAATACGTTAGGCATTCGTTAGCTTGATTTGCTAATATGTGACGGGGCCTTAAAAGCAAGAAGAAAAATGACGATTGCATACCACGCACATACACACTGTGGGCCTATACTGAAATTTCTTCTCCTTTTATGCTTAGCACCTGATTACATGGCATTGGTTTTGCAGTCTACTCAGTTTGTCAAATGTGCACTATAAAGCTACATTAAGAAGCAGGTCTAGGTTATAAAAGCAACATCAATCTATGTTGAAGTCTCAGTTGTGAAGGGCAATGCCCTATTTGCCAAAGCTGTAGGGTTAGTGTTACCGTTTCATTTCAGATTAGGCTTAGGATTAGGTACAGGTATAGTATTTGGTTAAGGATTGAAAACTTGGCTAGAGTAAGAAACCATCTGATAAGCTGTGGTCTCAATAGCATGTGATGTAGAACATGTTCAGGTCATTCCTGGTCTTCACACATGACTTGGTCATTGATGGGCGGAAGAAGAACTGGCATGGTCGACTGACTAATTGATTTGTTGATTGGTGGGTTAACATCATCACCAGAGACCTCCCTCAAGGATCACAGACAACCCCTAATGGCACTAATTGCTCACTAATTGAGACATTATTTTGGTAAGGCAAGGATCCAGGTGACATTCCTGCTCTACCGGTACTTTATTAGGAGCATGGAGCTACATGTATGAGGGAGAATTAACCATTTGAACATAAATATTCAATCAAATGACCAAAATTTGAGTGTTTCCCTTGAAGTGGATGATGGTTAGTCACCCACGCTATCCTTCCATTGTAATATTATGCATAGAAAATACATACATGTACTAAGGAACTTTCATTGTCTGATTTATATAGAGCCTATAGATTGATAGCAAATACAGAGAAAGATGTACATGTTTTCCTAAAAATTCACATGTGTCTAAATATGACAATTTTTTTTGTCAATCATGATTGTGAAAAGTGAAAACCTTGATAATTTGAGGAAAAGAGAAAAAGGAAACTACATTGTAGTAGGATTATGTACATCTGCATTGAGTATCCTTCAAGTTCAGTCTATCTCCATGTAAACTTTTCTTTCTCAATATATGCCTTTAAACACATTATATGCATAGTACATGCAAGACGGTGCATTAAAACACTCAACGTACTGGTACTTGCCATGTACATATGCATTGATTTGCTCTTGAATAGCAAAGTTTACGTGTATGTCAGTTGTGCGGTTTGCACCAGTACACAGTTTCATCGTGAACTGGCATGCAAATATACACATCTATTGTGACTGCCACCATGAATGAATGAATGCTCGCCTGGGAAGTCCCTTTTGTTACATTTATCGCCATTAACAGGGCCAACGGTCATTGGTGCACTTCCACACCTGAACTCACGAGACTGAATGTCAGTGCAAACATGCTCTTTGGCCTCATGTTTCACTCAAGTACCTATGACTCACGCTCTAGACCCAAAATTAAAATCAATATCTCATCTGTAGTTTGTGGACAGATTGATACAAATTTCTAAGCTTTCTAACCTAAATGCATACTAAATATGCTACATGGATATTAAGGGTGTGTGGTTTTGTAGGAAATGCAACAGACTTCTGTAGCAATTTGTTGAATGGGGGGGGGGGGCACAGTAATTTATACTGTGGTTAACTCTATTTTGAACCTCAGGGAGAATGTTATTAGCCATTCATGTTACATATGATGAAGATTCATTCAAACATGTACTATGCATGAAAGCTTATGGGACAGCATTGGCTTCATCTTGGAAAGGAATAAGATTACTAAGAAGGGTTTTATTTGCATAGTAAATAAGTATAACGAGCTTTGTCTGAACTTTTCCTATGGCAAGGATAAATAGATAGCTGTTTCATTTTCATAAATGAAGTATCTTATTTATCCTTGGTTTTTCTAGGTAATTACGGTGTTGGGTCATTCTCAGAAACACATCACAATTGATGCAAGGAAAATGTGTAAAAACAAGGTTAACAGAATGAGTTGATAACTGTATAATATGAAAGTACGATAGACGAGAAAGTAGCATCAGAAAAGGGGCAAGTCAATGTCGCGTCAATTTCAAGTACTGATGAGATGAACTCAGACCATGTAAATCGATGTTACGGAAGTTAACCGTGAGTATCGATCACATGAAACCTCAAGTTATTTCACTTTGGGAATGAAGTAATAATAGACACGTAAAGGCGGTAATAGGGTAATATCAAAAGTATATTTAATAAAAACAACATGCCTTTTTACTGAAGAAAAAATAGTTAAATATATATTTTTCTGTCGCAACTGTTTTGCAAAAATATATAAAATATACAAATCAAACATCGCACAATCTTTCATACAGAGTATGTTCAGATTTTGAATGATGGAACCGAAGAAATATAGGGCATCTCTAACTCCAGACCCTAAATAATATATGTTCAATATTGGTAAGCGATGGGTTTTTCTCATCTCATTCTGCAGTGACATTTCCATTATTCACTCTTCGTTACGGAAGTTAACTGAAATATAAAAGCTTGAAATGATGCTCGTTCTTTTGTTAAGAATACATATTAATTATGCCGAATCTTCTTCTGCACACATAATTCATAAGAATGATAAACAATTCGACAAATTGCATGCACTGAGTTTGACACAAGTCAAATTGTGTAACAAAATTGTCTAAAGACATGTATATTAGAAATCAAACATAGTTCATCTTTCATTCATGGGTTTCTGTTCATAGTTTGAATGAGACAACTAAAAACATGTAGGCCCTTAAAGTTCAGACCCTAAACAAAACGTGGTAAATACTGGTAGAATACATGGACATTTCTATCTCGTCCTTCTGTGTCAAATCCATTACGCACGCTCCGTTATGGAAGTTGATAACTGATATAAATTTTCGTACGTCCTTAAAAGAATGTATTTCAAACATTTTGAGTGTTGTTTCTTTTGAGAAAATTTAGTCTGGTCTTATCAGTTTATGCAACGAAAGTTATAGAAATCGGGATTTGAAACCAAATTTGGAACCAAAAATTTTGGAACCTCGATGTTCCTGGGACTATTGGTGTGGTGAACAAGGGAAGCGGGGGGGGGGGGGGGGGGTATCCCTTATATGTGACATTTCCAAATCCTTCTCACTAATTACATAACTCTGCATCTAGGTCATTGGTTTATGATGCTAAATGTACTTTATTCCTGTGCCACCTTAGGTATAAGAGTCATAAATAGTAGACTAAATGTATTTCGGAAATTTGCCGTTACGGAAATTAAATTTACTAGGGTCATTTCATAAGTGATTCTGAAAATCTTTCAATCTCTCGAAAA
The DNA here is from genome assembly GCA_029962745.1 of Echinometra lucunter. Lineage (NCBI taxonomy): Eukaryota > Metazoa > Echinodermata > Echinoidea > Camarodonta > Echinometridae > Echinometra > Echinometra lucunter. Next base: position 7,910,443 of record CM057151.1, read on the forward strand.
TGTTTCTTCATGACAGTTCGGACACCTTAACATGCCCTTGGAATAAGTTAAACTTTACATCACTTAAGAATTGTTGGACTTTTATAAATTGTTGTTTGCGTAACGATTTGTAACTGTATATTGGGGCTTATCTTTATCGGCAAAATTCTACACACAACGTTTGAAATATAAATTAGAATTTATTGAGAGCAAGCAAACAATGTCAGCTAAAGCAAGGGTAAGTGCAAATCATATACAGCTCCATGCTATAGTGTAAGTTAAGAAGTCTGAGAAGAGTTATCAAACTTAATACAAATCCTGTCTCCGTTGTAACACAGAAAATCAATGTTATGGGTGGAAATTGAACTATGAGGCCAAGCAAGTACTAGAGTAGCAAATATATTAACTTCCGTAACAAAACTGCATTATAAAATATAATTTAATATCAACTAATTTAGATGAGATGTAATCAATTTCATTGTTTATAAAAGAAAATGTGGCCAAGTTGAAAAGACTTTAGGAATCTCGTCTAGAATCTAAAATTATTGGGAAATTGTTTTGATTGGAGATTTTCCCTCATTAGCTGGTGATGGTTGAATACAAATTGTATCAAATTCATATGACCAATGATAAACAACTGTGTTCATTAGGTGTTGCTAATTGAGGGTACCTTAGTTCACGTAACCCTGAACAGAGCGGGATGATTTAGTAAAGCACATAATTTTAGCATATCGAAGAAAAAATGTTATGGAAGTTAATGCGTAACGGAAGTTAATGTCTTTTAACTTTGTGCACCGACCTAGTCCTTATTTAGAAATCGCGGTTTTGAAAACCATCATTTTAATGAATAGTGGCAATACATCTATTTAGGTATGGAATACCTAGCAAAACTATAAAGTGCATATTAACAAAGAGTGCGTTATGGATGTTATAGCTGTTTAACCGTAAATTTAATTGTCAGAACTTGACCTTCCATTACGCATATTGCATGACACCTATTGTCTCGTTGTATATTTATGCTTGCCTATGAATATCTCAGTACTTTCACATCCATTATCACATAATTTTAATCAGTTCCGGGAGGAGAAAATGTACTAACCAAAAATCGTTACGGAAGTTAAAATGAATTTGAGACAAACTTTTAAGTGACAAAACTCACCATTTGATGACTCAATACAGGTATAAGCGAAATATGTGAGAGAGCACGCCTAGCCGTCCCCACCAGCCATTAATGTAAGAAAGAAAGGCAGGCCCCTTACTAAAGAGAAAGAAAGTGATATCTGAAAATGACCGGGGACAACGTCAATTCTAACAAAGTGCGAAAAGGGAAGGTTTTTGTATTCAAGTCAAAGCATCGCTGGCAGCCAAGCACAAGTGCGATGTGCTACTAATCTATTTATGTAATTGTCTTGATAAAATGTCATAAAAATCATTTATGAGTGTGAAGTTATAGGCCGAGATAGGTTGGGACGCTGTTTCCATGAATTGTGACGTTTTCCTGAGAATGACCCTGTTTTGTTTACTCCTATTCTGATTTTCGTTTACAGTACATGTGCATGTATTCCCAGCTGTTAATGCAAAATTGTAAATTGTTTAGTTTTCCAATCAGTTTCACGCACATTTCCCCCCCCCCTATATATTCACACATATTAGTTGATGTGTGACATGGTGACTGTCTTCCTATTCGTAGTGGTACGCATTGATTTTCTTTAGGTTTTCTGTCTCCCTTGTCAGTCTCTACAGTCAAACGTATGAAAGAGAAATCTGAAATATTAAACTTAATTTGCAGCTGACAGTAAATTCTGAATTTCAGAGCTGAAGGAAAGCAGATTTTCCATTAGATTAAAAAATATGTATTGATATAATTTTTACAGCATAAGGTTACGGACAAAGTCAAAGTCTATGACCCCAAAGAATGAATGTTAGAAGTAGGCCTACATGTATACTGTATTGTTGTTAGAATACTACTTTAACCCCACAACATGTCTTTAAAAGTTCAGTGGTGGTATTCTGAGGCTGTTTTAACTCTGTTTTAAGTCTGTTGCAGCATATCGGTATTCTGAACACCGTTTTATCTCTGTTGTAACTTTTGTTGTAACTTTTGTTTTATCTATCTAACCGGCGCCGCGCATTTTACTTTGCATGCCTGGCGCAAGTCGTGCGCAATCGCGTAAAGATACCATAATGTAATAACACGGTATTCTGAACACTGTTTTATCTTCTGTTTTAACTCTTTCCACTGGACAGTTCATGCTCATGAGATAAAACAGGGTGGGAGGTGTTTTAACTTTGTATGTGGTATGTCATGGTGGCAATTTTTCTTGCTCATTATGTTTTTGGTTGCAATGAGGGGGATAAAGAGATCCAAACCAAACTGTTGCTGATATTCCCAAAACAACAATTCGAAAGAATTTTTGCCTCGGGGTGGAGAAATTTGGCAATATCTGCGATAAGATCAGAGATGGGCCGCGACGCGACAAAAGGGCCCTTAGGGCAAAATTTTTCAAAAATGAGTTTTCAGCACTGTTTTGTAGTATAAATGCTGCAGAATCTGAATATGCAAACGGTTTCCCAAAATTCCATCCCTAAGTGTCCAATTTGATGAATTTCAAAAAAGCATGTTGTTTGCTCCACGCGCGCTATTCTGACATTCGCGCGTGACCAAGGTTAAACAATATATAGTCAATCCCTGATATCATTTTCGCCAAGATTCCTAACATGCTTAAGAGACTAATGACACATTCTCCTAGTACCATGACGGACACTTACATTATATAATAGAGAGAATTTTATTTTTCTTGTTATCTTTTTCTTCTCTGAACCCTATATTACCTCAAAATGACTTTGAAATGACCTTGAAATGACCTTGTACACGTCCGTGAGACGGCCTTGAAATTTGCTTTTAAATTGCTTGCATTTTCAATCACATTTAAGCTGAAATCAAATTTTGCTTTTTTCATAAACATTATTATATTATGTAGAGAGATATAAATAGAGAATAAATCTATTCTGTAGCGAGTATAAAAGATTACATTATGTAAAGTTTATAGAAAAGATGAGGGCTCATATTTCAGGGGCGTCATTATATCCAGGGAGGAAGGGGCTGTATCATCTTTGCTCACCATAAATCTTTGTGAAATAAACACTTTTGTCATTAAGTGAATTTCAATCACAAATCTGCGAAAATAAAGTTGTGATTGCTTATTTTTTCATATTAACAGGGAGATAAAGAGAAAGAGAATCATAGAGGAGTCAGAGTTCATAAAGGACGGATCCCGGGAGGATGGGGCCGAAATCCCCTTTGTTCACCATATATTTTCATTAAACATCTGTATGTCTTAAAGTGAATTTTGGAGCAAAATGTCATCTTAAATTCACCTTCAATTTTAGTGGTCTTTGGGGGAAGGGGTGGGGTATTCTCAGCATTTTTAATGCCCCTCCCCTTTTAAAGTTTGGATGGATTTGCTCGTAATTGGCAAACACGTGTCAAAGATTTTATGTTGCTGTTAAATAGTAATAGTTTTGAAGATGCAGTGAAAATCAATTCAACTAGCACGCTTGTTCATTATTACATCATCATTATCAAAAATCAGAACCATTTACCGCCCACTCAATCATAAGTCATTCAGAAGGCATAAAAATTCAAATTATTTCTCAATTCCGTGCTTCTTTCCATGTTCATGTCTCTTTCAGTCAGCTAGCTCTTTTCTCTTCTTCCAACTTGGTCTATATCATTCTTTCTCTCCCTCTTTTTCCTTTCTATTTCCACCATCTCTAGTTTTCTCGCCTGTTCTCTGCTTCACTGTTCTTATCTTTCATTTCTCCAGCTCTCCATCAGATCCCTCGGTTGCTCATTCTCTTTCTCTCTCTCTCTCTCTCTCTCTCTCTCTCTTATACCTCTCTTGTTACTTTCACTCACCTTCTTATCATGCATATACTTATTTCAAGTGTGTGCCTAAATTGTGTTAAATTGTCTTATATCACTTCATTGTTCATTTTATTAACTGCAATGTATCTTTTGTATTACCACTGCCAGCGGGAGACCAATTTTCTGGGGTTTTTTTCCATTCAATTATGGATCCATAAAAGATATGAACTGTGAACTCTGAAATACATAATAGGTCAGTACAACATGGAATAAAATAAAATTTTCCTTAATTGCACTTGTCATACTAATAACTTTTATTCAAAACAAGAGTTGACATACGATGTACTTCAAATTAGGAATTTAAATCCGTCTGGATTGGTGCTCTTTATTAAGCTGTAGTCTGAAACTGTTAAATACTTTCGGTTTCTAATAAATTTAAGAGTGGAGAGTGTTTGTTCTTTCTTCCTAATAAAATTCACCCTTTCCTTTCCTTTAACTAAAAAATAGAATAAAATCACGTGCCCCAAAATATCTCTTAAAATCTACCCATTATTTTCCTTTACATGGTTAAACAAATGAGCTTACAAAGTTTAGCTTGTAGGGTATTTTTTTTGTATAGTTAAGATACAAAGAAGCAATTCAATCTAAATTTAGATCATTGCACATGTGACCTAATTTATAAAGAAAAAAAATCCTATATGACCTTATATTATCTTATTGTTAATCCAATGATTAAAAAATTGCTAGTTTTAAATTTACTCTCCAAGTCATCTGCTTTGACAGGCACACAAACATAGTAAATGTTTAGAATTAAATATTATCTATGAAATAAAGGTAATATCATCCTAAAAGTGAAATTGCTCCTATTGAAACATATGTCATGAGTTCTAAGGGCACTTGTCACCCAAATTATGAAGATACAAAAAAAATTTTTTTGCAGACTTTTGTTCTTTAAAGAAGTAGCAATATCGCTTCCTCATAACTTCAACTGTAGCACACCTGGACCTGTCAGTCGGTTCCCACATGTAGAGGTCATGCTCAGCTATGGTAGATTTAGTAAGTTCATTCACCAACTGGAAGGATGTGATCTTAGTCCGCAAGGAGGCATCCAAAGTTCCAAACACTACTTGTTCTAGTGACATCCTGTACAGCCATACCCATGTTCATTTTGTAGGATCTCCATCATTGTGAAGTTCATCCTGGGTTGATGCGAGGAGAATCTAACTTCAGTGATTGTTTCAAGATCTAAGATCACCTCTGCTTCCTCCTCTGATATGAATGCAGTGACCTGACATTTCCAGCATCGTTGAATTTGGTTATCATACCCTCCCCTTCTCCTTCCAGCTTTGCCTCTAAGATACAGTCTAGCATTCCCATATTGGCCTGGAGATGACAATGACGATAGGGACGAGCATGACCTAAGCTGCTTCATAATCAATGGCCTGTTAAAAAAGAAGATTTTTTTTAAAGAAGATAAAATCCCTTGTAATGATACATGAAATGGCATTAGAAGCAGCCAAATGCTTGGATGAATCACACTGAAATACAGACTTATTGTTTTAGAACAGCTGAAGTACACCAAAAGCAGTAAATGAGTATGGAATACAAAGTGTCATTCATTCTAGATTGAAATATTAGAGAGCAATAACAATTAATCCATTAAGTAATGTTGTTTTGTGATTAGCATTGTTTTAACTTTGATTAATTTAAAAGTAATTTAACTAAATATTCAATAATTTCTCATAATTGAAATTCAGTTTGTAATTCAATTGCTCTATACAAAAAAAGTCTAGAGAGACAATTAATGCACTCAAAACTGAAGACAATCCAGCAATACAAAATGGGAAGGGTTGGGGGGGGGGGGGCTTTGCTTGCTAATAATGATCTGCCCCCTCCCATCCTCGTCTCGATTATAAGCAAACAATGCAGTGCCTCCCCCCCCCCATACCAGTTCAGCTTCATCTCTTGTTATTTTCTTTAATTTTTTTTAAAAACAGGTCTGTGCTTACAGGGTTGTGAATGTGATACATAAACAGTTATTTGTAATTCCATACTTATCCAGACAGAGCACGAGGTAGGACAAGGCCCTAGTCTGGCCCTAAATTAGCTAGACTATAGCCTATAGATTTAGGCCTAACTTTATTTTATCATCTCTGTGTGGGAAATACACTGTAGGCCTATATGTATATAACTTAGGTGCTAAAATTTTCTGATGAATTCCTGACCGGTAAACTTAAAGTTCAGCATGAGAAAATTGAGGCCTCAATTATGAATCAACAAATTCAAGAGATTGGTAGAAGCAGGTCTGCAGTTAAGATCTAGTCCCATGATTGTAGTGGAATAGATTTGCACAAACGTCAACAAATTTAAATAAGGGTAGGCTAAGGCATATCGTGCATTCATCTACTAATTTAACTAGCGGCAAATAACGTTCCGACATTATGAAACATCGTCGCTTTTTATTGTGAAAATGATATTGTTTTTGGTTCTTACACAAATTTTGATGAGATTTTCGGCACAATTAGACTCTAATATATGAAGATTAAACCGAGGTCAGCCATTAGAGGAAATTGAAAGGAAAAGCTTGTCAATGTTAGGTGCGCATAGTTATAGGGCCCCTCATCATACAACATGAGCTTACGACTACGAGTGTGACTGCAAAGTCTACGACTACAGTAGAATCTACATGTAGTTACATCTTGCCTTGGTTTAAAGTAATTGCCCAACTGATGAAATAAATTACAAAAATTAATATTCAGAGATTATACAGTAATATGAAAAAGAAATAACAGAGGAAGGATATTTCATAAACTGTCGGAATTAACAGTTAACACTATTCACTAGACTAACTTTATCTTTGATGCATGTCGCATGCAGCCTTGCAGTTGCAGGGCACTATACGAAACGAGGTAGACAGTCACCTATTAAAACTGAATTAAATGCACGAAATGCCTTTAAAACCCGTAATTTCTACTGGAACAAACTGTTTGAAGTAATCATAATAATGTTCTTACCGATTCATCCATGATTTGACATTTGATCATCAGCTAGAGCCAGATTAATCGACGGACTACTAGAGTCACTGTTCCAGTATTTTTCTTCTGCACGTGTGCTTTGTTGTGGTTTGGTGTTTTGTTTTGTTTTGGGTTTTTTCAGTGCGCACGTTTTGCGCTGACTTTAGCGCGGTTTTACTGCGTAAGCCATTTGGAGAGCTAAGGGCCCTTTTGTCGCGTCGCGGCCCAGATGATTTGCACAATGAATTCTGTCACATCATTGCATCAGTTAATTAAAGCAAGAAATTAAGCGCAAATTAATGTGCTCATACAACGCGAATGAGAGTTCACCCATTTCACGCGCCCCTTCCCCAGGGAGCGATCTTATTGGCTGAACCGTCTTAGACTCATCTCTAACGACTTTCCCTATTGGATAATATTTCTGTGGTGGGTGTGGCTTTGATGACTTACAACACCATTAAAACAGTTCTCAGAATACCGATTAATGACTGTTTTAGCGGTGTTGTAAGTCGGTGACTTACAGCAGAAGTTACAACAGAACTTACAACACAATTAAAATGGTGTTCAGAATACCACCCCAGGTTCGTTTAATTTTAACGAAAGCTTCAAATTACATGTATTCAGATATTGATACACATGTACATGTAGTACAAATGCCATGCAAATATGTGCTTGACATCAAACACAATACAATGGTTTATTGGATGTTGTATAAATATTTGTATCATATTTTTATTATTTCAATTTCTTATGGATCAAAGTTTTCAAGTAGTTAAAAGTAAAAATCAACTTGATTGGTCTGCTTCTGTAGACACACCATATCTAGTAGCGGTATTTGAAATATTTTTCTTCAGACCAGTGCTTCAGGCTCTCAAACATGAATGGAAACAGAACATACAGTCCAGTTGTGCTGTCCTGTCTCGATACTCCTTGGTTGCGTATAGGCTGCAATGTCCATGGATACATTGTAGCAGACCTTATGCTCTTCTAGCTGATTGATTGTAGGATTGAAGTGAAAACAAGCTCCTCCAGGAACCTAAGCCCATCAATCATCACATTTCAGTCAAAGGAGCATTTAAACTAATAACTACAAATTGGAGTTCTGAAGATCCAATTGAAGTAGCTAGATCTATGTCAACATGCTCTACCAGTATCACATTCACTTCCATGATAAAGTGGATTGTAACACAGGACTGTTGGGATGCTCATGTCCAGGCATGACGAAGGAAGGATGTAGACCCTTGTCTTATTCCTAAGACAGAAGGACATGAAATGAAAGACAAATCTGCGTGCATTTACAATGTAATGTATGTCTATTATATTTGCTATGATAATAGCAACTCACCGTGTACTGGTGTGCATACTGTACAATTTTAATGGATATGAAATCAATATTTGTATTTTTTTCCTTTGTAATTTTGCTGGCTATTTCTGATAAAATAAGTTTATAAAGGAACATTGTTTTTAATTGTAGAATATTTTCAGGATTTATCCTTTATATGGTTATGTTTTTTCATACTAATAACCAAAGGGAATTTGTAAATGGCCAAGATGGTGGATTGCTAATGTTAACTATATGGTAACATGCATTTCAAGACTAACTCAGATGTAAAACCATTTACGATATGAAACAGAGATGAAGAGTGCCTCAGTGTGTTCATTCACATACATGTAGGCATATGCTCATCTTTGCTCTTGAGCTTATTGCTATTTACACCCATTTGTAAGTCGTCATAAAGCCATTTGCAGGGAATATTCATCATTAATATGGAAATCCCCATTCCATTTCCCATGTTTGGTGAAATACAGCTTCAAGAAATGTGTGGTATGGCTTTAAATCTTCTCTGCTTTGTGACCATGTATATGAAGAATGCAAGAGCTCTCTAATGCACTTGTCAATGGCATCAGTGGTTCTGTTCACATTTGTCAAAACCCTCATGAAGGATCTGGGTTGTCAGTAGGATGCTAAGAATAGGTTGTGTCAGAGTTATAATTGCAGAACAGTGTAATTTACATCTCATTAGATTTGTTATGTGGAAATAACTTTAATACGACAGAGGGGGCATGAACCTGCAATACACCAGGAAAAAAAAAATAGGACTGTTTCTGTCCTAGGTAGAATTCGTGTCCTTAAGTTGTTCATATTAATTGATTTAATTTGTTTTTGGAACAATAATTTAATCTTTACTGGTAAAATGCAATTCAAATTCCGATTTAAAATCTTACCATGTATGCCTAAGATTGGTAACATGTGGAAAATGACATCATTCAAGGTGATCACACACAAAGTTCACAACAAATTACTAAATTTTTGGTCCCAGTTTTTTTTAAAATGTGTTTAATGCATGTAAATCTGTCCTCAACTATGTTTTAATTCTTTGAAGATACATGTAGTTTTATTTGCAAAATTCAGTTGTGGAAAATTTCGAAATATTCTCTGATGGAAATAGGCATGGTGCAGAATAAGTGTGGCTTGAGATGTGTACACGTACTCCATTGTGAAATTTGCCAGCCTTGGTGCAGAGTTTACAGGCCATTGACCCACCCATGAGCAGAGTATGATTGAATATTCAACAGTTAAATTTGCCATTGTGAGTGAACTAGGGAATAGTATTCATTTCTTGGCTCCTCAATCATTCGATATGCACCTCCATTTAGGCTTTCCAGGTATATGTATAGTATACTGGTAATTTTATTGTGTGCGTGGAAATGTGGTTGTGAGGAAGTCATTACTGGGGAGAACTTAAAAAAGAAGTTGAGTGAAGATATGCAGCATTGAGGTGGAAGGTTACCAAAAGTATGCCCCTTATGAATTTGCTTCACAAGCAAAATAGAACTAATTTCAAAAATAGTGAAATAAAGAAATATTATAAGAATAATTTTTAAGTTTCACTTTGCTATTGTGTTTAATTATGTAGCCTACAATTTCACCCATATTTTATGTGTCAGTTGTACTGGGTATGTGATGTAAAGCTGACCAGCTCAACCCTGTAACATAAATTCACATGCATGTAGATCTCAAATGTTTTCAATGTTCTCAAATGTTTTCAATCAGATGTCATACCTTCTTTTACATTTACATGCATGTATGTGTATCATATTTTTAGAGTATTTTTGTCCATCCGTACATTGTACTTCCAGCTATCTTTTTTTCTTTTCCTTTTTTTAATAACTCTTTCTAGCTAGTAGAAATTACGGAGCACAATTTTGGCCTCCTTAAGTGCACTATCCTTAATATTCTACTGTATGTACGTACTCGTTGTTATCTCGTTCTTTGCTCATATCTCCTGCATACCTGTACCTTTCTCCATGTTGATGCCGGTTGGCCAAGTAATGCAGGATCCATCCATACCTTGCAGATTGCACTCATCCATTTTCTCTTCAATCAATTGATAGCACAAGGACAGGTGTACTCTGTATCTCTTCCAAGACTCATCCCATGTATGTTTATCTTCCACAGGAAAGGGAAGACAAGTTGTATCTAAGGAGGAGGAGGAACGCCCACCCACCCCGCCCCCAAAGCCCAGGGAACTTCAACAAAGGTCATCTTCTACTTCAAGTGCAAGTGACATTAAAGGTATGGACAGATCACTCCTTCGAGACCAAGATATATATGGTGTATATAATTACCAGGGGGAACATTGTCTGCATCATTGGATAGAACTGAAGAAAGGGGATATGCAGAGAGCACAGTTAATAAATAATGCAGAATTTTCCAAAGGTGTTATGTTTCATATCAAAGACTGCATGAAGATTTTTAAAAAAGTTCAAGTACTGTTGAAGTGAGGTTGACTTGCTTCACTGTCTTAAAAGAAGACATTTTGTAGCAGGCCCTGGCCTCAGAATATGTCCATTTGAAATGAATATTGAGTAAACAAGTTGCATTTGAATTATCTGACAGTGCCGTGCTAATATCTAGATAAAAGCTTTTGATGATTTGTATTGAAGGTTATTGCACTGGAATCTGTGCACCTTCTTTCAGCAAATCTAATTGTTTCTGGATATTACATACATGTAACTGCCATCAAGATTCTCCAAAAATATGTTTGAGAGAGAGAGAGATAGAGGACTGTTTTTTGTTACATGAATAAGACTACCGGTAAGCACGGCAATATGCAATCAGCGTACATACATGCACAATGTACTGTTTTTAAAGAATACTACAAAATCATTTCCAATATAGGCTTACTATTTATATCACCATAAAACTAAGGAATAAAGATATCAAATTCGTGTACCAGATAATTTCAATTGTTTTAAATAAAAAGTACTTTTAAAGCACTTTTGTTGATTATTTTCCCAGGTGTGAATGGGGGTTCTGTGGAGGAGTTTCCTGATATCAAGCCCCCTCCTGCCTTTCCTGCTGCCTCAGCTGCTGGTGTGAAAGGGGGTGATGTGTCAAGTGTAACCTCAATGCCAGGTATGTCACTTCAAGTAATTGAACCAGAAAGAGCCTAGTTGAAAATACAAGATGGGCTATCAATTTCATTGTAATTTCTTTTTCTATAAGATGATTAATTTTGCTCCTTCCCCTTCTTGCTTAGAGAATGCCCTTGTTGTTTTCTATACTATACCTTTTGAATGTCATTATGATTTCTGGAAACAGTACGAAAAAAAAGAACTAAGACCATTTTTTCTTTACAGTGTGGAACAATTTACATGTAGCAAGGTAACTACATACCTTTATGGGAGTTAGGGCATTTTGTGTGGCACATTGTATGCTCTAAGTGCCCCAACTCCAAGAGTGAAAAGAGGCTTTCCAAACACCATGAGCATTGCATCATATATTTAGACAGACCCATTTCCTGCGAAAAGAAACCTCTCTGTGATGAAAGCTCACCTAGAGAGAGGAAACGATGGTTGATTCGCCAAAAGGATGTCGTTTTAATCCTGGAGCAGATCAAAATGTCAAGAGTGATTAGGTTCTCCTGAATATTAGATTCATAATGAGTAAACTATAGCTTGATATCATCATCATCATAGCCTGTAGTGGTTTGTCATGAAACCACTTCAAGTTGAAGTAGTAGGTCATAAATGCCGTAGAGAAGGGTTTGTATCCGTGAAAATATATGCATCCAGGAGCTTTATTTCATTAGGAGATGTCTGAGTGCTTGATCTTTACATCAACAGCATGAAGGAATTTTTTGTCAGTAGCGATGCTAATTTCAGCGATAGGGCATAAAACTATATCCCTAAAACATAGAGTGAAAACGCTTCTGGCTTTCCATTGATGATTTGTTAAGGAAGTGAAAGTCATTCTTCAAATGAAGATATGCACATTTGTGAGTATTGTGATATTATATGGCTATAAGTTATGGAACATGAGCCCCAAAGAAAAATCATTATGGCTTTAGGTCAGACTGTAGGCTGACAACTTGTTTAAGAAGTGAATGACATTCTTCATAGGAATATATTCATATTCATATTCCGATGGTTTATGGTAAAGAGAGATCACTGTACTTGGAATATCAACTTGTGATGCATCTAGAAATACAACCTAGTTCCTGAAATGAGAGAGGAAATCAATATGCCCTGCTGGTGGCCAGCCAGTCCATGGAGATAATTACCTGATGCTTTCAAAATTATTGACTTTGCAATTTGGCAGGGACTGTCCAAATAACTTCCCCTTAATAATTTTCCTCTTGTGGTTTAGATACTTTATTTTTCTCCATTTCTGTTTTGTCTTTACAATTTTTTATTATCTTGAGAAGTGAGGAATTGGCTTATTATTTGAAGGGCATAGAATGTTTGAATTCATAGAACTGGAATTTTCTTTTGGGTTGATGAGAAAGATTATTTTGACTTGGCAAAGTGTCTTACACTTACTTTGTCCAGCATGATCCTAAGATTTCTCTTACGAGACAGATCTGTAAAGCTCTCAATCTCTTAATTAATTTACACTGCATCTGGGCATTTCAGGCGTCTGATGGATAAAGAGTGTTCGGATTAATTTTGCTAAATTGACATCTAGCACACATACTAGTGACAAACGTTTTGCTTTGGCAATTTTTCTTTAACTTACACAACCTAAGGAAGGAATTAGTGTGAGTAAAATTTATTTTGTGTTCACATTAATACGATTGCATTACAAAATCAAAGTTTTTCTGTGAATATACATAGAAATTATGTTGACTGCCCTATTTTTATCTTCAGTTTTTCCTTTTAAAGGATTTACTTCTGGATATGGTATGTATAAAACCCAACTATTGCTAATATTGCAGGTCATTTATAAGACTATTTGTATACATATTGGGCAAGGGCATACAAGGAAATACAAGGAAATATAAATACAGTTTCACATCATCCTGGGCAATGATTTTAACCATGTCCCTCTATCAGTCACTGTTTGAAAGCCATGTATAGCTACCATGGACCATGCTATGGGGTAACTAACATACGTCTAATACTCGCATGCCTTCTTTCAAAGGCAACACCACCCCCTTTAAAAAAAAAAAATCACATTATCTCTTGGAACAGCCTGGCCTTGACACTGAAGGAGGTTTGTAATATCTGTAGCTATCACCAAGAACCCTCTTTGCATTTAGTGGTTGAATGTCTGTGCTAAGTATATACTAATTCAATATTCACAACTGGTCCCTCACTTTCAGAGCTTGCCAGTTATGATTGAATTAAGCAAGCTGTGGAGCTACAATCTTCATGATATGCAGTAAATCCTTCTCAGATGATACTGATGATGATTGCTCATGTTCCTCTTTCAGTGTAGAAATTGAAACTTGTAAATTACTCTTTATGAGAGCAATTCAAGACTGAGAAAATATTGTTTTCACTCCGTATAATGTCTTCACATTTTCAATTTAATTGCCAAGTTACTTTCCATTGGAATAAACCTTTTTTGTGTATGAGACTACAGCATCTTTCAGGGGGGGGGGGGGGAGAGGGAGGGTACATAAAAAGTTGCCCTTTGAAGACCATTTATTTATAGCTTTCATGTAGTTTGCATGGATGAAAGTAACCCCACGGGGCTCCGCTGCAAAGCGGCGGAGCCCCACATACGTCTATGGACAAAGCCAAAAAGCCGTCAGTTTGGTTTTCTTATAATCAAAACAGTATGTAAAAAATTGAAAACTTGTACTTATATGTAATCACAAACTCTCCGGCCAACCAGCAAACCCCCTATAATCCTTATTTGAAAATGACTTTGATGAAAATAATGTGATTTTCTTGACCTATCAAAATTTTCCCATGTTTTAGAGTCCATGTAAAGACTTCAAAAATAGAATGCGATGTGCGATATCGTCACAGCATACATGAATATTTATACTATATCGCTGAATATGCACGATTGAAGAAAAGAGTGGTGAACTTCCCTTGTCATCCTCATGCATATTCAACAATTTTGAATGAACCGCGCTCTGAAACAAGAAGATTCATGTATACTCTGCCCAGATACTGCTCATGTGCACTCTATTTTTGAAGACTTTACATAGACTCTACAACACGGGAAAATTTTGATAGGCCAAGAAAATCACATTTTTTTCATCAAAGTTATTTTCAAATAAGGATTATAGGGGGTTTGCTGGTTGGCCGGAGAGTTTGTGATTACATGTAAGTACAAGTTTTCAATTTTTAACGTACTGTTTTGATAATAAGAGAACCAAACTGACGGCTTTTTTGGCTTTGTCCATAGATGTATGTGGGGCGAAGCGGCGGAACCCCGTGGGGTTAGGATGAAAGCAAATGTGTTTTTGCCACAGTGATAACCTGATGAATCTAATCTGGTATCATTCATTTCCATGGCTACACTTATTCATAATGATATTACAGTAAATATGCAATAATCCTTTCATTGCATTTTAAAGGGGAAACAGGATGGGTATGGCAGATATATCCAAGCAGCACTTGAACATCTTAAAATTACCAGTGCCTTATAAAATAGTACTTGGGCTTAAGTAATATTTGAACATTACGTTTGTTTTGATTAATAAGGAACAAAATATTCCTGTCTTTTATCTTTGATCCAAAACTCTGAAAGCTACTCTTAACATTTTTTAGTTACCCTAACTAAAGACCACATAACCAGCAATCATGCCTTATCATAATATTGATAATGATAATAATAATAACATTGTCATACTCCATATATCAAGTCAGTGTTAGCTTCCTTTTGTATTCTTTCTTTTCATGTAGTCTTATTACACTAGGGAATTTTTAAGCATATGGATCTTGTGTGCAGTCTTTAAAGTACGTAGCAGCAAGTATGGAAAAGCTCTTATGGAAACACAAATCATGCAATTATGCAGGCATATCTCCACGTACACGAGATGATGCATGATGATGCACACGTATCTGCAATTTTCCGCTACCATACCAGATGTTTTTGAGCTTCATTAGTGATTTCTGTGACATTTTGCGAGTGAGAGTCATCTGAGTATGGGATAAGAAATGGAGAATGAAAGATTATTGCTGAGCTGTGGCAAGGATCATCAAAATCACTGAATGAAAATATGAATTTATTATCTGATGCAGTGAAGAATTATTTTTAAAAAAGGCATTGAAAAAGATTACCAGGTATAACATTATTCTCAAGTACAGGTTTGTTAGGCTCTGAAAATGAATTCATATTTTGATTCCAGCTATATTCTCTACTTCTACAAAAAAAAAAAAAAAAAAAATCCAATATTTATAAAAATCAAATCTTTATTTTGTTACAGTTGCTGATTGTGATTTTTCCAGCCCATGTACTTGCATTCTTTTGCTCAGAAAAGTGTGAATAAAATTGCTTTTGGAAATGATGGCCACAATTACGGAAGATTAATCTTCATCTTTGTGACTTTGGTCACTTCTGCACAAGGGCAGTATGGCTTAACTCATTACCAGATCATATCTATGTATCTTAACTTGAGAAAGCCGACTTTCAGGCAAAACACTTACTGACTTACATGTATACATTATGACATAAGGTTCATCCAGTATATTGCATCAAATACGTAAGTTTTGATTGTGCTCAGCATATCATGACCTGCGTATGCAGGGTATGTCTTAAAACTACATGAATGCCTAATCAAGGCTTCCAGTATCATCAGCTTCAGTCTGCGGGGAGGGGGAGGGGGTCTTAGAATTAGGGTAAAATACATAGTCTTAAGATTTAATTGACTAGTGATGTTGGCTAAGTATTTTACTTAAGCTGAAACTAAGTAAAGTACTTATAATTCTGATTCAAGTATCAAATAAATTGAAAACCAGCCGTATCCCTTAACAACAGAGAGGAAGCCACTCAGGATTTCCTGTATTGCTAGTTAGGCAAGATAATTTCTATCATTGTTTACAAGTGTAACCTCTTTTTCCATTTTTTTTTCTCTGACTGATTGAAACTTTATGTTAATGGTAACTTCTCTTTCTGAACAGAATAGAGTGTTTTTGTTGGCATCCATTGTTTTACAATAGGTACTTGACTACCTTGGGAGCGTTTCACTGACAACTGTTATAAGCTACTGAAAATCCTTGCATCTGATTGGCTGAGAGCAAATTAGTCCGTGAAAATCACTGACAAGACTTATGAAACGCTCCCCTCTTCATACATGTACTTGGACCTCTGTATGTTTCTCTGCAGTTATATGTCCCACGCCCAGAAGTTATATGAGACATCTAGTTTCATGGTGCATCTATCTCCAGTGGTATTTCATGGTCAAGGATATTGATTGAATGCCTGAATTAGCTGCAATTGTTTTTACTGGTCTGCCCAGTTAATGGGCATGTTCATTGATTGATTACAGGGGGGGAGGGGGGGGGGTGGCACACAGGAGTATTAGACGATGATTTATGGCCCAATATGGAGAGCTCTTGATCCTTCGGACAGGTGTGATGGTGAATTGAGGGGAGAGGAAAGAGTTTAAGTGCTTCCACTAAAATTGATTGACCTTTTGAAATTGATAGGCTTATGTAGAGTGTAGCATGCTCTCTGCAATTTCTCATTTATGATCTATACAGTATCTATCGGCATGTCAGACATCAATTCTGGCCAAGTTTCAGAAAGTACTTTTTAGTCCTAAATGATGTATGCTTAATTATTATAATTTAGAGAACTTTGATCTGCTGGGTATGGCAAAATCTTCTTTCTCTACAAGCACAATACTGCAATGGAATAAGAATGACCAACAGCAATAAGAACATCTTCAGCTTTTATTTCTTCAATAAAGTAGATGACTAGCAGGCTGATAGATACTGTAGAGATCATAGCTTAGTCATCAATTGAACTTTGTTTGTTTTCTTCTTCCATTTAACATCGAGCTCAGTCAGAAGTAAATGGCTGACCGATTGCCATGCATCACACCCAATATCCTTTCAATCTGTCAAAACTTACCTCCATATTTCGTTATGGCGACTTGTGGCAAGGTGTATTTCATGCATGGTCAAAGCATGAGTTTCTTCGGCTTCCAAAGATTAGTTACTCTGAAGAGTCAAATTTATATACAAGAGAGAGGGTTCTTTCTTGATATAGAAACATCAATAAATAATATGAAAATATTTGGATTTTCATGATAGAAACTCGAAAGCATATCATTTAGAAGGGATTCTGTCATGATCTATAGAACAATAAGGCAGTCATAACAGGAAATGCCAACTTATATCGAAGTGTTATTGAAGTGGCCTTTTGTTAAAAATTCTATGAATCTCCATTGTTGGTCTACTCTGAAGAGGAGCAGTGATTTGTAGACTTTGGAAGATTCATTAGTGTATTTTCATTTCATCAGTTTAGATGTGAGTTGAACTTAGTGACGGTTACTCTTTATTAGTCATTTATTGTATGAAATGATTTTTCCTTAGAGGTAAAATTTTGACAGATAAATAATTGTCAGATTCAATATCCTTGTAAATTTTAAAATGCATTCTAGATTGACCCTATGAATGACATAAAATACTAGCCACACATATGAAACAGCTTCAGATCATAAGCTAGCATCGCAAGGATTCCACTTTGCACCCACACAGAGGAATTTACATGAATATCAACCCCCACGAGGGAGCGAAATCCAAATCATGAATTACAGAGTTTACATCTGTGGCCACTTCACACGATCTTCTGAATGGAATCGACATCCCCTTGTGTAATAGCAAATCAGGTACAGGTAGTATACATTAGATTCAGATTTCTAGTAATATGCATGGGGGATAGATACTCCACTTCTGCAGGTCAGTGGCTTGAATGAGTCATGCAATGTGGCCTTCCTATTTTGACTCGTAGCATTTTGTTTCATGGACTTTCCTCTCTTTTGGCTTTCATCCCATTTCTTAAGGGAATGGATAATGAGCAGTCTGTATAGGAGTGCCTTGGACAGGTTGTTTGAATAAGATTGTCATTCTGCTTCTGTATGTCTGATATGCTCTTTTTCAGTTAAAAGACGATATTGTTAATTTAGATCCAGAAGGACATTCATCTGTGTACTGTTGTCTTGTATAGCATTCATAAGCATGGAGTAGAACTCAATTTCTTCATATACCTTTTGGAACATAAAAATCTTTAAAGTAACAGCTATTGAAAAATAAATGATTTAGCTTGAATTACCCCCAAAGAAACACCCTTTTCTGTTTTGAAAAAAAAAATTCAAAACAAAACAAAAAACATCCTTTCAACCCTGTTTCCTTCCTTCTCACTCTCTCTAGCTCTCTCTCTCCTCTCCCCTTCTCTGCCTGTGATAGTCTTTTCTTCACATCTTTTTCCTCAACTGTAGTCACACCTAAAATTTTATACACTTGACACTCTCCCTGCTCAATCTCCCCCTTCTCTCTCTCTCTCTCTTTCTCTTTCTCTTTCTCTTTCTCTTTCTCTTTCTCTTTCTCTGTCTATCTGTCTGTCTGAAAACAAGTATTATGAATAAGTTGCCATGGTACCTCCAGTTCTTAGAACATGCTGGGGACCAGGAATTAAATGGATTATATCTAGCAATTCTAGAAGATTTGCTGTTGTCAAGGGTACAAAAATCTTGATACTCTTATTCATAAGTGGAATGGCAAATGTATAAGTGTTTAGCATCAGATGACCTCACCCAGTGTCTGGTAGATGTGGAAAAGAAGGAAAAGGTGATATCCTAGACTTGGGAGTTGACTTGAGAAATATCTACATGTACATGAAGGAATATTGATGGTGCTTTTTGTCTTTGACAACATTCTTAGCATGTCTCCTTGCAGATCTGGAGAAGTATTCGAATCACGTGAGAATTGATGCATGGTGCGTCAAATAGGTTTCGTCATATTTAGCAAATTTACAAAGAATGCTGTGCCTTCTGAAATGCCTAGGTTGGGGGAATAACTGTTGCGCGGGACTTAGTCATAGTAGAAGATCAAAGACCTCTGTGTCTAGAATCGATAAGTTCTGGGAGCCAGCGTTATTGGGAGTAGGGATTTTCAGTGTTTATGTCTCTGTCAACGATTCACAACATGGCTCTCCCCTGGGGCTGATTGATGACTTCAATTAGCTGTAGCATAGCTGAGCAGAGGTTGAAGATTTAGTCTCTCTGCTTCAAACACAGTAAGTTTATGGTTAAAACTCACAGAATCCACAATGAGATATGTGAAGATTTGCATAAATGTGCAGTTTGCATTCATGAAGATGAGATGCCTCTCCAGTATAAAGCTTTTAGTTGACTATTGAATATTTTGTCAATCTTAGAACAATTAATTTGAATTAATAAATTCATAATATGGACATACACATCTACCTCCATTCCATTCCATTCAGCTGATGATTCATGCATACACAGACAAAATAAAATCCTAACTTGACACATTGCATGTTGTATAGGTTATATATAATTGTGTGTGCGCACTAATGCTACTTTTTACTTGATGTTATTGGATTTTTTTCATAATGGTTATGATGCTAATGTACTGAATGTTTAAAAACACATTTATTACTTTATGTGTTAAGTGATAACACTATTAATCTTAAGTCTTTGATCACTTATAACTGTATGTGTACTTCTCTCACTGGTCAAAGGGTCGGTGACTTTCCCTGAATAGCCCCCCCCCCCCCCCCCCCCCCCCCACTTCCCAGTGTGATGAATAATGGAAATGTCAAAATGTCAATATAATTACAATGAAAGTCCATTTGCATTATTACTTTCAAATCTACAACTATGGAGAAATGGATTACAAAAGCTGCATTTGCAGGATAATGATTTCTGCTGCAGCTCAAAAGAAGTTAATTTAAAGTGATTATAGATAAATTTTTATTTTGAACAGATTACAAAATTAAGTAAAGTGGGGAAAAAAGTGTAGTTCATGAATTTTTATTGAATATGAAAATGAAAAAAATCAAATAGATCTATAGTCTCGTAGTGCTTAGTGCTGAGAAAGAAATCCTACATGATTCTTGTTTACATTTTGTGGGTCCAGCTTCTATCCAGCTGAGAGCAAGACACTTCCGTTACAAGCGCACTGAGTGAGAGTAAAAAGGGGGGGGGGGGTAGATAATTGAGTTGGTTTATTGATACTTAACTACAAAGTATCATGGAAATGACTTTCAGTTTTGATACGTATCATGCTAAGTAGATCCTTTAGTGGATAAAATACATTATCAGATCCTTATCGCAAGAATCACTAGCAGTACAGTACATGTATGTCCTTGATGAGAATTATATGCAAAGAATTGTGTTTTATCAAGATTACAAAAAACATAGACAGTCAAGCCCCAACTCTGCCCCCAAATTATGCTAAGTATGCGTGGATGCCTTCAACCAGTTTGATTTGAAACTCATCTCAGTGTGGAGACCCACCCATTAAATTTCCATCAGATATGATATGGCTTGGTAAGTAATAATTTATCTCCCTGGAGCTTGCTTTAGCTAGCTTGGCTGTGACAACGCTCTACAAGGATGTCAGTCAGCATGGCGGATGTGTTCATATTAGGGAACTCCTCTAATCATTGTCTTTCCTCTCTAATGCCAAGTTAAGATGTTACCTTTGCTGTTAAGTCTTTTCTTAAAGGTACACTCTCTCTCCTGACTGAACTTTGCATAAATATACTTGAAACTGTTGAAAACAGTTACAGTGGGAACAGGCAAACAATTTTACAGTGTATAAACTATTAAACTTACCTCAAAATTTCTGCAGACTTAGTTGGATTTCTTTGATTTAATCTGTACTAATTTAGTAATTCAATTGGTTCTGTCTAAAATTGTCTTTTCTATGTATGTTGTTAAACTTTCCTTTTTAACTGTTAATAGATATTGCATGTTCTATTTTACAACCTTGTAAATATGATAATATTAATCTTTGAAGTGCAGACTTTTGTCATGAACCTTTTTTTTTTAAAGGATAAAACCGTAATTGAATTGAATTGAATTTATAAAGAGTGCTGAAATCACTTTGCTGATTTTTTTTCTTCTATTAAAAATTATGTCCGTTGCAAATTGCTTAAAGTAAACTTGTAAGACTTTCTTTGCATCAATTCATTTGTCATATTTAATTGATATCATAAAGGTCAGTATTGTGAAAATATACCTAAACAGTTACACAAACAGTTACACTTAAGAAAGAATTAGCATTTGTTTGGATCAAAAGGTGTTTTTTTTTTGGGGGGGGGGGGGGGTCATTACAAATTGTATTTGGTGTATATAAATCAGGTGTAAAATATGGGACAATGTAATCAACTTTCTGTTACTTCCATGAACTTTCTACTGAAGAGTAAAAAAGGTGGCTATTCAAAGGTTTGCACTGAAATATTTTGAGTGCAATCCATATAGTGTCCTATTTGTTTTTGCAACCTTCAGCACATTACTGTATGAAAGTGGTTATTGGGGATCCTCTATCTCTTTAGCTATCAGGGGAATGTTAGAGAGCTTTCTCCTAGTTATTTGGGTCAGCTAAAATTGCATTCATTAGACGTTTTTATGGAAGGGCCGCTTACGTAAACGAGGGGGTAAATAGGAGTTGGTTGCTGTAGAAAATTCTTGAGTATCATAATGCAAGCAATATAGCTGCCATTATTTGAGATATTGTCAATTTATGAAGAAAGTAACCTTTCCCTAGTGGAGTTGGAGTGCAACTTCATCAAGGAATATGAATATATATGGAAAGGATTAAATGAAAATGATTGATCAGGAACCTGTGCCCTCAGGTTCTGTGTAAGTGTTTCAAATCTCTACATTAGAAATCATATGAAATTTAGTTTTTTATATAGGTAAGATTTGTTATTTATAGAACATTCTTCAGCAAAAAATCTCTTGTAATATGCTTAATATTGTGTAAATTTGTAAATATGAAGCAAGGGCCAGCCTTTATCGTATGTGGGCAATGTATCACTACCACCTTGGGTGCATGAAATCCAAATGAGCAAAATGTAAATTTGTGGAATGTTGGGAATATGGCTAATCCATTTACATGCTGTTTACCCAATAGATTTATGCATTGTTCCATATATTACGTACATGTTAAAGATATTCAGGGAATATGTTTCAGTAAGTTCCTTAACATTTGGCTAGTGTAAAGTACGGTATACTTGTTGACAGTTTGCGATGGTTTTTGAAAACAATCCTTTGACAAGAATTGTCACTGGGTACTCAAGATTAACATAGATTCTCATTACTTTGTATTGTAGATGCTTCCCTTGAAGCAAATATATGTGACATTTGCCATAGTTCAAATCCCTCTATAATACCCTTTCCTCAGTTTGTATCAGTGTGGCATGATTGAAGATTAAATATGATCAACTAGGCTCAAGACAAATTCATCAGTCACAAAGTATTTACAGGTTGGGAAAGCTATATTCTTTCATCACTCTTTCAGAAACTAATGCAATCATTTCTCACTGCTCCATCCTGTTGATTTGCATTGATCATGTTATGGAATTTTTTGAACAATATTTCCAATTGGATGGGGTGGGCTCTGCATCCTGCCCCCCCCCCCCCATCCATCCCATTCCAGTTTTTTAGTGCATAAATCAAACTTTCCAGTAGTTAGTGTGTCTATGTTGGATATTATTTCTAATGATGATGTCTTTTTAATCGCAGATTTTCTCGCAGTGGAAATATACAATACAGTATGCCTGTTTGACCCTATGTATTTGAATAAGTGAAATGTGCGTCAGCAGCATTCGCCTAGCTCCCTCCCTTTTCCATGGCAGGAAAATAAATCTTTGTTTATTAATAACATCTGACTACACGGGTAATGAATTTTCCTGCTGTCTGTGACAGTGATTTGTTGAAATTGTCTGTTTTCCTCTCCGTTTCTCTCCAGCTCACAATATTTCAGTCCAAGAGATATGTATTGTGAGCATCCTTTTGATAACAGATTTTATGGTGTACTGTCTTTGGTTGCAGTACCTCAGGGCTCAGACTCCTCAGTAATCCTCTATTTCTATGTTACAAAGGTAGAATTGTTTGTGAATATGCAATTCCACAGATACAAAGTTGGCATGATAAAATGATTCATTACATGTGGTATTGGGTATTTATGTGTATCCTTAATATTTCAGATTTGTTATTACAATGCCCTACATGTAGTCATACCAAGACTGACAACAGACCAGCAGCAGGCATACTGTAATTGCAGAAATATTTGCAGTACATTAATTTCCTCGGATTTCGCACTATTTTCTGCAAGTGAAAATTCTGAAACTGGCGAAAATATAAGCACAATGTCATATGCATTGAATATCAAATCAAATTTTGCACTTTTGCGAGTGAGTAATTGTGCAGCGTGAATTTAAGAACCCGCAAATATGTTCTTGGGCCGCTCAGCGCGAAAATATAATTACGCAGGAAAGCAGCGTTTACAGCAGCAGATGTGTATCTCAGAATGGTCAAGTTAAAAAAATTTTTTTATCGATTTTGAGTCTATTTGTTGTGTTGATTGAAGTGTATGGAAACATATAAAATAGAAAGCCACAAGCGATTTATGATTTTTGTTGATTTTATTTTATCATTTCAGTTTCAGTACCTGGTGGTCAGCGGAGCAAACGTTTCTTTGATGAGCCTCGTGTGAACACACCACCTATACCATCATATCCAATTCAAAAGCAAGATAGACAAGGTAGATATTTATGATCTTCTTTTTTACATTGAGTATGAACTGAAAAGAGGTTGTTTCACATTCTTGTTTCTCTTTCATATACTTCTGTTCTATCTTGAATCTTTAATTTGCATATGTAATTAAAATTCATTTGAATTTATGGTAGATATTGCTTTTTCTCTGTGTTATTTTTCGAATAAAAAATGATTTCAGTCTGTCATATAAGTTTCTTTAGTTATGCATAATGTATAAGACATTCAGCCCATGAGACCAATAGCTGCAAGACTAACAGCTCAGGAGACCTGAAATGTAGGCCACTTGAACCTGCAGAAAAGTTGTGTGAGGGCTGGCTGAAAAGACAATAAGTCTGTCTTGCTGGGTGTGTGTCTCATGGGCTGCTGTCTTTAAATTTTTTAAATGTGGATTAGTGCTTCGTGTATTTATAAAATTCTTTATCTCATAAGCAGTGACTCCCCTTGCATGGACATCTCATTTCATATTTCATTCCTTATCTGTGTACTCTATTTTAAAAAAAAATCATTTGCATTTCCTCCTTCATCATTACTATGATTTACCACTACAACTTCTGTATACATAGATCTCCCCATGAGCAAGTCATGTGATGGTCCTCCCCCAAAACTCTTCATTCCTCCTCCTCCTCCTCCAGCTGTCCCACCCTCTGGACCTGGCTCAAACATCGGCACTGATTCAGACTATGAGGACATCCCAGAAAATGCCAGCCTCTGTGATTCCTGTCATGGTACAGTAGTCTTTTCTTATTATTTATTTCTCTTTCATTTAAGTTTATACTCATCTTTGAGTTACTTTCACTTTCAGCCCTGAATATTTAAGCCCTCTATATCTATGTGTCATATATATACCCTTTTTATCCATATTAGATATATGTAATTTGTATCAGATATTTGTGGTTATAAATTTCTTTGCAGTTTGCTAATTATGTAATCATTATAATACTTCAAGTTATTTATGCCTGTAATCCTGAACATCAATATTTTGTAGCCTAAATTCATTACACAAATGTTATGCATATTTAGGTGAATGCTTTTTTTTTTTTTTTGATGAAAGAAAAAGTTTTTTGCATATAGATATTTGTGACAGCTTCCAGGATTTAAAAAATGGTTATTTTGGATTCTGATATTAACAGGAGACACCAGCACCCCTCCACCGGCTCCTTCAGAAGCAGCAGAAGCTCTCATAAATAGACTTGGCTTTCTCTTCAGCCAAGGCCCACGGAGTGCACCCCCAAGCTTGCCTTCAGGACCACCACCACCACTACCACCTCCTTCCGGTCCCGAGCCTCCAGAGCTTCCCCCTCCAAGACAACCCCAGCCTAGGAATGTGCTTCCAGACCCTAACCAAGAGAACATTAACCCATCACTTCGGCCTGGTGTGACTGCAGCATCAGGGGATGCTCACAAGGCAAAGATGATACAAGGCAGGGATACGGCACATAGCCTTAGCCAACAGCAGCAGCATAGGCATCCAATGCTTGGGGGAATGGTTGTCATACCAGGGCATGCTGGTAGAACTCAAGATGGAGATGGGGAACCTCTTTCAAAGGTCCCTCGTCATCCCAGTGATAATCAGATTAGCTACAATCAACAACCTCCTCTGCCTCAGCCTGGTTTTAACCAGACAGGACGTGGGAGTGGACGTGGGGGTAATCCACCTGCAGGTTTTAGCCACAATAGAAAAGGAAGTGGGAGGGGTAAGAATCCTCAAACAGGGTTCACTCAGACTGGTAGGGGGAGTGGAAGGGGATCAGATAGGAAAGGTTCTGGAGCAGGATTGAGCGAAGGGACTTCTGGTGTTGGTAAACATATACAACACATGACTAATGCACCATCTCAGGGAGCACCACAGGTGCCAATGCAACAAGTACCACACAGAAACCAAAAACAATTGCAGCAACAGCAGCAACAAATGCATGCAATGAACATGCAGCAACAGCAGCAGTATCAGCTGAAAATGCAGCAGCACTCTCAACAACAAATGTACCTCCAGCAGAAGCAGCAAATGCAGCAGCTGCAACAGCATCATCAAATGCATCATATGCAGCAGAATATATGGCAGCAACAGCAGAGATTCAATCAGCAACAGCAACATCAACATCAACAGCCACAGCCACAACAGGCTCATGGGAATGGAGTTGTTCAGGGAAAAATTCAAACAGTGACTGATCAAAGATTTGCAACAGTGCAATCAATACCAACCACTGCATCCCGTCAGAATAGACTTCCATCTGACCAGCAGCAACAGCACTCTGAACCTCCTCCTTTGCCAGGAATGCAAGATAGAATAGGAAAGTTACCTTTGGACAATCCCTCTCAAAGGCCACAAGAACAAAGGCCTGGTGGTGCTGGCTATGCAAATGGAACAAATAACAGCAGAACTGGTCTGGTTGCTGGTATGCGTGCTAATACGTTAGAATCCCGCAGCAAGCAGAATAACAGAGGCCAAGCACCAAAAACAGGTTCTCAGGGTCGTCCTGCTAGTTACCAGAGCCCTGGCAATGAAGGAGGCCCAAGTCTGGAGAACAGACTCCAACAGTTGCTAGAAGGTGGTGTGAAAGGTAGACCTGATGATGCAGTGATCAATGGAAACACTGCACCAAACGTGCAGAAACCTGCAATGGGCGGTCTTCAGGACACCAACGAAAGGGGTGCAAACAATGTGAATAAACCTGTGTCAAGTCACATGCGACAGCAGAGTGTGGACATGATCAAGCCAAAGATGGCCCACCCTAGAAAGCTTGTGAACACTGGTCATCAGCGGGGAGCTTCTCTTGATTCCTCCGCCAATGACACAAGCAACATCTCATTCAATAGTTCCATATCTTCTGTAGGTGATACATCGTTTACGAGCGTGTCATCTATGGAAGGCTATGATATGTCATCTATGCAGGCCCCTCCTACTCCTACGAGTCCAAGGGATGTCATGGCCAACATAGAAGGCAAGCTAACCACTTCTTTGTTTTGCCTCCCTGTTGGAGGAAAGTTTCATTTAATTCCTGTTGTGGGAAAAAACTATTCAAGGTTCATGTGGAATACCTTACAATATTTTTTTTCCAATTATTCTGTGAGAATGTGTTTCATTTCACTATCATTTCCAGTGAATCCCACATGTCATAATTATAACAATTGATCATACCATTGATTAGGAAAAATATGTGATGTTAGATTCTTAAGCTTGTTAAGCCACAATTTCATATTCAATATTTGTTCGAAATAATTGTTCCTACAGGGTTTGAGTGTTGTAGACTTTGAGATATTGTACAGAAGTAATTAAAGATAAATTTTTAAAACCATATCAAGTATCACTGAAGGATTTTCAGAGTATGAAAATTAAATTTTATGTCCTTCTAAAACTTTTATAGGCAAACAGTTTAGACTAGGGCAGGCACCAAGAACCAACCCAAAGACGCAGACCCATTCGTCCACTCAACCCCGCCCAAGCTTGACCAAACAAGCACAAGTCAAACCCACTTTCACCAGTCAACAGTCCTTACCCAATGGTCAGCTTTCAATGGCACCCAGCGTTACAACGCCCAAGCAAGCAGACACTTTAGGTCAGGGAACGGAGGTTACAGACGAAGGTGAAAGGTCACAAGAGAGCTCATCAGGGGAAAAGCAGGATCCTGTTGTGGTTTCCGAGAGGGTCAACTTCACCAATCAAGAGGTGCATCTTAGTGGGCGTGGCACTCTTGTCTCGCAAGCAAGGTTACGCTCTGCTTCAAGTGAGTAATTAATCTTCACATTGCTTGCTTGCAGCACATTTTGCTAGTGTGATTGGCAGCCACTTTTTCACCGCTCTTTTATTTTCATTTGCACTGTGAGCATGGAGTGCAGGCGTTGTGTGCCTTTGAATTTAGAAGATGAAACACTGTTCATTGTTTGTGCTTCAACATTTTTTATTGCCAGCATTTCAGTTGTGCTCATTCACTACGTTGGTGTGAGAAACAATTAGGCTGTGATATCTTCAAAAAATATCTTGGGTGTCTACCTACAGGTATTCTATCCCTACACAATACAGGTTAAAGGGACGCAAATAACTAAATACAGAGCATTGCAGAAAAGGACAGTTTGAAAATTTCTTTGTAAATTTCTTAAAAATTGCTCTGTGGAAAAGTTTGTTTGAAATTGCATGTAGCATTAATCTAGCTTGCTAAACTTAATACTTTCCTCTTGTTGAAGAATTATCTTTTATATGAGTTGGGTTGGAAGAAAGAATTTGAAATACAATGCAGGATTGATGCAGCTCACTTTATCTTTCAATCTTTGCAAGTTTTGATGTACAGCATGCTAACATCACACTTGCATATGCATGAGGCAATATTTCATCTTTCATGATCAATGTCTCCACACTGTCAGCATTCCAATTCTCCACTTGATTTTTACTTTGCCCTCCCCATGGTCTTTGGTTTCCATAGCAACATCTGCTTCCAGTCCAGAAGCCACAGATGATATGTCCTTGCTTCAAGGTCGACGCACTTTCACTAGGAGGTCACTAAGAGACAAGGAGAATGGCAATAAGCTCAGTCCTGATTTTAAAGGTAGCAATTGAATATTCTGAAAAAACATCCATAAACAGAAGTGTTGGCTGTATTATACTGAAAAGGGATATATGGACATATCACAAACAATGCTATTTGGGAGATAGTATTGTGTTATGTAGGGGAAGGGGAAAAGTTTGCACTATAAATGGTATTTGGTATTTTGGTTGCTTATTCATTTTCTATTTCAATCCACTTTCGCTAAGCTCACTTCAGCAATATATGGTTTGCGGTGCAGCTATCACAATTTACAAACTTTTTCTTCACTTTCATCTTTTGGATAAGACAAGCATATGATTTGAAACACCATGAGGCCTTTTTCATTTTCATATTAGCTGTCATTTTGTCGTATTTGTTGTGTGTGTTATTCTCTCACTCTTAGTCACTTCTCTTACAGCCGAGGTAAACATTTTGCAGTATTATATATATTATTTAGAAAGTTATATATTCAGAGATTCAAGATATAGTTGTCATCCTTGTTGTAGTGGAGTGATAAATGAATAATGATCATCTAGTTTTAGTTTCTAAAGTACAGTTTTGATACATTATATGAAGCACTAGGCATGTAGCAGCAATTCTCCATTACCTTGATAAAGGCCTATTTAGGTCTCTTGATAATGATAACTTTACCTCTAGATGACAATAAAGCTTCATCAGTGTTCCTGGTGTGGTAGAACATTCCACATCAGACTGTGGAAGATAATTTTTTAGGGGGTGATAATATACTAATTACATAATATTCCATATTCCTATTTATAAAACGCACTTACCTACTTTGTGTGCACTGAGGGAGCTATAAACCTCAAATTAAATGAACTCTCAGTGATGTATTTCTAAGAAAGGATTGAGGGCAGTTTCATGTCAAATTATCAAAGAGATTAAATTTATATATGTATTCCTGAAACAAGAGTAAATGGTATATTTCTTGTAAAAGTTGTAATATCTATTAACAGGTATGCATATTATGTTTATGGTAAATTGTCATCCATTATATAGAGTAATATAATATTGCTTATAAATCATATTCCATCCATTTAGCTCGCATGCAGGCTTTGAAGCCCACGCACCTCCTCTTACGGCCTATGACCTTTGAGATACCAGGCTTCAGCCAGAAGTCTGCCTTTGTCGGCAGGGAGTGGCTCTTCCCAGAGATGGAGCGCTGCCTAGGCAAGGACCCAACCCTAGCAACCAAGCTCAAGGGGCTGGGGATACTAGGTGATGTGGGAATGGGGAAGACTTCTATCATTGCCAAGATGGTATCTCTTAGCACACTCAGTAGTCTGCTTATCAACAGCAATATTCATGTCTCTGTAGCGGGTGAGTACTAACAGTACTTTTAACAATGAAAAATGTCCTTTGTGTTGCACCTTTCCAGTTAAACTGATCGAAGTGTCTTATTATCCCAGTGATGAAAACAAAAATTATCTACTATGCAAGCATGATTTAATTTCCTAATCATTATTTAGTGTAAAGAAAAAATTGCATATTAGTGTAAATTCACATTGATTTGATCAAGGTGTTTTGGCTCAGTCTTGTTCAAGATTGCCTATATGCAATTTATTTGTATCATGATTTATGAATCTTTTCAAACAAGTGCTTGCAATGATATTTATCAATTTGCTTCATTGGGTAATTCTGATGTGTCAAACACTTCTTCTCAGAGCAAGCAGCAGTAACACTATGACCAAAAGCAAGCCTACAGTTAAAACAGTCTGTTATATCTTTAGCTTCACATTTAATAAACATAAGTTATATCAACGATTCTCATATGTGTTATTTTGTTTTTTCATAGGTAACTCTGACGTGTCCAACACAACTTCTCAGAGCAATGTGTACAACAGCAGTGGTACTATGACCAGAGCAAGACAGCAGTCTGAACAATCCCTCATGTCTCTGGCTTCACAAGTTGTTGCTTTCCATGTGTGTCAGGTATGTTCACATAGGGGGCACTTCAAGTTTTGTTTAAAGGGGGATGAGGCAAAATGCTGAAAATTTTCTTACAGGGATTAAATCCAAGATGCAAAAATTTGAGAGGGGCACATTTGGAAGGTTGTAAACTTATGGTATTTTGATTCAAAAGGAGGGCAGGGGGCATTTGTGCACCTCCAACCCCTGAATAAGCCAGCAGGTGTGGAGAACAGTTCTGTGATATAATTCATGGCATATGAAGAGTTTTAATCTGTTTATGACTGAATTCCTAAACTCCAGTAGACTTAATACAAGGACTACTCTGTTCCTGTAGGCAATGGGTTAAAACGTTCTGCATGTTGTACCCTTTTAGGTATACAGTTGTCAAATAAATCATTTCAAAGGAGGAAAAAGGAAAAATTTGGTTGTTGGTTGATTCATACTTTACATGTAACTAAGAAGACTTGCTCTGACTGTCATGAGTCGTTCTGTTCTATTCTAGGCTGACAACAGCATCACATGCCTAGTTCCGGAGTTCATCCACAACATGGCCGCCCAACTGTCCCAGTGTCTCAGCGTGTATCGCGAGATGCTTCTGAATGAACCCCAGTTACAGACCCATCTCACCTTGCGAGAGTGCACCCAGAACCCCAGTGATGCCTTCATCAAGGGGATCCTGGAACCTCTCAGTCTTCTCAAAGCTCAGGGAAAGATACCAATGGACAATTGCCTCATACTGGTCGATGGCCTCAGTGATGCAGAGTTTCACAAATCGGACTACGGCGACACCATTGCCTCATTCTTGGCTCGTCATATGACCCGCTTCCCGCAATGGCTAAAGCTGGTCATCACCGTCCGAAGCTCATTTGCAGAACTCACCAAGATGATGCCTATCCAGAGAATATCTCTGGACAAGGTGTCCAACTCAGAGTTCATCCAGAAGGATGCAGAGCTCTATATCAACCATAGGTTGCAGTTGAGCAACACATTGAGGACTAATGTATCCCTTAATGGGAAGGTTGAACAGTCCATGATCTCCAAGTTCCGAAGTCATCTGCAATCATTGAGCCGAGGGTGCTTCCTTTACCTGAAGCTGACCTTGGATCTAATAGAGCAAGGATACCTAGTCATGAAGAGTCCTAGCTACAAGGTGCTGCCCATCAACCTCTCTGAAATCTTCCTGCTACAGTGCAATCTGAAGTTCCCTACCATAAGAGCCTTTGAGAGGGTCACACCTATTCTCAACGTGGCTCTGGCCTCCCTCTATCCACTCAGTGATGAACTGCTCTTTCAGGTGAGAAACTGAGTACTTGTAAACAAGATGTATATCAACTTTAAGGGCTGGACACACTTAATTGTGAATATGAAAACTCAGCACTTGATGAATATCATTGTATTTATGAATGGATCATAGTTACATATCAGGTGGTGAAATTTTAGGCTTATTGTGCTCACCTGTAAGCATGTATTAATTTGTTAAGAATTTCAATAAATGAGCAAACACTGATGTCAATATCAATGTGCTTATTAGAAGACTCATCCCATGCTCACTGTACCATTTACCAAACAAAAACAATTTATTTCTGTTCTCAGTCTGCTAATGCCAGTTTGACCAAAGACTACATGCAGTGGGAAGAGTTTCAACAGCGTCTCAAGCTGATATCCGAGTTCCTGTGCCCGAGAAGAGACAACTATCGCATGTTCTACCATCCCTCCTTTAGGGAGTGGCTCATCCGGAGAGACGATGGAGACAATCCTAAATTCCTGTGTGATCACAGGTGAGGAGAACAATCTCTAACATTGAAAATTATTCTCTTTGTTGTCAGTGCTGTAAGCAGTTCATCTTAAACATGCTATAGCCTCATTCTTGCTTATTATTCTCTCTATCTCCAATGCTTTAAGCTGTTTATCTTCATGTTCTGTTTTTTTTTTCTTCTTCCGAATGCTTGCTTTGCTCGCAGCAAGAGATTTCATCTCTTATTTTCTACTTTTTTTTTTTTACTACTCGAGCATAACATACCATTAATGACATAACAGCATTCTTCCCTTTCAATATATCTTCATGTATATCTCTTTTCCATGCATTTGTTATTGACATGTCTCTCTTTATAACACTATTCTGATATTTAATCTTTTCTGTTTATACTCATCCAAATTATTTAATCTTTTGAACAAACTTGTATTTCATGCAGTGCTATTATTTTATCCCCATTGTGTGCTCT
This sequence comes from Echinometra lucunter, assembly GCA_029962745.1. NCBI lineage: Eukaryota > Metazoa > Echinodermata > Echinoidea > Camarodonta > Echinometridae > Echinometra > Echinometra lucunter. The sequence continues at coordinate 7,942,975 of CM057151.1, forward strand.
GTTTTTTCATTCTTTTTTCTATAATGCTTCATTGCTTTCTGCTACATATTATTTTCATATATCTTTTTTATTTGCTTTTTCTTTTTACCAATATATATGCATTCCCTTCCTTTATCCTTGGAATCAACTATATTCTGTATAGGGGTGAAACAAGTAGCAATGAAGGAGGGAGTCTCCCTACCTATATATGTGACTACAGGTAGCGTATATGCCTGTATTGCCTATCATTTTATGCATGTATATGTATTTGTGCATTACCCAATTTATCTACTGTTGATTTTTCATGTCCATACTTTTGCAAGTATATCTGTTTGTAGTCTAGTATTGGCTTACTGCTTTCCACCTATTTTTCATTTTCTATCTTTTTTTTTTCCATGAACATGTGTTTTTAATTGTGCAACACCATTGTATTCTTTCTCTATCTTCTTTGACATCATTGCGCAAGTATTCTTCTGTCATAAGAATGATTTTTGCTGTCAACATTGTGGGTAGGGAACTTTTTTCCTAGTGTCATGAATGCGCCTACCGATACTCACAGTAGTTTAGTTCTTGTTTAATGTTGTTACATGTAGTTAGAAATTGATGCTTTTCTTGTATGTAATTATTCATCATTTATACAAAAAAAAACAAAAAAAAAAACCCCAAAAACCCAAATTATTCATGAAGTTTTTGTGCTATAAAATACTTGTTCATGTATGCTTACCAGGGTTTTTGTGAAGTGTAGCATGGTATTCTCTTTATAGAGAGCATAAAAGTACTTAAACTATTTGCCTTTTTCAATGCCTTTTGTACTTGAAATTTATCCGATTGTGTGGTGCAGTGAATAACATGGACTGTATCATAATGTACATGTATATCATGAATGATGATGATGATTTTAAGCTTGGATAGTACTTAATTTTGTGGTTGACCACACCCATTCAGTGGTGAGTATTATTATGTGTTGGACCTTATCCAAGCAGTTTGTCATGATATAAACTTTGAAAACACTGCCAAAACTATCTACACAAGATACAGCATAATTAAACTGGATAATCAGAAATCAGACACATTAAAAAATTACATTGGATTTGAATTTGACTTTTTAAAAATAATTTTCCCCTTTTATTTCAGGAGTGGGCATGCCTCCATGGCATTCTGGTTGAGTCGTCGAGGGCGGCGCTTGGGGCGCGACCAATCTTTTGAGCTGGGTCATCACATCCTGAAAGCTCATATCTACAAGACAGTCGGACGTCATCTACCAGTCGGTCACTTCACAGCTAGAGAACTCCAAGCAATCTGGATGAAGCTGAATGCTGAAGATCTCTCTGCTAGTCTTGTTATGAGGAGGAATATCTTTTTTCCTAATATCAAGGTAGTCACCAAAGTTCCGAGTGGAAACTTAAAATGCTTTAAAAAGAAAAAAAAAATGTTTCTAAAAGGAAATTGGGAATATCATTGCCTTTAACTACAGAATCATATTTATTATTTTAAAACAAGAAGTTGCATATATATTTGTTGTGGAATATATTAAAATATATATATATATTAAAGAAGTTTGCTATTATGAATTGCTATCCCAAGGGTCAAGGGGCAATCTGTCATTCTATTTGTAGATAGATGCATATTTTACATCAGTATATTCATCTCGTAAGTTAACTTATCTTAAACTGTTTAGAAATACTCTTCAAAACTTGGATGAATTTGGCAGTTGAAACACTTGTGAGAACTAGTAGCCCTGCCTTCAGTATTCCTTATTACTTGCTTGTAAAATATTTGAAAATAGTTTGATGTATCTTTATCCTTAGACACATGCAATTACAGAGGTAGTGAAAATCAAAGATGTGTATGACCTACATTTATTTGACCTTAGTTTGGCAGGTGTTAGATGTAGATTTCAAATTCTCAAATACTCTTTCCCCAAGTTCAGTCTTGTGTAAATTTCAAATTCCATTCAATTGTTTGTGATGCTTGTAAAATTTGCAGTAGTCCATTTCTGTCAATCAAGTGTTAGTAAAGAATTTTATTTATGTAGATTGCATAGTTTGTTTGTAGATGTAGCAGATGATATTGATTAGCTGTCAATCACATGTATTTTGAAAATTTTAAAAGTATATTTGCAGATTTCTGAAGAGGAGAGCAAATATATATCAGTGAACTTTCATTCCAGGTTTTTTTTTTTTCAATGATAAGCTTGTGCATCAGCCATAAACTGCAAAAGAAAGAACATAGAACCAGTGTATTTTTTAGTTACATGGTATTATTCCACTTTCTCATTTCTCTTTAGGAGCTTTTTCAGTTTTACTTTCTTTATTTTCACCTCTTTAAGTTTTAAGTAAAGTTTAATCCAGACACTATAACCATGACAATAATAAAACTGTAACAGCTTTTGAATGGGTAAATGATACTTCAGATAATATTCTCAGTTTATATCAGATCATAATAGTAAAATCATTTGACATTTTTCAATTTAGGTTAGCAGATTGTTACTGCTAGCTGGGGCTTCCCCTAACCAGAGGACAGACGTTCTCAACTGTGCTCCTGTGCTGTGCGTAGCTGCGAGGGAGGGACATACGGAGATGGTGTCACTCTTGCTGGAGTTTGGAGCAAACGTAGATGCCGAGTGTGATCGGGGTATGACTGCCTTGTGCCATGCAGCAGCAGGGGGACACCTGGAGATTGTCAGGATGTTATTCATCAAGAAATCCAAGGTAAGTTTGTTTCATTGTTGGTTAAAATGAGATATGTGCAGGCTTCGAGTTTTAAGTACTTAATTGTTTTATGGTTGGTTGATAATCAGTTGCATGTTAAAGCCATAATTTTTATCGCATGTTTTGTATCTGCTCTTGTATACATGAAATTAAAGGCATTTTGTTGTTCTAGAGGCTGTTGTTTATTGTCTATAGAACATTAATTAAGAACACAGTTTTTGTCACAACCCTTTTCACTATGATTCAAAAGAGCTGTAATTTAAAATTTCTTGATAAGATTTGGTAGTTACTTAATGATTCTGATGCTTAAAGATGTATTCTTCAAAATTTTATTTTCCCATCATAAGGCCTCATTCCCTTATAAATTGATTAACTGCCTCCAAAAACTGAATTGTCAAAATGCGACAGAATTGTGGAGTAAGAGTTAATATTTGAACTTGCAATATCTTTTTATAGAAGTGACATCTGAAAATCATATTTTTGAATATGGTCTAATGACATGAACCTATAACATACAGAGCAAAATCTCTCTGGGTGATAAGTATACTTAAAAAGAATATTTTTCTTAAAATTTATGTTTATGTTTTCTTTATTGCTAGGTTGTTCATACTGACAAGAGTGGTCGTTGTGCTATGGTGCATGCAGCTGACCATGGTCATCTACCAGTCTTGAGCTTCCTCCTACAGTGTGACTGGACAAAGGATGACCGCACACAGCTGACCCACAAGTCAGTAGCTCAACAAGCCTTAGTAGCAGGGGCTGGTGCAGGTCATAAAGAGGTAATCAAGCTCTTAACTTTAAAAGATGAATGTTCCAAAAGCAACAGCTGTGTAAGTTTGATTAATGATGCTGTATATTGGACATGTAATGATTATCATCAACATGGAAAGGAATGATAGTATTTTTGTGTTATGCAAGTTATTGGACATTGTATGATTACACAGTCAAATTGTTTCAAAGTTCATGAAACCTGATTTAAATTGTCAGTAAATTTATATTGTCTGTGCCCTTATTTTAAGAAATGAGGGTTGAAGACCATGTTAGGGTCTTTTTTTTCACAAGTGTTCCTGCAGTGATTTTTATATGACTTTTAATTATTGACAGGTTTTCATTTGAATAAAATACCAGGTCCACCTGTCAATGTGTTTAGAAGTCCTATAAGACATGGGACATCAACCAAACCTACTGATAAGGGAGTCTTTCCTTTCATTACAAAACAAAATGTTTATACTAATTAAAGATATGGTTTACCTTTGGTAAAGATGATTTCCATAACCTGATCTTTATTTTCCATGTCTACTTCTCCACAGATCTGTACATACTGCCTAGATCTAACAGATCCTAATTCTCCAACCACTAGCCTTCTTAGTCTGGATGAGCCTGATACCCTTCATGGAGATACAGGTACAGCTTACAAATGTTGGTAATTGTAATCATGGGGCTTTCACAAGTCATTATGTCAGTAATGATAGCTTCGGCGAGTTCTTACAGTAGAAGTTTGAGCAGTGTTGAAATATAATGGCGAGAGGAAAATTTTTGATTTGGATGTAAACATATATTTCGCGGAATAGCAATAATCATCAAAGTCATAAAGCTGAGACACTGTGAACAATGGGTATGCACAGTGGAAATGCCTACATCACTGCAAAAATTGAATTTATATAAAGTAAAAAGGGAAATGTTATTGAAAGTCACTTGAGTGTATTTCAGCCAGTTTTCATCCAAATACCTCATTTCATGTTCTGTGATATTGCTTTTGTTCAGCATTGACTGCTGCCTGCAGCCAGGGGCGTACGGAGGTGGTCAAGCTCCTGCTGAAGCGGGGAGCATCTGTGCAGAAGAGCAACCAGTCCCAGATGACCCCTCTGATCTGTGCGGTCAGGAAAGGACGATGGGAGATAGTGGACATCCTCCTCTTCAACCATGCTTCGTTAGAGGATACTGACCGACATGGTCGATCACCTCTCATGTTGGCAGCTGGAGAGGGACATTTAGCTGTCCTTGAAGTGCTACTTAGTAAAGGTTGGTCATGAATTGTTATCCCATAATCTCTCAAAGTGCATGTGTAGCTCTGTTGTTCCAGAGTCTGAATGGAAAGTGATTCATTTGTGACATGAGCCTTACAAGTCAAAAGTCAATAGAGATAAATGGTATTAATCAGTCATACTATAGTCATTTTCCAATTTAAATGTAGATTCATTTTATTTGGTATGTTGTGTAGAGAAGTTTTTCTTGGTAGACTTTCACACCTTCTTCTTTTCATTCTCCTTTCATTATCTGGATGTTTCCACAATATCTAACTTTGGTATCAACCATCATTTTCTTTTAAATCCATGTTTGTCTCCCAGAGTTTATGGTTGATATCTCTTTAAAGTAAAACTACCAGAGAAACTTTCTTTACTATTTTTTTGTGTTTTGAATTTTTTTTTGCCATGCAGGAGCTTCTGTGCATAGCTTTGACAAGGAGGGTCTGACAGCAATGTGTTGGGCTTGCCTGAAAGGTCACATCAATATTGTCAAGTCCCTGCTAGAGAGAGGATCAGCCATTGACCATGATGACAAGAATGGACGAACTCCTCTTGATCTTGCTGCTTTCTTTGGAGATCCACAAGTGGTAAGCTGAATTTATGAATTGTAAATCGAGTGTGTCTTTTCTCCTTCCAGAAAAAAAGATTTGGGTCTCTTTTTAAAAGCTGTGGTGTTCATTAATGTCACATTCTGTACCATAGTAAGAAGCTTTAAGGCAAATTTTCCCCAAAGATGTCTAAGTTAAACCTTACCTAATTTAGTCTGCTTATGTATGGAGGTCACATATATTACCACCTAATTTCTGTATGAATTACTAATAATACATTTTTGTAAAGCTGATTTGATAATGAGATACAAAGAGCAAAAGTTTCCTTATTTCAAAGTTTTCTATTTTCATGTAGGTAGTTTTTGTTTAGGATGAAACGACATGTAAATACATAACCTTGAAATAGCATATGCATGCTGTAATAGTCAAGGTAGATTTTTAAGTTCTCATTTATTCAATTCCTCCCAGGTTCAACTATTGGTTGAGAAAGGAGCTAACATAGAGCACATGGATAACAGTGGTATGAGACCACTGGACAGAGCTATCGGATGTCGTAATACCTCCGTTGTCTCTGTTCTACTTAAGAAAGGTGCTAAGCTTGGTAAGCAACTTACATGTGATCCTTGAACATTGCATCTTATATTTTGAAATTATCACGCTCTAAACATCCTGACTGTGTTCTGATCTGAGAAAAATGTTATACTTTGATAAATTAGAAATGGGAACATGTAGAATATTTCTGATCAAGATTCTAATGAATCATAGAAATATTAGTAATTGTACATGTATTTGTAAGAGATATAGTATGAAGTAACTGTTGGAATTAAACAGAATCATGTCACTTTTGCAGATCCTTAGCATAATGGAAATGCTGTTCCACCTCATTGTAGTTTTTGAATACTAGTATGTACTTACATGTAAGTGAGCCATCTTTCTTTATATCAAACAGCGTGAATATGTAGACACGTAAGTATATCTGTGATATTGTGTTTTGTTCATTATGATATGTTTAGGTCCAGCATCATGGGCGATGGCCACTTCCAAGCCAGACATTCTTATTCTACTACTCAAGAAACTCATGGATGATGGCAATGCACTCTACAAGGTAATAAAATTTAACACTTGAACATTTCTCTTGACTATGGTTGGGAGGGGTCAATGAGAGGTGTACCATTTTCATAATCAATATCAGTATTATGCAACTTTAGTGGTTGCCAAAGGTCACAAGACCCAATAGTTTGATTATTGGGCAAATACATCATGTAGTTTTTTAAGTTTGATGTCCGTCTTCTGCCTACCAAGTATTTCAGTTAATGTTGAACATGTGATAGGTAAAGGCACAATTTAGACTCTGAATTTAGGTGGGAATGATACTAATTAAAATGATTCAGATTTCCTTCTGTTACCTAAGTCATGACTTATTTAGAGTTGTGATTGTTTCAAATTAATAACATCTCGGTTTACTGTGATATTTGCAACTCTTTGATAGGAAAGAAGCGATTGTTTTATAAGTTTGCTTGTGTGTGATTTAGATGAATTGTATTATCCCTTTGCCAACTACAGTCACCTTTTCTCACAATCCCTATATTTGAATCAAGCAATCGTAATAATTAGTTTTGCTCCTTTACAAGTGTACTAAGAGACCTGAAAATAGCTAGAATACTTGAGCAATATCTGTAGAATAATTCTCAGCATTAGTGACTACGTAAAGGATATCAGAATTCAAAGAAAATATCGTAACAGCATTTGCCATTATGTTTCCCTAAAATATCAGTTCAGCAAACAGTGTTAAATATTTTATGATGCAGGACCTGGGTGAGTCTTCGTGCAAGATTCATGTAAAGGTATCTTGTATGGTCTTTTACAGAAAGAGAAATGGAGAGAAGCTTGTCATAAATATCAATGTGCTCTCAGGAAGTTTCCCTCGGAAGGTTTTGGTGAAGACATCAGAACCTACAAGGAACTCAAAGTCAATCTCTTCCTTAACATCTCAAGGTGCAAGAGAAAGCTAGAGGTAAGGATTTCATTTCTTTGATAAGATAAATTCTAGTATAAGTTTAAAAGCCTTCAGGGTATGATTGGACTCCTGATTTTGTATTATTTTGTCAAAAACAAAATGCACTGAATGGAAGTGTGTTCGTCATTGCTAATGATGAAGGGAAAATGACTACCAGCATAAAAATGATAAATATTGATTCCAACAGAAAAAAAAAATCAGTTGGAACATGGAGCTGTTAAGACCTGGAAATTAAAGAAGGAGATGGAAAAAATGTTAAAACACATTTACTCTATTCCAATAAAATTTAAATTCCAAAAGGTGCTTGCTGGGAAAAAATTTACGTTTCTCACAGAATAAAGGCATGTTTCATTGTGATATGTCATGTCGAAAATTCTGCATGGGATTTAGACCGAACACTATAAAAAGAAGCATTAAAGATGAATAATTGAATATGTGTATATAGTGAGAATATTACATGTAGCTTTCTTCAGGAAATGGTACAGTTTTCAATAACTCTTGGTGAAGCTATATGTACAAAATTTATCGTTCTCACTGAAAGGCAATGTTACACTAGCAAGATTTTTCTGTCAGGTATGCTTTAGCCCACCATTGTAGCTATTTCTGTTCAATGAAAACAAGCAATTACATATATGAAGTTTATGCTGAATCATTTTTGCCAGGACATTAATCTGCATTTTCCATTTCCAATCGTGGAGGAGAGGGTTTCCTTTCTTATGCTCTAATTTTATAATGTCAGCAACGTTGTAGTTTGGGTGGTCTATTTGTTTTGCTCTTAATCAGTAACTATGGTATAGTATAAGTGCATTGTATTATGCTGTTACTAATGAGTTGCAAGTGGAATGCAGCGGGCTGTGCTTTACTGGGTAATACTGGGTAATACTGGGTAATACTGGGTAATAAACGGCCTGTGGAATGCTGCAGACCATTTATGGATGCTGCATATAGCCTATCTCTAACTTTTTTTGAGGTTTGGCCATGCTGGGCAAAAGCCCAGCAGGAGCTCCCTGTTGATTTGTGCTCACTTTTGCAATTGATTAGTAATGAATATTTGAAATATTTATATTCTTTATTTTCTTTCCTTTATTTCTCTTTTCATTTTTTTTCTCTCTCTCTCTCCATGCAGGATATAACTGGTGCTATTGAATACTCTAGCAAAGCTCTTGAGATCAAACCAAAATGTTTTGAAGCTTACTATGCCAGAGCTAGGGCAAAGAGAGCAATAAGGTATAGTATTTGTGTATTTTTCTCATTTTATTGAGAATTATTGAGAATATTGAGATGTAGATTTCCTTGGTTATCTTATTGTAACAATTCTGTCAGATTTCATTTCCAAAAGTACCTTAGTGCTTTATACTGAAGTTAAATTAGCTCATTTTTATTATACACTATTAAAAATGACGCATTTTTGTAGGGTTAGTTATTTGGGAAAGGTATAGGATGTTTATAACAAATATTAAACAAGATGTAGTAATAGGGTTTATGATAGAAGCAGAAAATGCCATTTTTCACAGTACATTCATCATTTGATCAGAGAATCATCATGTTTATTGTCAAACGTTAAAGCAAAAATATTTTCCTGGAATGAAATGCTTTGAAAGATTACAATACAATTTTTAATCCATGTTCGGTTGCAGACAATATGGACCTGCCCTACAAGATTTATTGGAAGCAGTGAAGCTGGCACCCAATAACAGGGAGGTCCGAAGATTGCTTGTCAGGGTCAAAGAAGAGTGTAAAGAAGAGACAAAGAGACAGCGGGAAGCAAAAGAAGAATGTGAGGAGAAAGAGAAGGAGAAGAAAGAGATGACTCCTGACTCTGGTGTTGCCAATTCACAACCAGGAAGCGCTGAGCAATCACAGGCAGAGGTCTCTGAACCTGAGGAATCCGGGAGACCTGTCACCTCGACGGCCTCTTCGCAGGCAGGACGGAGTGATCCTGTGGTGTCTAATGCTGTTTCCTCTGTGCAGAACACAAGCAGGGTACATGACTCCAGTGGCGATCTGTCCGGACTGGACAACAAAGGGTTAAATAGCAATAGTTTGAATTCTAGTAGTAGTTCCAGTACTCAACTGGGATCTGTGGATTTGTCTGTCGGAAATGGACATGTGGTGCAAGGAACAGGCATTTCACTGAAAGATGAGAACCTGTCTGAGAAGCAGGTGATTACTGAAGTGCAAGATGGACTCAAAGCAGGGGACAAACCCATTCCAAGAAGGGCACAGACAGTCAAGATGCCACGCCCTCCATCAATAGAAGTGGCGACATCAGAGCCAGTGACGACTGGAGTGGTGTTCTTCAATGCCGGAGCAACAGATAACTCTCTCATCTCGCCTAGCTCCACCCAAGTCACCCACTCTCAAGCCCTGCTGAACAAACCCAACAACTCAGACTCCAGGGAGAGCACTCCAGAGTCCTCTACCCCAGGCTCCGGATCTGCCTCAGGGTCTGGATCTGGAGCTCTCAACTCCCCTGTCCATAGTTCTGTCCGGCTCCAGGAGGTGCCTCATGCCATCATCTCCAATAACCCATCCAGTGTCCAGGCAGGGGTCACCCACAGGTGAGAGTTCACCACTCACAGAGAAGACCCCCAAGGGCTCCCCAAGTCAGTGGGAAAGGTAAAGGGTAGCATAGATTGAACAAAAAAATGCAACTTGTCAGCAGTCAGTGTATCCTCTTTTTCCTACTCCTTCAACATTGGTGCATCTTTTTTCCTTAAAAAAAAAAGAAGAAAGACCATCCCTTGTTCACCCCCAAAAATTCCTTGCCCAGGTTGGTTGGGGAGATTTTTCCTTGTCTCTCTTTGTTTTGTATTCTGTTCATTAACTATTGATTTTCCTCAGTTTAGATTAACATCAAACATAAGTGAATAACCATTGCACTAAAGGATTCAAATGGATATTACTTGAAAATTTTTCATGCAGAGCAATCCTAAATCACTATTGCAGAAGCCAGCTGTTGTATGCATATTTCACAGAAAGCACCAAAGCTGTATAATTTCATACTTTTCATATACTTTCACATATGAAATATCAACATTTTATGAACTAATCTGACTAATCATATTTTTTGAAATATAAAATATAATGTTGTCCTCCTGGTGATATACTTCCAATCTTTTACTGTTTTTTTTTTTTATTGGCTAACATATGAAATATCACAATTTTGTGCATTAATCATATTTTCGACTAAAATTAGCTGTTTGGCAATATATTCAATGGAAGCTTTAAATTGATTTATACCTATGACTACTGGTAATGGGATAAAAAGAAAGATCCAGAGCCGTTGAAAAATTTTCATTCATTCTCTAATCAAATAGTGAATCCACCCAGCTGTGTGAATTTTACTTCTCATTTTCTTCTTAGCTCTCTTCACTCTCTCTCTCTCTCTCTCTCTCTCTCTTTGTTGCATGACATTCCTTGCATATTTTGTTTGCAGTGGCTTTTATTTCTAAAACAATTTTTGAACAAGCGTCTACTTTGTGTGTGAAATTTTGCTTAGTGCTTTGGAGTTATTTTTGCAATTTTTTTTTGGCTTTATTTATTATATTTTGTCATTTTGTGTGTCATTATACTTTTTTGTCTTTATGTTCTAATATTCTCCTCCAATGATCTAGTCATGATTTAATCTGTCACCCTTTTTGTAGAAAGTGAAACCCAAAAGATGTTGAGCATAATAAACAGCAGATACTCACATGTTGCAACATGCTTCCTAATCAAGCATTTGATACAATGCATCAGTATCATCCTAGAGGCCTAGAACAGAAACTGAAATATTAACAAATATTTGTGCTGTGAGCTAATTGTTCTCTTTATTCTTTTCTGTTTACCCTACAACCGTTCTATGGGTATCCTGTTTAAATGAATACTTTTTTAAAAAATGTATGAGCTTCTATTGTCAGTGCTCTTATATGGATCTCTAGGAAAATATGTCCTCATTTTTCTTTGCAGTTGTTCTTTAGCCACTCTCCCAGTAAATTGGAAATATGGGTCTTTTCCATATTAGGTGAATTGTATTGCATTGGGTCAAGAGTTTCCACATAATTGAATAGAAATAGAAAGGAAAGCCATTGTAGATATTATGGAATTCTTGTGGAAAGATGTTTTGGATTGTCCTGGATAATAGACCTGACAATATTGCATCTCATATTTGAATGATATGCTCCCTTTTGCCTTGACTGTGTTGTAGTGGATGTGATTTTACTGTTGGTATTTAAGTGGGAATGTGTCAGTGTTTGACTAATCTATTCCTGTCAAAGGAGACTAAGCTTTATCTTTTACCATTTTCATAATGAATGGGTCAAAACTTGATTAGGAATATCCTAAAAATTTTGGGGGCAGTCAGTTTTGCTGCTGGTGTCATGAAAAACTTTCAAGAATAGATTTTTGGCTTAAAATACTTTTGAAGGTTTCGATGGTGGTATAACAAATGGAAGTGGAAGGCTTCACAGTAAACTAAGTATTCTTTTTTAAAGATGAGCGTGGTCTTGACAAGGACCTACCCACTCTCGACATTTCGATAAGCATGTTCTTACCATCCTCATTCTCCTGAGGATGGTAAGAACATGCCTACCAAAATGTCGAGTTTAGTGTAGTACTCTCATCTTGCTCAGCCAATGAAAATGCTTTCCGCCAGAAATTGGGGCAAAACAGTGTGAATACGTTATTTGGACAAGTTTCAATATGCTTGCATTGAAGTACAAATGCATTTTAGCTGGCATTTCTTTGAAAAGTTAATTCGGTAATTTTCAGTGTGTCAGCATACCACTTCAAGCATCATTTCAAGGACAATTATTAGCAAAAATCTTTAAATCCAGTTCGATCATCATACAGGAATGTTGCTAGAGTATTACAGTCAATATTTATTATGGCATTTTGCTTTATTTTTGTATCAAAACTAGTAGCAAATTTATCAAGAAAATTGGGTATTTGAGAGATAAAATAGTCCCTAGCCTACATGTTTTTTAAGTTTCATTTCATCTTTTTCTTCAAAGTAAGATGGGCACATGCACAAAAGCTGTGCATAGTTTGTCTTTAGCTGTAGGTATGCGTGCTGCAGATGAGAGACCGAGATAAAATGAAGATAAAATCTCTGATTCTGAGTGGTCTCAGAATACTGATTTTATTCTAAAAATAAAATGAATAAAATCAGAGATGAAATGATGCTCAGAATACCACCCCAGGGGCCCGTTGCATAAAACTTACTATAATAGTAACTTTGCTATTATAGTAACTCTTCATGGAATACTGGATTTTGATTGGCTGTTGAGCAACATGCCATGCTCAACAGCCAATCAAAATCCAGTATTCCATGAAGAGTTAAGATGATAGCAAAGTTACTGTTATAGTAAGTTTTATGCAACGGGCCCCGGACTCTTGACATGGACAACCTCATTAATAGACATTTGTGAAAGCTGGGAGTTTGGATAGATAATTTTTTTAACATAAAGCCAAAGTATGAGTGAGCGTTCTGAAGATGAAATCTCTTTCTCCACTTAACATCGCAGTAAGACATGTTCACAATGACTGGTTTCATTGTATTGGTTTGAAGTCTTCGTTCAATTTTGATGTATGATGAGGAATACTTGTGAAAGTTATATCATTCATGTTTCTTTGCTTAAAGACGCTCAGTCGTGGGCTTTCATGGGGAATTTGACACCATGGGCGCTTACCCAGTAACACGTGTTGTCCATTACTATTACTTTTATGACCAACAGACCTTATGTAATGCTCTGTATATTCCACCCTTTGCCCCATATGGCAAAGTCATTTTCTCACTTTCCCTGGCCCGAGAATGCCCAAAGCAGGCCGAAGAATGTTTATGGTGGGACAGCTTGTTTTGCTGTGCTCTAGAAATGTAGCTCTATTACAGGTATTTCCAGTGCTTTTCACAAAAATCTGGTGTCAGCAAATTATGATTCACTCCCCATGAAAGCCCACGACTGAATGTCTTTAAAAGTTTCATTAATATATCTGAAACTGTAGATAAATCTTATGCAGGGAATATGTTTTTTCTTTTTAGATTGCCAACGAAAAAATGAAATTTCAAACTTCGTTTTCCCTTTGCTTCTTTGGTTATGGTCAAGCAGAGCATGCCCTTGAAAGCTCATGTGCCATATAAGTAGAAAGTAAATAAAAAGCCTATCAGTCATGATTAATTGCAGTTGTCATCATTGCATATTTTAGCCTTGACGCAATGACTTCTCAATGTTTTGCACATGAATGAAAATAAAGGTAGTCATTCAAAATATATTGAAGGTTTTGACATTCAGATGTTTTCATCATAAAAACCTTTGCCTTTAGTCTCACATGTTCTTTGCTCATAAATGGAAATAAAGCTTGTTTTCTTCTATCATGTTCTGGATGTTGTAATTAGACAAACATCCTTAAACCCAGGAATGGAAGTCTGCTAAATACCGGTAATAAGTTTTATCTGCTTTCTGGGCAGCATTTGTTTATCAAGCCTTCTTAATCTTAAAACATTATTAAACTCTTTCATGGCTTTATATATCTATTTATTATTTCACTTCATTTACTGGGCAGTGTACCTCAGCAGCCACCAGCACAACATGCCACAATCTTAGAATCCAGAGGATCTCGATCATCATCATCTTCTAATCCTTCCACCACTTCATCCTCTTCCTCCTCCTCTGCCTCCTCTTCCTCCTCATCATCTCCAGGCCAGGCTCCTGCTGCTCCAGGGGCAGGAGCAGGGGCTGTGGTGGGACGTGTCGGAGGAGGTGGGGAAGGGGGCAACGCTGTCCCTTCAGCAGCCGTTTCTCCGCAGAACCCCACCCAACAGCAGATGCACCAGGAGTTCCCACGGCCAAATACTAAACATACCATATACATAGGGCCAACTGCATTGTAACCCTGGCAACTAAATTTGTTTCATATTAGTCCAACTGAAGTCCGTTCTTGAACCTGTTCATACATGAGCTGAGAAACCACCCCCACAAAGCTCACTTCACTGTATATGAAAAGCACTGCTCACATACGAACAGAAATTTTTGCAGGGAGTTAAAAAATGTAAGAAAAATGTGGTGCAGATCTTACTTGTACTCTGTTTCCTATGGCTTCATGTAATTGAGCCTATAGGGTATTAATGTAAAATCAACTCATTGCCAAACATGAATTTGATTTGCTGCAGCAAAGACAAAATTGCCTACTGCTCAAGACACTGCTTTCAAATGAAATGAACAAGGAGCGCAACTATGAATAGAAACCAAAGCACAGCAGCAGAGCTACATGCTTATAGCCATATTACGAGCACAGTTCAGGAAAAAAAAATCATTTTCTTCCTAACCATCCTTTCATTTCTTAATTGCAAAGATCATCAAATATTCTATACAGTGTTCATGCAATATGGCTAATAATAATATAACAATGATAAACTTCTGGTGTTGTATTTTGCTGTAATCCAAGTACTTAATCAAGAGGAAGCAGTGTATATCATTTATGACCAAGTGCCAGTGGAATTTGTGTTTATAATTTGGATAACTATAATTTTGTTGGTATTCATGAATGATTTTCTTTTCTTCAGGTACTTGGTAAAATAAATGATATGTTAGTGTCTAGATGAAATAACTGAACATTGTAATTGACACTGCATTGTATTCATAACCCAGCAATATTGAGTACTCGCTCTCCTTCCGTCCCCTTTCCTTTTTTTCTCTCACTCATTCCTCTGTCCCTCTTTTGCTAAATCTTTGTTCAGTCTCTGTGTCTCTTGGGCAATTTTCTCAATATTTCTTTTAAATAACTCCAAATATATAGAAGCAACCTTCGATCAGAGAAGCTGTTTGGTGTATTCAGTATTAAATTGACAAATCCTACTTAAATCGGTAAAATTGGTATAGAAATGGTAACACACGGAACTGCATCTTGTCACTTTCTCTTCGGAGAATCATCTTATCTGTCTTGAGAATAAATAAAGACCGCACTATCAGTGATGTATTTTCTTACCTTTTTCCAGATTTTGCTGCAATATATTAAGATGGCAAATCACTCTTATCAGGCAGAAATACACTTATTCGCAAGATGAAATGTACATGTATTTAAACTTGTTTCCAGTACTATATTTTGTCTCAGTTTTTTGTTTCTGTACTGTGTGAAAATTTTGCACTATTCATCAGGTAATGTATTTGATTGATATTTTCACTGGCATGAATTGTAATATTGCTATATGTGTAGCATGAAAATATTTGCACTTTTTGACAAGATAGTGTGGTTTGTATGTAAGCATTATTTTGTTTGTAATGCTGGACTTGAATATTGCCAACTTTTTAGAATCCATTCACTTTTTTTGTACTTAAAACAATTTACAAAAACATATTCACAGAGCACTACTTAAATTGGGAGTCCATTTGCATGAGAGTAAAATTAATTTTATTTATTTAATTTATTCAAAAGAAGTATTCATGTTGCATACATGCTTTTGATGGAATTGAATATATTACTTATTCCTTGAATTTCAATGCATTTTAGCAAGAAAATATTCTTAACAATAAACATATATATACTCACTAGTAAAGTGCACAGACACATTGTGAAGTGCAGGAGAAGCACAAGCATGCGTTTTGGTTAGGGTATATAATGAACTAATTTAGTGATTGATGGGTTGACTCAATTCCTCATCCCTCTTTTTTCTTATGGAATATGATTTGCATTTTGTGCACTTTTTTTCTTAAAATACTTCTTGGCTAGCCCACTCAACAATATATGGTGCAGTCACAATGGAATTTAGGGAACATGGCAGTAATTGGATTCATAGCAATTCATATCTATTGGATTGTAAAACAAAACATTCATTTAATTTGACATTTTCAAAAAAATACATCATGGTTCAGAAATGGTAAACTTTAATGATCATTGTACCAGAAATTTACCACATCCTTTAGAGTACTATTGGTTATCTCCAAATTTTTAAGTTATCTTAATATCAGTCAAAAGTTTTTAGCTTGGAATTCATATGACTAAGACAGAACAGCTATTGGAAAGCCATTGACTTTTAATTTTTTGTATTTAAATATTTTTGGCTTATAATTTTGTTTTAATGTCATAAACATGATTTTTAAATTCTAATCAGATTTAGTCAAAGTCAGATGGTGTGGTGTCATGTAAGCTTATTTAAATCATTATTTGTCCAGTTTTGCTCACAGGGAGAATGTGAGTTATACTTTTGAAAGCGGTATTTTGTTGTAAATGTATATCCACAATTGATAATGTAGAAACGATAAACCAAAAGTACTTAGTCTCACAATACCTTATTGTAGATGATACTAATGAATGGAGTATTATTTCTTAAACCCTGAAGCATGAACATATTCCTTTATAGTATCAGCTCAACAACTGATATGAGAGTCACTTTTATATTTCACTATTTTATTATTCAGATACATGCCTCTTATTCATTTATCATGGATATTGGCCATAACTGTTATGGTTGTAGGATGAAATTCATTCTTCTTTATCTTTTATGTATTTTGAGCCAAAGAGGAAAGAGAACAATGATTATTTGATTGAATTGATTTATGTAGCAGCTAAAGATTTTATTTTGTTTGCATAAGGTTTTCTTAGAATGATTGTACATTTCTGGTAATTATAGTGCTGATTTAAGTTTTATGTGTACATGATAGAAATGCCGCTGCACTGGATACAAAGGTAATTGTGTAATTAATTAAATATGAAGAGTTTGAGGATTTGATTGCTGTATGAATTTTCACATACAGATTTCTTTGAACCAGTCAGTACTGACTGGCATTTGTATATTAAAGGATGTGTACAAAAATAAACTGGCTAAGATATAAGCATAACTTAATACTTTGTGTGATGTATCTTTTTTTTTTCTTTTTTGTTTTTTGTTTTTGTTTTGAGGTTTTGCATAATAGGCTGTTTCAAATACATTTTTGTAAAAAAAGATTAAAGGCAAAATTGTGATAGAAGAATAATTGAAAGGAGAAAGGGAGAGAGAGATAGAGAGGAGGGGGGAGAGAGAGAGAGAGAGAGAGAGAGTGGAGGAGAGAGGCAGATTGGATAGAAAGAGCATGAGAAAAGGGGTGGAGTAAAGATTATTACTTGCTCTACTTCAATAGGACAGAGGCTTTTCCTTGTTCAAGGGGGCCACAAAATATTTCAATTTTTTTAGTATTCTTTTGAGTGTTCAAGCTTTCCTTCCAATCTTTTATTCTGCACAAAGGGATAACTCAAGAGAAGCTACCATATTGTTTCTTTTATTCATTTATTTACGTACAGTTTACACAAATCTATTTACAGTCATTTATTTACAATTTAATGTACAAAGTTACATATATAATGCTATAAATAAGTTATTCCCCCACAAACAAATTTAGAAATAGAAGTTAAAAATTTGGAATTTCTGACAAGGGAAAATGCCTGAAGGTTCAGTTACACATTTTGACAATGCAACGAAAAAAGGTTTAACAGATATACCATGCAGTGGGTAGATAATGTTGATTTTCAATAATATTTCTGTTTGTACTGGGATTTAGCATATCTCTAAGGAGGAAAAAAAAATCCCAATAGACTTTCAAGATCAATTTATTCATATAAAAACTTTCAAGATCAATTTAATCATATAAAAAACTTTTTCATTGCAGTACATGTACTCTACAAAAACATAGATACATGTACCTGTAATACCGGTACCTTAAAATTTCCAAATGGATGTATGTCCCTCTTTGGATGAAAAGGAACTGAACGTCACTTGTAACCCTACATATAACTATGAAAGCCGAATTTTTATGACCATTTTCATTTTTGTTAGTTGTACATACTTGGTAAGCCCATTTTTATCCCTCTGCTACTACACACTTGCCTTTACTATATTATAGGGGATGAGCATGTAGAACAGACAAAGTGACTGCCTTAATTACTTGCTAATTACTTGTAGATATGCTGTATTGTTTCCGATGTATACTTGCAAGTGTAATGCTGCTTTATTTTATTTACTTTTTTCCTTTTGTCTTTTTTTAATTGTTTTGATTTATCTGTGATCTCTTTATACTGATTTTCCACTGTATACGTATTTTTCATTAATGCAAACATAGCTTGAGCAATATTCTACCTGCATCTGCAAAAAGATGGGTTCTCCTAGTATGCTTAACTAGATATCAATGTCCTACAATTTTGTCATAATTTGTAAAAGTGACACAGATTTCATGCTTTAAATCGATCCATAACATGAGGATTTGAAAAAATGCACTTGTTCAAGCAGTGCTATCCAGGGGATGTTTTGAAAGGATTCTCTTCCAAAGACGGTAGCTATCTTTAGTCATAGACATTCTGTCATGTAACAACAGGAAAAAAGGCATATAATATTAATAATAAGACTTCCATAACAATAACAATAATAACACAAGCATGAAATATGATATTTCGGGATTCAAAGCAAACAAGTAGCATAGTGCTGACAAAAACAAAGATTTTTAGGAAAACAAAGTATAAAACCTTGCACAAGGATGTAGATAGAGCACATTAGAAAGGAAAGAAGTACATTTGAAGCATCTCTTGAATAACAAGAATTTTGACCAGTTACATGAAGTAAAAGATCAGAGATATATTTGCATTACAAGCAGACAAGAAGAAGGGAAAAAAAGAAAAACAAAACATGAATTCAGGTTTGGTACAGTTCACTTGATAATTGATATCACATCTTGGGTGTGTGCTGCAGAGATAAGGCTTTGTTTTTTAAAGGCATTGGCTAACTTTGTGAGCAGCCAATTTAAAAAATTCTCAAACTAAGATGAAACATGTGTATGAGTACTTGTATTTGTACTCAAAAACCCTGAAACCAACCATAATTTGGAATGAAAAACTGTAAGATGCAAACCGCGATTTTATTATTTTTGGTCTCAGAGACGATAAATAAGAGGAAAGTTTTGCTCGAGTTAAAAAAACGTTATATGCTCCCTCCGCGTGATACGCCAATACACACAGTACGGTCCGGTGAGGCATGCACCCTCCTTATCACTATGAACATGACGGACAAAGAAAGCGGACAAAATAAACAACCCCTCATTCTACCCTTCACAATGCTTCTGGTAGTCAAAAGAACATCCCTTCACTGCTATTGTCTAAAATATGTGGAACAGGTGTCACATGCATATTCACCTGGAACTACAGGATTAAACATAATAGCTGTGAAGGGATGTTCTTTTGACTACCAGAACCATTGTGAAGGGTAGAATGAGAGGTTGTTTATTTTGTCCACTTTCTTTGTCCGCCATGTTCATAGTGTATGTCTAGTCTGTGCAACCCGACCATTATATATTTTTCAAACATTGGTTCCCATTTCTAATATTTAAAAATACTCCCTGTGGATATTATACACATGTACTTTGAAACTTTCAGACTGGTATCTTTACACGATAACCCTTATGTTTATCCCATTTTCAAGTAGCAAAATGTTGGGGGTTTTTTCATTATGACAATTTAAACGAATACCTTTAAACTTTTGTAAACTTTTTTTTCCCCTTTTGCTCACAAAGTGCTATAAAAGGAAAAGCACATACCTATTTAGTTTTGCAATACAAAAATATATTCATCAGTATTTTTCAAGGCATTCTGACAGACAGTGCCACTAATGAAAATTTTCAAAAACTCTTATTCACAGGTTGGATTTTTTTTAATGGATTCTGTTTCCAAGGCCGATGCTATGTCTACAGTAGTAAAAACATCTTCACTTTATTTTAGACACACCAAAAATAGACAAAATCTAGCACTACTTTAACCACACAAGTTATAGTGCAATTTTCTCAATCTGAAAACACTAAAAAGCAGAAACAGAAAAGGGCAAATGTGGGATATAATATGTAATGACTTAGTTTAAGCAAACCAGAATCCTTTACTTTCTTGTTACTTTCTTGTTGATAAATCAGCTTTTAAACATTTTCTGTCAAATATCTCTGACAGAATCCATTTACCAGTACATTGTTGTACTTTCACTGTCTTCAAATATGTGTGATTTTGATTTTGTCGTCATCACAGGAATAAGTATCATTAAACAGAAAAGAACCAACAAAGATAAAAAGATAAATAACCATGTATTCTACTGACACCCTAATTTCTGGTGAATTTCACATCTATGAGATACAGGCCTATATAAATCATCCCCTTGCCACATTTATTCCAGCTGTAATGTGAAAATTAATTCACTATGCACTTTATGTAAACAAAAGACCGTAATACTGCCATTCCTGAAGACTTGTCTGATGGCAACATGTCAATGAACAGACTGGAGTACGTATGTGTCTCTAAAAAATGGTATGGACTCAAGAGCTGAATAAAGTCTTCCATGTCATTAAGCCTTTAGTGGACCATTTTGACTGTTGAAGTACCAGGAAGATGTTGGGGCTAATATAGGGTTCCCTGCAGTTAAACCATGCATAGAGGACTCTTACAGTGTCAACCATGTATGGTCTAGGGCTGATACACACTTGTCTGTTGAAAATCGTCCACTAGGGGCAGTCCAAGGCTGACATAGTCTTGCTTGTATCAAAACCCTTTGTGGACCACATTAAACTGGGTGCTCCAGGAATGGATTAGGTCTGATATACATGTAGTATTGCATGGAGCAAGGCTGTTATAACAGAAGTTGCCCCAGGATGATATACCTGTAGTCTTAACCAGTTGAGCACGATGTCATTTCAGTATAACACGCATTTTCCATAGGCCATAACCCGAGTTATCTTAGGCTTAATGTTCAACAGGTTGAATACGAAGACCAGTTAGTTGACCAGTTTGCCAGTAGGTATGGTCTACAACTGATATGGTCTTGTCTGAATTAAAATCATTAGTGGACTACTTTGACAGCAGGTGCTCCGGGTACAGACTGAGGCTGCTTTCTGGATGATGAACTAACCCTAGATGACACACCCGTAAGATTGGACGGCAAGCTCTGGGCAGACATAGGGTATCGGGATGCGGTTGCATGACCAACAGTTTGCTGCAGGAAAAAAACAGAAATTTGAAAAATTGATATCCACAGAATAAACCAATAAAATGACAAGGATTAGAAAGGCTTTACTACTACAACTTGTTAGGATTGATCTTAATATGAAGACCAAATACAAATCTGTAATGCAGAATGATAGACAAGAATCAAAGCTGATTTGACAGCACTTAGCATATTTTCTAGTCATGAATATACTCTATGCTAGGGAGCTACTTTTCTACTTGATGAGAGATGAAAGGCACATTTGTCTAGTTCTTAGCTGGATGTAAAATAATAGAAAGAATCTCAAGTTCAGCAATGAGTTCAGAATGATACAGAAGAACCCACAACCACCTCCCTAAATTTAATCATGCCACTTGTTTCAATTTTAGAATGGTGGAAGAGAATTCCAACAGGAACAAGTAGCTCTAACTTTGGATTTGGAATGATGGGAAAGTTTGTAACCTGAGTGATAGGATGGTGTCTTTCCACCACCACCGATGCCATAGGTGGATTGAGACCAAGGCCGCTAGATGTCTGCAGCTCACTCCTACCAGTCACTCTGGCTGTTACTGTCTTACTCTGTGATGATTTGCTGATGGCCTACATAAGAAGATATACGTGTCCACAAGAAACAGAGATATACCAAGGGATATGTGTGTAATTTGAATTCTTAGTCACAAGTTGTCTTGATATATAAAAGAAGTTATTAGCTAACAAATCTCTGAACCCGTCTTAATGGTCCAGTATTTCATACTGACTATAGAAGTACAGCATCACCCCTGCAGCAATGTAATTCTTTGTTATCAGCAAAGCTACAGAATTCCTTTAAAGGCATTGGCTAACTTTGTGAGCAGCTGATTTAAAAAATTCTCAAACTAAGATGAAACCTGTGTATGAGTACTTGTATTTATACTCAAAAACCCTGAAAGCAACCATAATTTGGAAGGAAAAGCTGTAAGTTAGACGCAAACCGCGATTTTATTAGCTTTCGTCTCGAGAGACACTGAACTAAGAGGACCGTTTGCGCGAATTCAAAAATACCGTTACTTGCCTTCCGCCGCGTGATACGTCAATACACACAGTGCGGTCCGTTGAGTCATGTGCGCATGCGCACTCCTTACGTTGGTCTATGCAACCGACCCTCGTATATTTTTCAAACATTGGTTCACATTTCTAATGTTTAAAAATACTTCCCGTGGATATTATGCTCTGAAACTTTCACACTGGTATTTTTACACTATAACCCTAATGTTTATCCCATTTTAAAGTAACAAAATGAGTTTTTTTTTAAATCATAACAATGTTAGCCAATGCCTTTAAATATGCATATAGGGTAAATATCTAGCCATAGAGCTATCATTCAATATCCCATCCAAGAAGCAACATGATAATAGTAAATGATAATAGCAAATATTTTTACTGCCCAAGGTCTGTCAGAAATGACTCATGGCATCATATATATTCTCATACAATACAAACACACACTATTAGTTTGCACATTTAAAACAAATATTCTTATAGATCAATATCTCAGATTTTTCTGCTTTGATTGGTAGCTACATATTCTGATGGAACAATTCTCCTTTAATTCAAGAAGATTAATTCCTGTTTTCATCTTAGTGCATGTGAGCAGTGAAAAATTCAAAGCAAGACAAAGATGCTTACCGTCTTTTTGACTACAGGAACACCCCCTCTCTGGCTCTGTGTTACTGTGGACTGCGCAGGGTGAGCAGAGGGTTGAGTGCTTGGTATAGACCTTCCTGATGGAGTGGCAGTGACTGATGATAAGGGTCTGGTAGGAGCAGGGGTGGGGACTGGGGCAGCTGCTGCAGGTGTTGGGGCGGGGCCATGGGATGATGGGGGAGGGTGTCCACCTCCTTCTACACATATGGAAAAATACATCAAGAAAATAAAGAAATTAAGAGATGGCATGAAAAGTGACAGAATCAGGTATTTAAAGGTATCCCTTTGGCAAGATTTCACAAACATGAAATGTGACATGGAACAAGGACATGCTAACAAGATCTTAATGAAAGTGAGAGATTCCATATTTTTGTAATTGAAAGTGACTGTCAAGTTATGGTGGACAATGGGCAAGCAGGAAAACAAGGAGTTACTTTTCTCACTAGATCAATAATTATTTGATAAAAGTCATTCTGAACAATTTAAAAAAAAACAACCAAACTTACTGAATTCATCATTTACTGAACATACTTGTGTTTAATTATTTTGTGGCATGAGAATTAAATTAATTCGAACTACTAACTTGTGAGTTTTATAAAAAGTCTGATGCAACAAGAGGTTTTGGTTTTAAAGTTTGCAGAATTTGGTACAAAACCACATGTGTTGTATCAAGCCCTTCAAAGTCAATTCCACAGGAGGACCTGCTAGTACACTGCATTTAGAACTGCACAAAAAGTTAGGTTATTCTTAGAAAAGTTCTTCGATTGAACAGTAAAGCAGCTTCTTTTGTGAGCTGGCCCTTAGATGTAGCACCTACAGAAGATACACACTGTCACTTGAACCCTTTCACAAACATCCCCTCCTCTGTTCTTCCTTTTGTCCCAGTGACCTATATAGACACCTCTTGTCTTTCAAACATCCCCCCTTGGAAATCAGATGAATCAGATTGAATACATAGGCGAGAAAATTGAGAATACTGCCACACCGCCATCAATATCGGCGCATACACTTGCTACAGTTTGCACACTCTTCCATTCATGACATTGAATACAGCCTCTTCCCAGGGGCATACATTCATCAGAAATCCGATACAAGTGCTAGTGTAAACAAATGAAATGAGAGAATGCCAAAAGCTTAAAGGAGCATCAACAAAGAAAGTATATATAAATGCAGGTATGTGACTATCAGGCTTGTTGAATAATGAAATATTGTAACACGAAATTGCTATTCTACCTGTTTTAAAAAGGATTTGAAAATACATGTATGCTGAAACTCAATTCAACATAATCATGATAATGTATTTAGAAATTCATTCATGAGCATCACATAAGGATTTAGTAAGTTATTTTAACCCATTGCCTACTGGAACCAGCTAGTCAATGTACAAAGTTCTATAGGAATTTGAGAATTCAGTAGTCAACGGGTTAATACATTAATGACTTGTACTGAAAATGATATTTGTTTAGTTTTTGTTTCATTTCTTTCAATGGGAATTAAACAAATTAAATATCAAGAGAATAAGAATACCCAGAGCAATGTTTAGTGATTTTTAATGCTCTACATCTTATGCAGAAGAGTAATAAAGCCAATGAAACAGATATATCTTTAAAGAGAAGCATTGCAGAAATGACAACACTCAGATGACCAAAGCAGCAGTGACATTTACTTGGTAAGCAATGTGTGTTTGCAAGAATGCTGTTTTTATCTGTTTTCTATGTGCTTTCTGGGAAAAACACCTCACTTTGTGTTTGTTTTCTTGGTTTCCACACATCCCAAACACATTAGACTGACTGACGTCATATCCTGTTTGACAAAATTACTCGTACACAGCAGAATGCTCCTAAAACGAATGAGGCCATATAATAAACTACCTTCAAATCCAGTGAGTCTCACAAATTTCATTTTTGCTCAAAGGATGTAAATATTGAAGGAGACGAGCAATGTGCAATTTATTTTTGAAAAAAACAAAAAAAAACCCCCCCCCCCCCCCCCCCCCCCCCGCTAACGCTAATTGGGGTAACTTTCTGGGGAAACCTGAAGTTGGAGGGATTGTCCTGGGGTAAGTGTCCATCTCCAAAGCTACTGTTGCTGCTACTGCTACTACTGCATCTATTACTACTACTACTACTGCTGCTACTACTGCTACTGCTACTAACACTACTACTACTACTGTTACTGCTACTGCTGCTACTGCTACTACCACTACTACTACTACTGCTACTGCTACTGCTGCTACTACTAATACTACTACTACCACTTCTCATAGTTACAATTTTTTTTTTCCTCATATTTACATACCACTTAACTCACTTACCTTCCCCATCATGAAACATAGCCATAGCTTCCATATTGAGGGCACATACACCTCTCATGAATGCTTTCTTCATTGATTCCTCATAATAATCTCTCTCAGCATGGAGCTTCGTCACCTCTGCTCGGGAAGCTTCTAGAGCTTCATTCAACTACCCATGAACACACAAGACAAAAATACAAAACAAAACAAAACAAATACAAACAAGTTGATCTTTTAACTGAGAAACAAAAATATGAATATAGTTAACAAACAAACTGATGAATAACACACTGAGTGAAATTCAGATAATGTAAAAAATAACTTTGTATAGTGAGGACCTATTAGCTGAGGAATGAATTGTGGAGGGGTGTTGCTGCACAAATTGTCGCCGGCGTCAATCTGAGCAGAATTTTTCAAAAACACACTGCACAGATTGTTGCTGCTTACACAAATTGTCGCCGGCGTCAATATGTGCCGCTTATGCAGTGTCCCGTTTTACTCCCAGTTGGCGACAATTTGTGCAATGAAATAAAGACCTAACTGCACAGATTGTCACCAGTTTCGATGTTTCAAACTTGATATGACCAAGGATTTGACCACGATCTGTGGGGGGGATTAATGTGTTTCAAGGAAGAAAGTGACCACGAGCAGTGGTGTGCCTGCCAAAGTGTTTGGGTGGAGGAGGGGAGGGGAGGCATCATGTGCGGGTGTTTCAAGGAAGAAAGTGACCACGAGCAGTGGTGTGCCTGCCAAAGTGTTTGGGTGGAGGAGGGGAGGGGAGGCATCATGTGCGGGTGGCTCTCCATACACTTTGTGCAAGGGGTTTCACATTTTCTCAGTTTTCTTCATGTTGCACGTTTTCTGGTCCCCATGGTCGATGTGTGTTCGAAAGAATTGTTTTCTGCTTTAACCTGCTTCTGCTGTGGGGATGGGAGGATGTTCGAATTCCAGGACAGTTGGGATGTAGGTTTTTGTGTATGGAGTGGTGGGAGACTGCTCGCGGGGGGTGTCGTCGGTGTTGCCGATTTCCAGGGCCGGGAGTGATTTGCCGGAGGGGGGGGGGCGGGTGTGGATGAGTGTAATTTCCTTTTCCTTTCTGTGACCTATTCTGCTCATTTCTTCTTTTTTTTTTGTTTTTTTGAGTGCTGTTCGGATTCGTCTGCTTTTGCTGAAGCAGTGAGGCCTCTCGGATGAACTTTCCCTTTTAGGGTCCACTCAGGGGGTTTCGCTGTTTTGATGAGGGGGTTGGGGGAACCTGTATAAACAATGTTTAAATGCTCTTGCTATTCTTTGTATGTTTGGAGGCTTATTTCATAAAGTACATGATTGAATTGTCATCACAAGTATTATTCTGATACTATAATTGTTGTATGTTTTAATGTGAAATAATGTACACAATGATGTAAAACATGCGTTATTCAGCCTTTGGCTGCAAGGCATTTTTTTAAAAATAAAGAACAGTACTGAATTGAGAAAAAAAAAAAAAGAATTGTCCAGTATAGGCTTAGTCTATTAGACCTACAGCATTTGCAAAGAAGCTGAAGATCAAGCATTTGAAAGAATTTCACTGGTCAATTGCTAAATTTCATGAGTAAAATGCTTAAAAAACTGTGTTTTTACGGACTGAAAAATATCGCCACTTGTTCGCTTCGCTCCCTCGCTTGTACCTACTTAAATGTAGAAACGTTTGTGCACTCGGGAGGGGGGGGGAATGCAGCTTCATTGTTTCCCCCAAGTTGGCACCATAATAAAGCCGATTTACGCCACAAGGCCTGTCTACCAATCTATAGGCCTATTTCACTGCTCCCCCCCCCCCACACACACCCCCGATAAGCCACGGATTAGCTCTATGGTTGTCCAGTAATCTTTTACTAATTATAAGGATTCTGACAAAGGTCGTAATCATTAGACTTAACAGGGATGACTTGACTCGATCAAGATCAAGACCGGTCTCAAAAACTACACTGAGAATGCTTCCCTTATTCGTTTTTATGTATGGCGACAATCTGTGCTGTCAGCGCTGAACACAGATTGACACCGGCGACAATTTGTGTAAGCAGCGACAATCTGTGCGGTGTGTTTTTGAAAAATTCTGCACAGATTGACGCCGGCGACAATTTCTGCCGCAACAAGGGGCTTTGTTAAGTTTATGATCCTCTTCTTTGGAGAAATTAATTATTCAATGATTTGAAAAAGTCAACAGGATTATTGAATTAATTATTGTTTTTCTTTGTCACAGAATGTGAAGAAAAAATAAAGTCCTTAAAATCTTTCTAAAATGATAAAAGTCTAGTACAAAAAAATAAAAAATCTTTTGATGGTGATTTCCTTGACAATTCTATTTTTACCATGTAATTGTTTTTTAAAAAACCATAAAATCCTAGATGTCACGAGTAGAGGATTAATAGAAGGAAGTCCATACCATTTTCATTGCCCATATGATCTTGCTTCTGAAAATATCTTTTGGAATGATTCTTGAACCACATACATCTGAACTTTCTCGCGTCACGTTTCTGGCTTAAATCTTCGTTTCAGTGTTCTTAGCTTAAAATATCTATCATGGAAACAACCTGTATGTCTTTATCTGCTTTGAGCGAGTTAAAAATAAATTCAGTTGAAACTTGAAGGAGAGAGCTAATTTTAGTCCAAACAAAAAGAGATAGAAAGTTTTTGTCCAAACTTAGTGGCCTGACTTCCTGGCCATGGAAAGAATTAAAAGACAAATAAGAATGCCTTCATATTCTCACCTATCCATGGTATAATTCTATGGGGGTTATTGCAATAAATATTTATTGGAAAGATTATTTTAGTCCAAAAACATGCTGTCTGTATTATAACAAAGTAACAAATTTAAATTATTCTGCTCATACTGCACCTTTATTTCACAAAATGAAAATTCTCTGATCTATAAGTTTCATACTACAGTTTTTATGTATTCCATTATGAATAATTTACTCCCTCTTGTAATGAATGAGTATTTTTCTGTACAATTTATAACAATAATAAGTACAATCGCAGAAACTCAAAAGATATTCCATTCCTTAGATAAGAAACTTTGCCAGGGTGATCATAAAATCAGTTGTCAAAAGATCATTCATATTCACTTAGCATGCAGTCAAATCATCAAAGAATATTTTGCAATTTTGTACAATTTTGTCAAATTTCACAAAGTGAGGAGACTCAGGAGAGATTTTAGTGACCTTCTGAATATACAACCACCAAATTCAAAATACAAACACAGCTAAGAAACAGTCTCTTACCGATGCCAATCTTGCCTCATAATCATTGGTGAGTTTCATGCAGACCTCCTGTGCTTTGCTCTGACATGCTTTCTCGACCCTTTGCCTCCATTTAGCGATGATGATGCTATGCCAGGCAGACCAGACTTTAGATTTCAAATGTCTCTCATGGTGCTGCCTGGCAAGTTTGTAAGTGAAGGTCTACAAAAAAATACAAAGCAATTCAACATACTTATCAGACATTCTTCTATAATGTTGATCAATGGTCAGAGGGGCACTATGATAAATGTAAATGGATTAGAGTACTTCACCTCTCGTGAACTACATATGGGGGGGGGGGGGGAGGACATTCAATTTCACTCATTTCAGGAATAGGCTATTTACTCCCTGAACATTTATCCCTAGACATCTGACAACTCCAGCCTATCCCTAAGGGGAAATACCCCCCCCAAAAAAAAAACCACACACACACACACACACACAAATGAAGAGGGGGTAACTGCCTTGAAATGTACAGTAGGTCATACTCATGTTAAAGCAAGAAACCCCATACCTTACCTCGCAGCTTTGCTCATCAAAAAGAAAAAATACCTTGACCGAAAGAGTAGACTACAATGCTTTTTTTCTAAGAAACCAAATACATTTAAATTTAGAAAAATAAAATGATCTACTCTTGGGAACTTTTGAGGAAGGTCACAAAATGACAGTCATTCCTCCCAAATAGCAATGTCTACCAGGTGCACAATGCATAATAAATAGCAAATTTTGAGATTAATGCATCCGAGGGATCTTGTAGAATACCTGTCTCCTGTCCTCGCTATGTCTCAGCTTCCAGGATTCAAATCTTCGTAGCATCTCAAACCTGTCCTTCTCCTTCTGTACTGCTCTAGTCAGGTTGGAGATGATGTGATCCTTACGCTCAACGGATTGCTCAAATGTATGAAGCAACTCCTTCTGGTTCTCAATCTCATTCTGGTATCTCCTCAGATCTTTATCAAATCTACACAGAAAAGTAAGAAGTTGGGGTGACCATTCAATTGTATGTCCTGGATTATGCATACAAGCTTGCTGCTACTCAATTATTTCAATTATTTTCTGTGTGTGTGTTTATTTTTCAATTTGCAGCTACAAGTATATTTGTGAGCTATTTCAGCCATGTAAAGTACTTTGATTTTTTATTCATGTTTTTCTTTTATTCATTTTTTTTTCTATCCCCTATTTTTGAGTAACAAGTTCAAAGGCTTTAATAATTCTACATAGTATTTCTCATATCTTCAAATAACTTAAAATTAATTCCATTCACAATTTATTGAATAGATAAAAATTATAGGTGACATTGTTGTCCACTGTTATGCTGTGTTTCTTTCTCTCTTTTTCATCCCCACTTTTCTGTCTCAAAGCTATTAATGTGCATGTCAATTTTGCTAAAGTTTTTTTCTTTTGGGGGGGGGGGAGGAGGAGGAGAGTATTTTTGTGCGGTAGTTTACAATGTAAAGTCTGAAGATCCTTTAAACATTATAACTCTTACCTTTCCCTTTGTAATCGGGCATCTACTCTAGATTTCTCTATGACTTTTATCTTGGCTTGACTCAGCTCAGCCTGGAATTATATCAAGAATAAAGGCAATTTATCCTCTGACCACTGAATTCTTTCATTCCTATAGCCCTAATACAAGGGTCAGTCAGTTCCAGTAGCTAAGATTGATAATGTAATGAAAATAAATTTTAAAATCCTACAAATAATATCAGCAGCAGCAGTAATGTGCAAAAAGTCTGTGAAATTTGCAAATAATCTAGCGACACAATTTGTACTAATTAATACATATTCATTTTGTCACATGAATACAGGAGTTATGAAATATGGAAAATCAACCAGTTCTATGTATAAAAGAAGACCTCCCTGTCATGACAAATATTCATTTATATAATTTTTCTCATTTTGCCTTGTCAGAAAGTCATGGGCAGTTTGCTCAAACTTCAAAATATCTTTGTTATTGTTTTGAGTATAACATATTTACTTAAGAAAAAGTTAAGATTCCTTTAATTTAAAGGAACTATGTTTTTTATTTGTCTTTTTTTTTCCTGTAACTTCTGAATTGCTGATGCCATATATTCTGTATGCTAGTAGACAATGACTGTTAACAACGTGACATAATGTTTTCTTTGAACTATGGCATTCTCTTGTACTGATTCTTTTTATTAACTCTTGTTCTTCTATATGAAACCAACCTTTAAGACATCAAATGAATGAAACAATTTCATAACTTTCTATCACAACATGATGTAACTAACACTCAAATAAATTTTTACCTAGAAAATATCATCTGCGGCATCTGTCCTAAATAATTTTCTATTATATGAAATTCAATGGCTTCAGAAAGATCTAAACTTTCTAAACATTCTATTCTGTTTTTCTTTCCAATCCAATCCAATCCAATCCAAAAATCATTTGATATAGCACCTTTTCCTCGCAGTTACAAAGCACTGCACACACTACTCCATGTCTGGACCATTCAAACAAAAATTTATCACTTCACAAAGATCAGTTTAGGGACTTATGGGGTGTTGCAAGAAAGTTGCAATCGATTGCAAGTTGCAACTGATTGTCACTGGCCAATCAAAATCATTGTTGCATGCATGTCTTCTTAAAAGGGCAGACCCTGAGCCAATCAGAATGGGTGTTTCAAAATTAGCAATTATTTGCAATCGATTGCAACTTTCTTGCAACACCCCATTAGTCTATAAAATCCACTGTTCTCCAGCAGAATAGATGGGATTTGAGGAATTTCTTGAACTGGTTTACAGATTCTTTTCACCATATTAGCAATGATCCATTATTAACTCATAGCTCTATAAGTAAATTAATACATTTCTTTCCTAGAAGACCTACTACTAGTACTACAGACCGATTGCCTGGAATTGGCACACAAGCAGTTAGCAAGGTGAGTCAGGGGCCCGTTGCATAAAACTTACTATAATAGTAACTTTGCTATTATAGTAATTCTTCATGGAATACTGGATTTTGATTGGCTGTTGAGCAACAGTATTCCATGAAGCGTTACTAAAATAGCAAAGTTACTATTATACATGTAGTAAGTTTTATGCAACGGGCCCCAGGAGCATAAACGTAGAAGAAACGTCCTCCTACCTGGGGGGGGGGGGGGGGGGGGGGGGGGGGGGGGTATTAACTAATTAACCCATTTGTACATATTTTTGTGCGGCAGATGCATCCCCCCCATTCCCCTCCCCCCCCCCCCCCCCCCCCCCACTATCTACGCCCTTGGTCAGTAAGGAGTGATCTACAGTGTAATAGGGACACTCCAGTAAAGTGTACCAATCCATGCAAGACAAGCAGTAGCAGTAAACCCTAGAAGCTATATGGTTAGTTTACAGAAGCAGACCCTGCATAGTCAATACAAAGCCTACCATCTGCAGGGTTTCACATCAACTCTCTGAGTAGGTAGTTCATATCAGGATTTTCAGGGTCTTTATTCATGAGCACCATACAGGTCTAAAAATCTTGAAATTTAGGGTCTCAACCTAGATTTCGGGCACCCAGGCATCCCAGGCAATTATCGGTGCTGCATCATGCTATCTAACAAAGGTTTCTTTCATCATGACATGCACATTAAGCAAGAGGACATCAGAATCTCTACAATGTTGAATGAACTAAAGAAAAGGTCTTCAGTGTTAGTGAGATGATTAAAAGCGTGTGGGGAATGCAAACTATCAATGCAAAGATCAGCATCACAGGTCTGATGATAATCATGATTTATAACAAAATAGTTTTCTTTCTTCTTCCAAAATGTGTTCTTCTTGAAAAGGAAAAATTAATTATACTATTCATTATGTAGTTAAAGCTGGAGATCAGACTCAACTCAACACATTTTTTATAGAATGTAAATACTGTTTGTTTCATAAATCTATATGCACCTCTACCTTCAACAAGGAGAAATAAAGAAATCAAGAACCTTGTCTACTAGCTTGCTTCATCAGGATATAAAAAGAAAAAGAAATCAATATATTAAATTTCAAAACTGAAGCATAAAGAGGAACGTGTATTTCTAAAAAAAAATTTTTTCTTCATCTGTTGATATATCTTAAAGGTTATTCAATACAAGAAAAACAAAGAAAATTGCACCTGTTTATCTTGACAAGTTGACACCTTAGTACATAAAAAACAGAAAATTCTAACTATATTTTCAGAGCAAAGATAATTAATGTCATTTTGAGTTTTTGGTTAGAATATATCGAGCCTGGCAATAAAAAATTAGCACTGGCCAAAAATATGAAGACAGATGCAAAAAGGATTAGTAAGCTTCACATCATTTGTCATAATGATTTATGTAGGGAGTAACATCACAAATTGAAGCTGATATGGCATGGTTTCTGTTATTTCTGCATCATATAAACAAGCAACATAAATGGAAAGTGAAGCACCCAAGATAATGACAATTTTTTTTTTCTAGAAACATTTGTTATCTGACAATCAGATGTTTAAATTCCATGGCTTCATCTTACATCACCAATTAACTTAAGTGCTTGGGACATAAAAAAAAAGTAAACAAGAAGTTTTGTTTTCATTTACTGATGGTAATGCACATCTTCTTCAAATCTTTAACATCTATGCAGTTTTAAGGAGATAGTCATTACAAGCTTTACTTCCTGATCCAGACTTTCATAAAATTCTGAATGTTTGTTTTCTTTTAAACTCTGATTCTGACTTCTTAGAAGTCTGTGCATTCAGTTGTCATGCACTCATGTTTGTTGTTTTCAACATTTTCTTGAACATGTGCAATCTGTTCTTTATATAGATCATCACATTAGAAAGTCTTTCATAATGACATCACAGACATGACAGTAAAAACCGAGTACAGTGTAACATGAGGAGAAGAGGTGTCTAATAAACTAGCCATCAGACTATCATCCAATTTCCTGGGGTTAACATTCTTGTTACAACACAGTCCTACGGCAAGACACTACAATCGCCTCTCCCCACCAGGATTAACTACATGTTAACCTTTACATTAACAACAACCACAACAACAAAAATAACAAATGCTTGATAATTCACAGTTTAAGGCTGTGATAACAGTACTTCACTGCCATGTATCCCTACGTATCCCCAGGATAGAGTGCTCCATACATCCAGTTTTTATCATCATCAAGCACTGTTTCAAGGAACTTCTCTTGAATTACAAACTATACCAAACAACTGTATTTAACTACTTTGTTTCCAGCCTATAAATTGCAATGATTTGAGTAACTTTAATGAGTTATTCTACATTGTCATCAATAGCAGATTTGATGACTCATGCCATTGGTCCATACTCTGTTTACTTACCAGAACACTTCTCTTGAGTTCTAGACTCCAATTGTCCAGCAGCTTCTCCATACGGATTAAGTCCTGGTCTATAGCTGGAGAACTAGGTGAGCTTGACTGGTTAGTTAGCGTGGACCGATCAGTGACAGGTGTACTATCGGACATAACATCATCCACAGGATAGGACCTCACTGGGCTACTCAGTTCCTTCACTGGAGCTGTGTACCAAGCAGTGAGAGAAATGGGGATGGAGAGACAAAGAGAAATTTCAAACTACAAAACCATGGTTTTGCTTCTGGCTATTTAGTCTAGCCACCATCATCACTCTTCACTGGCCTGCCACACAATGATGTACTTAACCCTACATCTAAACAATTTTTCTCACTACGGTGATGCATACTAGCATCGAGTTTGCAGTTCATACCTCAACTAATTTTGAGATACGTGTATCATGTTAACAAGGCCAAAACCTAAAATTTTAGAAATCGACCTCTATGACCTTTCACCCACATACCCCCAAATCTAATACGATTATCTTCCTGTGGTGATATATACTACCAGCAAGTCTGAATTTCATATCTAAGATGGTTCATGAGTCATCGCATTAACAAGGCTAACACTTGAAATTTGGTAATTGACCTCTGTGACCTCTGACCTACGTCTCCCAAAATCTAATCAAGTTGTCTTGGTAATGCATACTAGCCCCAAGCTTGAAGTTTTAACCTCAAATGGTTCTGGAGGTATAGTGTTAATGAGGTGGACACCTGAAATTTCAAATTGATCTCAGTGACCATTGACCAACATGCCCCTAAGTTTAATGAGGTCTTCTTCCTATGGTGCTACATACTACATTGTAGCATCAAGTTTAAAGGTCATAACTCTAACAGTTTTCGAGATAACAAAAAAGCAGGACCTCCAGCACCACCTTCAATGGGTGGAGTTATAAAGAAACAAAAGATGTTGAAGCTAACTAATGTTTTTTCAAGATTATTCAGAATTTCTCACAGAACCAATGCTTTATATAAAAATTAATATCCTCTTTAAGAATAGGATAGTTCCAACATAATTCCTTACAAAATGAGAGAATTTAGAAGACAAGGGGCTAAAACTGAGCAACTGTCATTCAAATTACCAGTAAGGTCTCTTCTTCTGAGTTCCTGATCTCCAGAATCCCTCTCATCCTGTGAATCTGTTGGAGTCTCTTCACCATTCACTGAACCATGCATGGCAACAATGCTCTCTCCAAGGCGTGCTGAAGCTCCACTGGTTGACTCACTCTCTGTCTCTTCTGACAACAAAAAACATTTATTGTAAAAGAAAAACTGAGTCAAATTTCTGTAGTCAAAACCTCTGAAATAAAACAAGATGAAGTAAAATTGTCTGAAAATGAAAGATGATCTACTCCCAAAATGGGTCAAAATATATACATATAAACCAGAACAGAGGTAAATAAAGAAAGCTGCAATGGGCAATGTCTGAAATGCTAGCTCCTTTAAAGGTTCTTCTTCTTGTCTACAAAATCAATCACAGTCTAGCTCCATCCTATCTTCAAGATCTTACTTTCCTCTATTCATCATCTTCAGCAAAAAAAAAAAAAAATCACCAATTCACTTCCACTGCCCATGTCCAGCTATCTCCTGGACCCCATATCATAACTCGTTATGGCGATCATGCCTTTTCTTCTTTTCCCCCAAAATTCTGGAACAATCTTCCTGCCTACATTTGTGAGGCCTCCACAATAGGTTCCTATAAAGCACTTCTTGAAATTTATCATTTTAGGCAGTCGGGCAATTCCACGGTAAGGGTGTAATTCTGTTACCAACATTTTTAGACTTTCTGTGCCTCTTTCGTACTGTGCCTCCCTTCTCACCATTTAATACTCTGTAAATATGCCCATTCTTTCATGTGAGCTCTTTCATTCCAACAGTTTTATTCTTACATTCATGATAATGTGGTATAACACCTCGGGAACGGAATTACCAGAAAAAAGCGCCAATTTTAAACTTCAAACACGTTTTTTAAAATAAAACATGCATTATACCAACACAGACTAAGAATGGAGAATTCTTTATTGTTTCAGCTAAGATATGGCTAGTCAGGGCTATCAAAGTGACTGGTTTTACTATAAATGTGAAGTAAGGTGACTGTTTTTCCGACACGGAATTGCCCAGTTTTATCTGTAATTAATGTATGGTTGTATGGCTGTATTTGTTTTTCCATTTTTCTCTACCTCTCATGTCCCTTCATTCTTTAAATTGCTCAAAAACGTGATTTCATGTACAAATCCAATACAAATTGTGTTTTCAGCAAATATTCATAAATGTATGATTATTTTTACTATTAATGATCAAAATCAATTAGTTTTAGTCTGGTTATGATTGAAATAGCATTGCCGACAAATTTCATCGAAAAAACAATTAAAAACAAAAGGTCGAAAAACAAGGAAATACATAAGAAATTTCAAAAACAATAAAATACATAAGAAATTAAATTTGATTCCAATTTTTTTTTCATGTATACTTGTTAACAACACTACAAAGAGCATTTACAACAAAAATAAGACTATTTGGAGCTTCATCTAGTGATTTATAGCAAAAAGTCTGATTTATGCATAAATTAGCATAATTAATTACCTAATGAATTATTTCGTAGAATTTAACTACGCAAATTGGTAGATGACGTCATGGGTTACATGCGTGCCAATTTTCGGCGCGTTCGCGTGATCGACAGCTGAGATCTCAAGGAGGAGTGGAATCTGCCCCCCCCCCCCCCCAGGTATAGCATCGCTCAAAAAGCCCAGCCTGGTTAGGGTTAAGCACTACAGAAATGCCCATATTATTATTATAGCCTCATTCCATACTGTCATAGATGATGAACAAGTAAACTTGAAGAAAAGAAAAAGAAACAGAAAATTGATAATGAAATGGGCTACATGTAATGAGCGATTGGGCCCATTTTGGTCCATTTTGTTTCCCGGTTTTCACATTTTGTTTAGACTCTGAGATTGATGGCTTACCGCTTGATTGAACATAGATAAGTTGGTCTTTGATAGGTCTCTGAGGTTGAAATGACTGTGCTGCTCCAGCCAGGGTCTGAGGCAGCTGGGAGGGGTCATAGTGAGGAGTGACTACAGCATACTGCAGCAGCTCCTGGTATTCCTCCTGGAGACTAGAGGAGATGGAGCTCCCTGGAGAATCATCGGGAGGGAGCATGGGGATGCTGTCTGCATCAGTTGTGGTAGACATACTGCTTCTCTTGAAAAATAAAACAAAAAAAATCAATCAACAACAGTGTAAATTCCATCAAATCAAACCTAGAGAAGGCATGGAAAAAAAAAATTCAATTGTTATGACTTGGACACTATCTTCTCAGAAATTCACTGTATATATGCGATAAGCAGTACAAAGACATTATCATGAAGATGCAAAGGGGCAAATAAGTTTCTGTTTACTTTTAATGTGCCAAACACCAAGGTAGATCAAGAATCAAGCAACAACAACAACAACAACAACAAAACAAAACAAAAACCCCAAAACCAAACAAATAAAGAAGTTTTTTTCTCATACATAACACTTTTTAACAGGCAGTCAATCCTCCAAAACAATGCAAATAGTGACAGGCAATATTCCAAATTCTTGCAGAAATATAAATAAATATTTGTTGTTTTTTTTTTTTCCTTTCACATTCAAAAACATGAAGATGATGTCCATTCTTAAGTCCTTTAAGTCCTTTGGAGGGGACTTAAAGCCGTTGTTCCCTGGTTGCTTACTAACAAGCACACACATGCTTTCTTAGCAGTCAGGTAAAATAACCAACCATTTTCATCACGGTTCAAACATGTCCAGCTTCAATTGCAAGGAGCTCTTGCCTCTGCCACTGTCTATTACCTGGTCATGTATGGTTGCCTTGCCTTTGCCCTCTTGGTCAGGGAAATGATTAATTTGATCAAAATCATTGTTAAAGAACTTCATGTATCAGTGCCACCATTGACTGAAATTATCATGTATAGTCCAGTGGTGCCACCATTAAAAATAACATTGTGCATTGAGTTGACAGATTGTGAAATGACTGTCAACTCAAATTGGAAAATTTGAAATTTTAAAGTCACTCACAGTGCTGTACAAGGAGGCATAGGTGACTCTTGTGAACTCATGACAGAAAGTGCGAATACAGATGATGTTTGAAGGTTTGCATGGTGGTACAGATATTCGTAGAAGGGGTTTACGGTTCACCATTGGTAAGTCCTAAGGGACTATAGATAAAGTGGATAGAGATGGAGGTGAAATAGAGAGGCAAGAAAGTAGGAAAGTTGGAGGGCAGAGTATCTTTCGAAAACTGGGTGAAGTCCTAAAAAGGACTGTAAACCAGAAGAGGTGAGAGGATTGAGTTGTTGAAGAGATGAGGTGGCTTAAGTCGGCGAGAGGTAAGAAGACTTGAGGCGGGCGGAGAAGACTTGACGTTTCGGGCAGCTTGACTGTCCGTCTTCAGGAGTGAAGACGGACAGTCAAGCTGCCCGAAAGCTGCTATACACAGCGCTGTCGCTTCGCATTATCGACAGTGCTGTACAAGCAGGCATAGCCAAATCTTGCGAATTCATGACAAAAAGTGCAACAACATCACGAATGTGATGAAGCTGAATTTCCTCAGCTACAAAAGTGACATTATTTTAAAATTGAATGTTCAATTGATGTTTATTCACTTCTCATATTTATTTTGACAACTTAAAACTTACAAAAAAATCATGATTTATTGCTTCATCTGCACTCAGAAATTTTGTTCTCTCCGCTGAGGTCAACCGAAAGTTAGACCTCTCGCACATAAAGTCTATGTATGCAAATGCTGATTACCTTCCGGGATACTGAATGGGTTCGCCAAGATTTTGTGTGTGTCCTTCTCCAATGCGGTGCAGAGTTGAAGAGTCACTGAATCAGATAATCTAGCAAATTTTTAAAAAATAAATCTTGCTCAAGGCGATTTTGCTGCCTGTTTTTGACTGCTGCAACGGTCATGACGGTAAATGTTCACTACAGTCTGATATACATTTGGCTCTGATATGAGTGGCTGCGCCCTGTGCCGACACAGTGAACCAAATTTGCAAAGTGCAGTTTTTTAATGTAGCCTAGCCGTTTTGTAGCTGGATCTGGATCTGGATCTGGACATAATACTCTGAAAAGCTCCACTGGAGCATCACTCAGAAGGAAACTTAAGTCACGGTTCCTCACACTCACACTATAGTTGTCTGTTTTTGACTGCTGCAACGGTCATGACGGTAAATGTTTCGCTACAGTCCGATATACATTTGGCCCTATATGAGTGGCTGCACACTGCGCCGAGTGACACTAGCAATGTCCTGACACAGTGAACTAAATTTGCAAAGTGCAGTTTTTTAATAAAGCCCAGCCGATTTGTAGCTGGATCTGGATCTGGATCTGGACATGATACTCTGAAAAGCTCCACTGGAGCATCACTCAGAACGAAAACTTAAGTCAGGCTTGCACACACTCACACTAGTGCTCTATTATTACTAGCCTCGCACAAGAGACATGCTGTAGCATGCAAATTGCTGACAACAGGAAAGTAGTGTTCTACCAATGAATTTTAAAGGAAAAAGAGGAGGAGCAAGCACTGCATCACCAGTGATCAGAAAAATACTAGATTCTATGGGTTGCTCATAGTCAGTCATACCAAATATTTCTGTAGACATGGCAGAGCACATGAGAATTTATTTACATCCTGAATTGAAGTAATCTGTTCTAGTAAAGAGTTCCATATCCTTGCCGTTTTGGGAAAGAAAGAATGGAGGTGTGGTTGTGAATTGGAGTGAGGGATGGCAAACTGATTTCGCTTAGTCCGTAACTTAGTGCTTCTACTAGTGAGTACCTAACTTTGTTAGACATAGACCGAAGTGTTCTGTCTCGAACAGTCGTCGTTAGCCTCGTATTCTGGTAGGGTCGGCACTCCTCCTTTATAGAGATAGAAGCGCCCCGGTGCATTGTGCATCTCATTGTGCTGGGCAGCACAATGAAAAACTACCTCAAATCATCGATTTTCCCCTTTTTTCATGAATATATAAATATCATTATATACTATGGAGTATATAGCTTACCGATTTCATGATTGATTCATTTTAACTCTCCATTTTCAGGCAAATCCAGGGCCCTAACGTTACGCCCTCTCGGTTGAAAAATCTTGCAGCAGCCATTGCCAGCCAACCTCTAGATCTAGATCTATATCTAGGTCTATATCTCTGTTCGCCTCCGCGCTTTTCGCAGGGAGATCAGCGAATTTGCGACTACTCGCATTTCAATTCAACCGGCCGTATTCAAACGATCGACCACGCACGTTTGGGCATACATGTATACGTACGAACGATGATTTTGTTGTTGTTGTTTCGTATTGGTCGATCGTTCAAATATACTGTTGAAATGCGAGAGTCGCAAATTCGCTGATCTCCCTGCGAAAAGCACGGAGGCGAACAGAGATAGAGGTTGGCTGCTGCAAGATTTTCAACCGAGAGGACCTACCGTTAGGACCCTGGATTTACCTGAAAATAGAGAGTTAAACTTAAAATGAATCAATCATGAAATCGGTAAGCTATATTATAATAGGCCTAGACACTCTATAAATACATGAAATAATGAAATTTTCATGTTCATAAAGAAAGGGAAAATCGATGATTTGAGGTAGATCTAGTTTTTCATTGCGCTGCCCAGCACAAGAAGATTGCATGCACAACACACCGGGGCGCTTCTGTCTCTATAAAGGAGGAGTGCCGACCCTACCAAAATACGAGGCTAACGACGACAGAACACTTCGGTCTATGTTAGACAGTGCTTGTCATGCTTGTTGCCATGTACGAGACGATGGAGTCTCCTGCATTTGTTTGTATGAATTCTTGAATGTAACTTCAAGTCAACGTGATGAAATGTTATTTTCCGGAGCATGACAAGACCGTTTTGTAGTCGTTTTATAGCCGTTTTGTAGCCGTTTGCAAAAGGGCTACAAAACGGCTACAAAACGGCTAATCTGCTGATCCTGCTCACTGTGTGAAGATCTTACTGGAATAAGAACGTGTGGGACCGGGATATGGCGGCGACACTATCGCGATGTACCGGTCCTCAAATGACCGCCTTGGGCCTGGCCTACGTTAGATTTCCCGATCAAACTTATAAAAATGAACCGGTAAGCTTACCAAAAGCAAGTTATATAAAATAGGGTCTACTTACATCAAAAGTTAAACGTATGATTAATTAATGAACTTCAGAAGGGTCGATTCGAAGTTATGTTGTCAAGTTTAAATCCCACAGCTGTTCTGAACATAATGGTATCATACCTCTGATTGGCCAATCGACTTTGTTTCTTTGTAAACTGAGCTATGATTGGTTGAAAAATCCTTGGCGTAGCTCGTCCATCGTCCTTTTTTGTGATCTAAGTTACATACGACGAAATGGATGTGTTTGTAATGATTATGTTTATTTAGGAAGAGTTAAAAAAAATAAATAAACAGATTTCCCAAGCAAGTAGGGCATTTTTTCCAATGAACGGTAAAAAGATTCATTATGCTTGCCACTATACACCTTGAATTCTTTGACCCATATGATTTTACCAATATTAGTGTATAAGATTGAACATAATTTGGAGCGTGACTTTGTGCAACTTTGATGATTGTGTACGTTGATGTTTTTTTCTTAATGTATATATTTATCATTGTTTTGCGTCTTAAAATGATTTTGTAATTACTGAATCAGTTGTTATTGTTGTTGTTTTTTCATAAAATAATAGTTCATGATAATTACTTTTAACAGGGGGCCTACACCCTACAAGCTCTGTTTTTTTGTCGGCCCTCCTTCCCTTTTAATTTTTTTTTCTATTTCATTGTATTGTGCAAGTTTGTCTATATGTATGTTAATATGTGAAGTAAAATGTACCATCATTCTAAATATGAAAAATTGAAAGAGGAAAAATAAATGAATTGAATTGAATTGAAGATTAGAAGGTGAAATGATCAAATCTGGGGTTAACTTTTGAGAATGTATGTCTTATTGAAACATTCTTTTTAAGATATTGTATGTAAGGTATTACTTAGTGTGCATAGAAGGACTCCGAATTGTATAATTCATCAATAGGAAGTAGGGGCGTTGCTAGACTTTTTTAATGGAGGGGGGGGGGGGTGTAGAGGCCAGATTGTCGACAAATAATGCTTCCGATTGCCGACGACCAACGTCGACAAAGTCAACCGTATAAAGCCCACAGCCACGAGGCATGTTCAATTGTGTGCCTCTCTCATATTTTCCTTCTAAATTATATATTTGTTCACCTCACTTGCCCAATGTGTTTGCTTTCCGAAAACATCCTGTACCTAAATGAAATACGAGCGAGCGCAGCGAGCGAGGAAAAATATTTTCTCTTTTGTGTTACCAGTGTTATTTTGTCGTCAAAATGCACAAGCAAATAAGCCGCATATGACTCTATTTGGGCACCTTGCTCCTCTTTTTTTTTCCTTTTTCGGTCCTTCCTCTTCTCTCCTTTCTCTCTCTCTCTCTCTCTCTCTCTCTCTCTCTCATTTTTTGCCGACAGCGATCGCGAAATTGCCAAGAATTTTTAATGGGGGGGGGGGGGGGTGTCACACAGGGTGACCAGACGTCCCGGATTTTAAGGGACAGTCCCGTATTTGATCCTTTTTTGTCCCGCGGTCCGTACGACCCTTCCCGGGACGCCGTTTTGTCCCGTATTTCAAAATTACTGTTGAAATAATGGAATATTTAGCCAAAAGTAGATAAATAAGATATACTATAAACACAAAATTATCATGCAGAAGTAGAAAATTTCCATATATTTTTTTCGCTCGCTCGTTTCGCTCGCTCGAGTCAAGTTTTGATTATTCATTACCTGCACAAACATAATGCCCCCTCACCGCTTTTAGACTTTGCTAGTAGTAGAAATACACAAAATACAATAATTATTTCACTACACAGAGACTCATGAGCTGGGGTATTAACTTAAATCAAGGCCCATATGAATGGCTTGACATCTTCAGCGCCAGTTATGAGAACAATTTAACAATTTGGAAAGTGATCCTTGATTTATTTATTAGAAAAGGACGGAACGAAATATCTGAAACCACCGAAGTCTAACAACACTGTGCGTACCAACTTTAGTATCTCTTTTCTCAAGAGGAGGCCATGCACCCTTCGAATGGCAAAGCAAAAAGTGAAGTAATCAGCTAGAGTTTTTGCACCCTTTCCCCCTCCTGTCGATGTAGGCCTACTTCCGTGAAAATTTTGATCCGCACCTTGGAACTATAAGTGCCCAGGATGTATTTTCTGTCAACCAACCTTGGATGTTAAAAATATCATTTTATAACCTTACCAAAACTCAATATACTGGCGTAAAGTGCAATACGAGTCTGGTGTTGTTTTCATACCCATAAATCATCAACGAACACGGCCTCGTCATTCATTTGAAAAAAATACAAAACTTTGGATCTACATACAACGCCTCATCCGTCGGAAGAGGTGCAGAAATTAGAATCAGTACAAGGATCCCCTCCCTCTATTTTAATCACCTTTCTCATAATGGGATTCTGCTGAATAGTGCTGGTTGGCGTCAACTTTTAGACGGACGCCAATGAAGATGATTCTCTTAATTTTTGCTCGCTCGCTGCGCTCGCTCGCAATTTCACTGTTGTGCCTTGTGTGCTCTGACGTCGAGGCCCAGCAAAGTCCCGTCACTTTCAGTATCGGAAATCTGGTCACCCTGGTGTCACACCCCACCCCCCTCCCCTCTAGCGATGTCCTTGATAGGAAGACAGAAACTTGAAAAATTGTATCTGAACCATGCTGGTGTTCAGGTACCGGCTTGTCGATCATTTCATATCGTTAGCAATATTCTTTAGTAGACAAGAAAACTCCATCATGTCCATAGAAAGGTTATGCAAATTTTAAAAACAAAAAAACAAAAAAAAAATTAAAATTAAAAATCTGCTAGATAAATTGGGTTTAAGATATCTGGAATAATCTAACATTAAATATGAGTATGTATAGTACTGTTTTTTTTTTAATTTTAAATCAAGGTTACATGA
Source organism: Echinometra lucunter (assembly GCA_029962745.1). Taxonomy (NCBI): domain Eukaryota; kingdom Metazoa; phylum Echinodermata; class Echinoidea; order Camarodonta; family Echinometridae; genus Echinometra; species Echinometra lucunter. Next base: position 7,986,832 of record CM057151.1, read on the forward strand.
TACTGGTAATCAAGAATAGCACAGTGAATGGATGTAGAAGGCTTCATCAAGTATTCTTTCTTGAAGATGAGTATGGTCCTGAAAAGGACCTACTTACTCCCGACGTTTCGGTAAGCATGTTCTTACCGTCCTCCCGGGGGGGGGGGGGGGCACTCGACCCCAAAAGTGGTAGGTATGTGCCGCGGGCGAGACAAAAAACGGGGGCTTTGGAACGGGCTTATTGTGAAAAGGAGGGTCTTCGGAACGGGCTTCGGAACTATAAATGTTTGTGAAAACGGGGGTCTTTGGAACGATTCGCCTGCGTGTGAGTGCGTATGTATCCATATGGAACGGGCATACGTGCATGCAGCTAGCCCGGCGGCACGGGCGCCGGGTGCGCTCGGGCAGAGACGATGGTCGGACAGCGCTCTGCGGGCCTCTTTTCACCAAAAATGCAGCTCATTGTAGCGGATCAATGCGGCCGGAACGGCGTAACGAAAAATATGCGAAGCTTTGGAACGGATTTCTTTCTTCTTTTTTCTCGATAAGAAGAAAATGCTATGCTTTGGAAGGCTTTCTTTGTTCTTTTTCTCAATAAGATAAAAATGCTATGCTTTGGAACGGAAATTTGAGTGTAAAAATAGGGGTCTTCTCCGCGGCACATACCCACCACGCATTATATACTGAGTGCCCCCCCCCCCCCCCGGGACCGTCCTCAGGAGAATGAGCAACTTTTTAGGAATAGCAGGCTATAACTTCCGGGGGATCCAAATGCACAGAGGGATCTAAGTGCACAGGAAGCCACAGAGTGTAAGTCTCTGATTGGCTAGAAATGTCGAGTAGGCGGGATTAGTCACAGCTGAGTGCCCGCGCAAGCGTGTGTGCGTGGGAGTGTCACAGTTGGCTGCACAACAATGGGGATCCCCCTAACTGTTGCCGGTTAGTGAGGAGGGTCAGCCAGATATCGCCTATTTGGAGACCGTTGTCCTGAGGGACAGTATCATGCGCCTCGATCTCCAAAGCTTCTCTGACTCGTCGTTGGTACCAGTGAGGGACTCGGGTTATGAGCCTGCTTTCATCCCAAAGAACCATATGCTCACATGTGTGGGCATGGTGGATAATAGCAGACTTGTCCCGGCCTATCGTCTCGCCGGCCATGGGCCTGGTGTTCCTTTAGCCGAGTGGCAAAGGAGCGGCCTGTCTCGCCGACGTACACTTTACCGCATTCGCAAGGAATGCGGTAGACTCTAGGGAGGTCCTTGGAGAGGCGCTTGTCCTTGTGGATGCTGAGGATTGATTGAAGCTTGGTTGAAGAACTGTGGCGAACCTCAACTTCCACCTCTTTCAGAGTCCTCTGTATCCTGTGAGAGACCGCTCCCTAGTATGGGAGAACGGCTGATTTCCACTTTGACACCGCGGCGGCGGCAGCTCAGTGAAAATCTTATGGAGGGGTAATTGTTGCATTTCAACACCTGCTTGATATGCTCAAGTTCCCCTCGTAGGTGGATTTGGTCACTGATCGCGTGGGCCCGTTTGACCAGAGTCTTGTTAATCGAACGCAAGACAGATGGGTGGTGGTATGAACGATAGTGCAGGTACCAGTCGGTGTGGTAGGTTTGCGGAAACCTGGTGGGATAGTGATCCCTCTGCCGTCCTCGTGATCTTGGTATCCAGGAAGGGGATGGCCCCCTTATTCTCCATTTCCATGGTGAACTTGATGGACTCGTGCTGGGAGTTGAGGTGCTGGAGGAAGGTGTTAATTTCCTCAGCTCCATGTTGCCAAACCACAAAAGTGTCCTCCACTTATTTAAGCCACACTTTGGGTTTGCGTGTTGCAGACTGTAGTGCTGTCTCCTCACAGTGTTCCATGAACAAGTTGGCGACAATAGGGGAAGGGAGACCCCATCGCTGCCCCTTCCGTTTGCCTGTAGAAGGTGTCTCTCCACCTAAAGGAGGTAGAATCGAGGCACATCACAAGTAGGTCATGGATCGCCAAGGGAGACAGTTTGGTCCTGTCTAGGAAGGTGTTGTCAAATTTCAGTCGACTCAGGATGATAGCGCAGGCATCCTTAACTGGCACACTCGTGAAAAAAGATTCAACATCAAAGCTGATGAGGAGATCAATGTTCGAGACTGTCATTTGACGAATCTGCTCGATGAAGTGTTTGGAGTTCGTCACGTGGTGTACGCTCTGGCCAACAAGAGGCTGTAAGATTGCAGCCAAGTGCTGTGCCAGTTTGTACGAGGGAGAACGCCTGGTAGACACAATAAGTCTAAGTGGAATGTCCGGCTTGTGGATCTTTGGTTGCCCAAAGAGTATCGGGCAAATGCCCGACGAGCTGCGAAGTTGGCGGTACGGGGTTTGAGAAAAAGCATCTTTTCGTTGTAGTGAAAGGAGCTTGCCATTAACCCTACGTTCAACGGCTGGTGTGGGATCTCTAGGAATTCCTGTAGGTCCCGGTGTCTAGCAGGTTCTGAATCTTGGTCTCATAATCCCGTTTATCCATCACCACAGTGATAAGCACAGTGATGTCGAAAACTGCTCGCGCGGTGTTCTCTATCGAATCTTTTTAAAATCATTCAAACCGTTTCGAAAAATACTTTGAATTATTGAATGTCGTGTGAATCACAAAATGCCCAAAGTGAATGGTCTTAATTAAAACACATTCCGAGAAAGGAAATACTGTCATTTTTGTGATAAAGATCAAATTGGCGATGAACTTCATTATCTTTTTCAGTGTTGCTTTTGAAGAGCAAAGAAAAGTGGTTATGTTGTAACTTATTTAAAGCATTGAATATGTTATTTTCATGATCTTGTGTATTTTTTTTTTTCGTTGGAAATTATTCCTTGTTTTCAGGCTGTGCCATATTTCCCTTTTCCCATTTCCCTCTTGTAATTATTTTGGTTCTCACTGAATGAGAAATTGAACTATATACATTTTGTATTCTATCATTGTAGTATGTACTCTGATACCCTAACAGGGTCTTGAGTTTTCAATAAAATTTCAGACATTTAAACTTTAAAACTTTTAAGCTGCATGGACACGTATGTTTTTCTGCCCTTTTCCCGGTGTATCCAGGGCGGCGCTAGAAGGGGGGGGGGCGTCCGCCCCTATGATTTTTCAAGTGATCAATTAAAAAAGGAAGAAGAAGAAGAAGAAGAAGAAGAAGAAGAAGAAGGTATTTTAGTTTTAGGTATTTCATTTTTTTTAACTGGGGGTGGGGTTATTGTGTTTTTAAAGATGAAATTTGTTTACGACAAAAACAAAAAAGACACTTTTGCGATCATAAACAGCATAAAGATGATAAATTCTGCTAAGTAAAAGTACCATTTATGAATTTTGGCTGAAAGTACAATTTGTACTGACATTGTACATGAAATCATGTTTTTGACCAACTTTTAGTCCGACTTGCAGTTACAAAATTTTGTACCCCCCCCCCCCCGCTTGATTAGGTTAAACACCTTTCACCTAATTGGCTCCTTCTTATCAGACCCTGTACAATGAGAATAATCTCTCAGAGAATCAGACCATCTCCATGTCCACTGAGAAATTGACTCTATCTCGCATCATAATCAACGCATGCAATACAGTTTGTCTGAACTATATGAGAACACCTCTAAGGAGTTTCTGTACTGTACGGAAACAGCTCCTGACACAGCTGACACACCCACAGACTAAAACTAGGCTCTACTCAGTCAAGCAACTTTATGGCATTGTGTAAAAATAGATCTGTGTCTGCAGACTAGCGTGCACGTGCACCTGTATGCTTTCTACAAAGATGTGACTTACAACCCAAGGAATACGTCCGCGGACGCCAGAATTAGTATTCATAGATTGATGTCCATTTATTTCCATATACATCATCGTAAATTAACTATATTTTAACATGTATGGTCACATAAAATCATACATAGAAAAGGGGGTCGTCATATTAAAGCAGAGCTAGAGTTGACGTCCTAATCATAAATAAATTGATCATACAAAGAATACCCATATGCACTATATAATCTTAAAGTCCTCCAAACTATGAGTGCTATATCACAATCATCTTTTGTTAACATGAAATACTAATATCGGAACTCTTTGCATATACCGTGGTCGAGTAATCTAAGGCGCTTGACTGGAGACGCGAAGGTCGGGGGTTCGATGCCCGCGGTACGGCACTTATGCCCTTGAGCAAGGCATTTTATCCACATTGCTCTTTTTATCGTACCTCAAATAAATGAAAATGCTATAGGCATTATTGATACCAAGCATGGCAAGGTGTGCACGTGTTTAAAAAACAAACAAACATACATATATATATATACCTGACGGGACTAACACCAAGCTTCAGGGGACCGTATCCCAATGAAAGGAAACACTGATTTGGCATTAAGATGACCAAAACGTAATCCAATCCCTAATTTTCCAGGTCAATAAACTTTCATCATATACATATATGTCTGTGTTGGTAAATTTTCTACTTGAACCCCTCACCCCCCCCCCCCCCCCCCCCCCCCGCCTTCATTTCTGCAACCTTGACCTAGCGCCCTCTATATCACAAATATACATCAACTATCAAATACTGAAATATTGGCCTTGGAGCTGCATGTGCTCCCCTGCCAGTATAAATATTTGCAGTGGCTCCTTTACTGTCGTGGTTTTGTATTATAACTTTCTTGTCACTTTTTTATAATTATTTTTATAATCATTGTCAAATTATTACCAGTTACTTGTACTGTAATCTTATGTAAATGAAAAATTAATAAAACACATAAATAAAAAAAAAATATGTTGGCCTTGAACAGTCGAAGCAAAATAGCCATTTGTTACGGTATTTTTTAATGCCATTTGTATGTTGGAATCATGCAGACCTCATGGAGTTTTGCCTCCGTATGTTATGATAATTTCTTTTTGGTTTTAATGCCCAGAATAGGGCAAATATTTTTATCTCAACCTTGTACAAAGTAGTATAATTCAAAATTCAATTAGTTTTTCCACTCCTGTTATTCTGATATTGACCTTAAAACCATATGGTTTTATTAATTTTGTTATGATGTAATATGCTAGTTTGTATGTGATGTGAATCATGAAACTCTCTGATTTAATGTTGCTGCGCTATTTCATGCTAATTTCTTGTTGGTTGTCAAACCAAACATAATGCAAATATTTCATGCAAATATTTCATATAATTTTTTTTTACCACCCATTACAAGTAAAAGCTCATTAAGATTTTCACTCATTTTATTTCATAAATACAAACTACAATGGTTATCAATTTTGTGGTTATATTTTATGCTTTGTTTATTGAATCATTAAACTAACTCCAACTTTTTTCTGATGGAGTGTTAATTGCTTTGCTCTGTTCTGCATATATCTTTTTGATTTTAATTAAAAAAAAGTATTGCAAACATATTTTTATCTCAGCCTCGTACAACAAATAAAATTCAAAAGTAATCTAGATATAGCATTTCCGATATCAGACATTAGCCTTGAAGTCATATGGTTATTTGATACTGTTAGTTGTGACAATTTGATTTGATTTGATTTGATTTGATTTTATTCACCAACAATAACATCATGTATACAAGATATATCACAAAGTATTGTTACAGGCTTCTTTTACTATGAGAGAATAGTTCTAGAGTGTTTTATATCATAATCTGTTTGAGTCCATCTATTATCATGATTATGCTCAGTCTGAATTCATATATGATTGTTGAAACTTTAATATCAAAGCATTATTCAGCTTATTACACATCGTTGTAATACAAAATGGCGTGTTGTAACTTTGTATTACACATCGTTGTAATACAAAGTTACAACACGCCATTTTTCTTGCGATGGGGGTCCAATTATGTTCGGGTAAAAGCCATTCTTCCTCAACCTGAAATACATAGGGGGATCTGCCCCTCCATCCCCACCATCGGAAGGAGAAGTTCGCTCTCAAAGTAGCAACTAGGCTATACGAACTTGTGATATTGGAAGGTGATGGCCAATCGAGTATGGCCAATCGAGTAAACTAGTAATATCAGAGACAAATATGTTTTCAATCATAAGATGTTGCTGCTACATGCCATATGCCGTATATATCGTACTGCAATATAGTTTGGGCAACGTGTGCAAAAACTAAAATTAATATAATATACTTATTACAGAAAAAAGCAATTCGAATTTGTACTAATTCGCAATATTTATCACATACAAATCCATTATTCCATAAACTAAAGACTCTAACTATTTTTGACATAAACTCATTTCAAAGCTTACTGCTTATGTTCAAATACGTAAATAACATGCTCCCACCTTCATTTCACAATTTTTATACTATGAACACATCTATCCATTCATACCCTACGCGGAACTCTTCTAATTTCCATTTAATCAACCCCAAATTGCTTATTGCGCAGAGATCCATAAGACACCATGGTCCTGATTTGTGGAACTCTCTACCTGAATCTATAAAAAGATCCACGTCTCTTTACTCATTTAAGGCAAACGTTAAATCTATGTTGATATCAGAATATTTGAAGTAAAATTTCTGTGTCGATGTGTCATCATTAAAGCATCATCACCATCATCCTCTCCATCGCCTTCATCTTCACCATTTCACCATCATCTTCATCCTTATCATCTCCATCTTCATTGCTCAAATTACATTACTGCTGTTTTTCATGAAATGTACTGTTTATCGATTCTGCTGTATTAATGTATTATATTAATCAATGAGTTCTAACCTGGGGTTGTCATTTTTTCAAGCAATCTGCTTATGATGACAATCCTTCTCCTGCAAATTGTAAATGTTAACTAATTTGGTATGAGATCAGTTTTGTTTGTAATGATAATTTTAGTACATTTAGTTATGATTCATGCCAAAAAAAAGTTCTCAATATACTATGTTTGTTATGTTATGGAAAATGTATTATATACGAATGATGTAATTGCAGAAGTAAACAATAAAAATCAAATCAAATCATATGGGTACATGTGGGTACAAAACCCTTATGTTGGTGATGATGAAGGTATATGCATGGTGCTCTAGAATTTCAAATGGAAAGCGTTAAGTTTGGGGTGATTTCAGAATTTTCAGAAGGTAGTGGAAAAATAAAATGCATACAACGTGTTGTTGATATGGACAGAAATACAGAATTTAATCTCGTTCAAGGTCAAGCTGTTTAAGTGGAGAACAATAATGTTCTATACATTATTGGTATCAGCCTATATGAGCCTAGGTTTAGGCCTACACACTAAGAAAAAAAGGTGCAATTTTGCAACCTTCAAATGCAATACTGGGGAGCTCCTTTTTGGGTGCAACTTTGCACCCTAAGACACTTTTTGCACCTTTAATGGTGCAGTTAGCTACATGAAGGTGCAAAAAGCTTCTTAGGGTGCAAAGTTGCACCCAAAAAGGAGCTCCCAGTGTTGCACTTGAAGGATGCAAAATTGCACTTTTTTCTTAGTGTGTACAAGCAACACTAACTGTCAGAGTAAATCAGGATCGAAAAAAATTGTTAATACTGTAATGGGATGCGACGACTGGACCTAGGTTTGGAAAGGGAGGGGGGGGGGGGGGACTGAGCGGCGCACGATTGTAGGTAAGGTATCGCCGTTTCTTTTATTGGACTATTGCAATAAAAGAAGCCACAACTCCCCCCCCCCCCCCCCCCCCCATGTCCGATGAGTCGCTTGGCCTTTTTTTCATGGACTGGTATAATTTATCCAGTGACTCTTGCCCATGATATCAACTTTCCTTCATAAATTTTGGTCTACTGACTGTATCCATATACTGTATGAATGGAGTAATGTATAATGAAGTATATTACTCTGATAATGTTGACAATAAATACGATATTTTCTGCCAGTCGTTTGGGAGAATTCAAAGGCCTTAAAATTTAATGGGCTAATATTAACTTTAGGAGCCTGTTTCCCTAAACTGAAGACATATACGATTCCTAGTTTTGAAATTAAATATGGATGTTCTTTGTACACATGTGTTATATCTGAGACTTGTTTAAACAAATGTTGCAGATCATGAAATTTTAAACCAACAGTAAAGTTACTATTATAGTAAGTTTTATGCAACGCGCCCAGAGGTTGGGTAGTATGACCGGAGTATGAGCAGGTTGTGAGCACTGAGGATTTCCTCCTCAAGAACACTGTTGCTCATGATGTTGGAATGAAATGGTTACATCCATTAATGAAATGATTTTGACAATGACACATTCCCAAATTATATTGAAATATCATGAGAATATTTTTTGTTTTGTGTGACTCCTAAAGCATGTGTATGCAAGAAATCACGGGACCTATACGCCTTTCAGTCCTCTCCGCCGGCAATGACGAATAATTCTTTACTAAGGGCACTATTTTGTAGGTCATCGATATGGTTTTGAACCAGGGATCCTGGTAACGATTGCTTCAGCACTGAATCATGTCTCTACGCAGTTGGGGTGTTGTAGGGGGCAGCCCTCAGAAATTTCATGAAAAAGAAAGAAAATGTAATAAAATGCCCAAGACTGCATTAGATTTGCCCCCACCCCGGCTGAAAACAGTTCATTGCCTCAACAATCCAGAGGTGCTTTTTGAAACTTGGGCCAATGCAGGTAGTACGCCATTTTCTGCCCCTCCCTCACATTAGGCCTAATGATATATCGAACATAATTGTCGTCCACTTATACAGCTTGACAACAAAAGGGATTAAGGTCTATCCATATATCAACAAAATGTTGTATGCATTTTATTTCCACCCCAATATGAAAATTCTGACAGCGCCCCAAGCTTCACGCTTTCGGTTTCATATTCTAGACCACCACATACCTTCACCATCACCAAAATATAAGAAGAGGCAGCAATGGAGGGGGAGGGGGAGGGGGGAGGCGGGGGTGGGGATTAAGACTGACTGGTCGAGATTAAAGTAGATGATGTGTTGCAGGTGCCATTCATAATACTCTCATATTTTCACGATACTATCATACGAAATTTTTTTAGCCTATATAATAGTACAGCGGTCGGTCTACCATTAGCTTTTGCTGGTAATGTAATAACAACATTGCAGTTATAGTACCGAATTTAGTGCGATAGTTTCTCGATTTAGGTATAAAATTTTGTAGGGTGCAAGAGAAAAGTCCATCTTTGTCAATTTGGAAAAAAGGATTTTGATTTTTCATGCATGAACGAAACTCAAGCACTTAAGACTTGATGATTGGAAAAGAGGAGAAACGCAACATTTTTCGTTTGACGTGAATCGCTTTTTTTCTGATTCACCAGAAATCCCGAAACTGTCGATATTTCCTCTGCCTGATTAGAGGGAACCCAATTTGCGGCTACCCGACTAATGATGCTTGTATTTGAATTTTTTTCTTTATACCAGAACCATCAATATTCTTTGTAAGACGAAAATTCCTTCAAACATCAATCAACTATGGGAGAAATCGATCAAAATGACTAATTTCTAAGGGGAATCTGTATTGATCCATAATGGCACATGATATAAATGGATTGGAATAAACCAACTTGTCACAAAGACATCAGGAACAAAATGTTTCAAAAACACACTCTGAGGAACCTCTTCGTAGGATGTCAGTGACGTGAATAAAGGAGGAGAAAAAAATCACATTGACTTTTCGTCTTTAGACAACTTAACAAAGACACTGTATAAATCTACACATAATTGTATGATCTTGATTGAAATGGTTTAATGAAGTACCATGACAAGAGCAATTAAAACTTTTTATCCAAATATATTCACAATGTTGCACTTTTCTTTATCCTCTACGGGGATTATTTATTGGAAAAAATTGTTATGAAGACATTATCCTGCCTGATCATCAGGAAACATAAATTTTTATAATCCGACATAATTATAGCGCCATTTCTAGAATATTGGAAAGAAGCTGAATAAAACCTTCGCCGATTGAGCACGTTTCTTAAGCCCACCGCACACTATACGATCCGTCTGCGATCCTATTGTGAAAATTATTGCTTTAGCATTTCATAATTATGAACATTCAAACATGTAAAATCTTAATGATCAAAGGTCCAAATATTAGTATAAATACTAGAATCGAAATTCTGGGCTATTGCTAGCCTCTCTGTAGGAATAAAGTGAATTCCGTTCCGAATCGTGTAGTGGTGTCATAGCAATCTTGCGATCGGCTATGAGTTGAAGCCCATTTGGCCATTACTCCTACCAAAAGGCTTGCAGTTAACCAAAATTTCGATTTCATTATTCCTATCATTATTCCGAACTTCAAATAAGATAATCTTACTTGTTTAAACTTTCATATTTAATGCAAAATGGCATGTTTATTAAAAAATTGGGTCGCAGTCGGATCGTATAGTGTGCGGTGGGTTTGATCTACATATGCGGAAAAATGCTGTCGCTTAACCTCACCTATTAATTCGCTGTCACTCGAACCTCATTTCTAGGCATTTGTTGTCGATTACCGGTTTGCTCCCATGTCAAAGAGTATAGATTTGCCTTTTTGCAACATCCATTTTTAATACCTGACGTTTGCACGGGATATCTTTAATTCCCCCCCCCCCCCCCCCCACTAAAAACATTCTGCCGCCCTATGCAGACCAAGGTTAAGGTCTTGAAGGAAGAGTGTCATTTCTAGTTTTAAGTGAATGAATTAGTGGGGGCATTCTTGGGTGTCATTTTAATTTTCAAAAGATACGACTTCACTTAATTTAATCTAAAATATGTGCAGTCTGTAAATAAATTTTTATTTAATGGCTGCTTCGTCTCTGAGACAAATATTTGATTTGATTAAATTATTCTCAAAGAAACCATAAAACATTCCTTCCATCACACTTACGCTCACAAGTTACGTGCATTCTGTCAGCTATTCCAGAATTTAGGAAAAACATAATTCCGCATGAAGAAGACCTTGCCAATCATAAAATCCATAACAAAATAAGAAGGCGGGGCCTGCGCGTGTAATGATTAGCAAGTAGACGGTGTATAAAAACGAAGGAACTGTCCAATACTTGAGACATTTCTCAGGTACGCTGTCTTAAGAAGAAGAAGATCGGAAATGGTGCTAGCAGTCAAACAGATAACGATCGTCATGCCGACTGGACTGGCGGGTCTGTGGTCATGGTGCCTCATTGCTATGCTAGCATGTAGTGCAGTCCATGCTGTCGAAGGTCAGAGGTTCAACAGACTATTTGGACCATCCAGTGAGTAGTTATTTGTTGTTGCCTATACACGACAGGCTGTAAGAGCACAAAGACTGCATTATAAAATTGTTTCTTTGTTATGTGTCAAAGCACTACCTTGCAAATTATGATTTTGCGCATGCATGCAAATACACTTCCCATGGAGTTTAGGAGTTGGGCATGAGACCCTTTCAAAGATGGTAACGACATCGAAAATTTTGCATACTAGTATTTGAATCAAGCCCCATTCTTAATGTTCATCGGACGTGCCATTCCACAATATTTACCAAACATGAACACATGCGAAAACACATAGGGCGAACATTTTGTTGCGATGGGCATCCTACTTAAACCACATTGTTAACTTCAACCCTGAACCTAACCCTACATTTATAATAAAACTCACTCGTAAACCCTTATCTTCGCCGAAATAAAACCCGGGGCAATCGTGGCTCAAGCATGTCAGAGTACCTACTTTCGTATACCAAGAGTTTGCATTTTCCTCGCAGATTTTTATTCGTCGACGCTGTAAATGTTAGCATAAATTTTTACAGAAAATGCTTGAAACTCTGAAAAAATGGAAGTTCGCTTGCCAACCATTAGAATAAGCTTATTGCTCGCTTGGGCCTCTGGGCGAGTACTTTTTCGTGCTTTCTTCTCAGTGTCGACACATTCGTACATGTACATGATGTAGGCCTACAAGGGTGCATTCATGTAATTTTTTGAAGCCAGAAACATGAACATTAAAAAAAAATATTTCAAGGGCATAAGTGCCGTGCCGGGAATCGACCCCCCGACTATTGCGTTTCACTGGACCACGGAACCTTCTGAACCACTAGACCACGGCTCCTCCTGACATTAACACGAATCATAATACAAAACGACGTTTTGAAACATCGTTTTGGGGGGGATAGCGTTCATGCACTTTTAAGTTAAAACTGATTCTGGCTCAAATCAAGCTTCGCTTCTGCGCACCTTACTGCGCAGTTCGGCCCAGGAAGAAGCTCAATTTTCCCCCTTTTTCGTCATGTTATTCTATGTTATGTTTTAAGCATTTTGTCATCTTTGTTGTCTATCATTCCCTATGCAGTTCTGTTTTTTTCCCTTCGCTTTCCGTCTTTCCTTATTATTCTTTTATGTTCCTATATCATTTCTCTCTTTCTCTCTTTGTTTCCTTAAGTTTCCTTTATTTTCCATTTCATTTTCTTTTATCTTCTCCCATGTATTTCTTTTTTTTTATCATCTTCCCTCTCTGCCTTTCATTATCTTATTCTTTGTTTTTATCTCCCTATACCAGCTTTCCTTTCTGTCTTCCTTTCTGTTTTTCTTTCATCTATTCTTCAATTATTTTCCTGTTTTTACGTTTTCCTTTATTCTCCCTTATTTCATCTTTTCTTCTATCCTTTCTTAACTTATCATTTTGTCTTTCCTTATGTTATACTCTGTTTTTGTCTTTCTATCATTTTTCCTTTGCATCTTTCATCCGGTTATTCTTCCCTTTCATCTTTGTATCTAATATCATTCTTTCCTTATGTTTTCCTTTATTTCCCCTTCTTTCATCATTTCATCCTTTTCTATATATTTCTTTTTTTTCCATCTTCTCTTTTTGTCTTTCCTTAATCTTTGTTTTTCTCTTTCCTTTCCGTCTTTGATTAAGTTATCTGTTTATTTCATCTTTCTCTCTGATGTCTTTCTTTCCTTATGTTTTCCTTTATTTTCCCTTCTTTCATCATTTCTTCTGTCGTTTGACATGTATTTCTTTGTTTTTCTATCATCTTCTCTTTCTGTCTTTTTAATGTTTATCTCTGTTCATCTTCTTACATAATCTTTCCTTTCTATCTTTCATTCAGTTTTTCTATCATTTAACCTTCTATCTTTTCTCTCCTTCTGTCCTGTTTCCCTTGATTTTCACCTTCTTTCATCTTTTCCTCTGTCCTTCCCTATGTATTTTTCTGTTATTCCTCTTTTACCTTCTTCAATCCATCTTTCCCTAGGTTCTTTGTAAATTTTCCATCTTTCTTCATCATTTAAACGTGATTGAAATCTCCATTGCGTTCAAGCGATGCCAGTAACGGTGATTCTGGCGGAACGACGATTCAAACGCACCTTTTTTTGTGTTTCAGTTTGACAAAAATTTGGCGTAAATTTTCGACCGACGAAAAATTGCATGAACGCAACCGTGTTTCAAACTAAACGTCTTTCAAAACCATGATTCTGGGCCGAAAAAGTGTCGCTTATAAAACGCGACCCAGATAAATTTCCAAGACGTACCTGTAGTCTTATCTGCCTAGGGTAGCCACATCCGTATTAACAGTGAGGCCCGAATTCACGAAAGAGGTTTAAACCATGGGCAAAGTTCCCCCCCCCCCCCCATTGGCATCAAATTTAGACCATGGACTATAATCTTCTAATTCACAAAGAAGGTTTAAACCAGGGGATGGTCAAACTGCATCATTTTACGCTATGTATTTTAGTGTGCTCAGAGGGGTGGTTTAAACCATGACTAAGAAACCCGCAGGAGGGGGTGGTCCCCAGTGGTTTAAACTTCTTATGTGAATTCCGGCCTGAGGGTCTTCCAGTTCATACGATTACGTGATTACTGCGTCTTCTACAACAATAATAGGTTATTTTTTCAGGATTTTAAAAAAATTCCTCCCGGGGTACCCACTTATAATCACCTGATGGGAGAGCGGCAAATGTAGGCTAATGTTTTGCCAAAGGTCAAGGAACTCATAGAATTTATGACGAATGTATAATAATGATATTAATGATAATAAACCGCTTTCTTATAAAAGCTTCAATGGTGTAAACTGACCAAAGCTCTTACAGTGTTATTATCATTATTATTATTACCCCGGTCACTGGATTAAATTACTATTCTGCACATATACTGTGTACATTCTCCACTCCCTGGGAAGCATTCCAGCCAGTCGCCCAATATTATTGTACGGGACGCCCATGCATGCTTAGCCGGTATCACACTATAACCTTGGCATCCTGCCGGGTACCCAATATTTAGCACAGAGGGGCAAATGTGGATTAATGTCCTGCCAAAGGACGTTTAGTGACGGGCTGGTATTCGAACCCCCAACCTTTTGATTTTAATAGAGTCGGATGGTTGAAATAATACACCACAATACATCCACTGTTTCGTTCTTAATAACTTCAATGATTGGTTGGTGTTTGAATTTACTTTATTCCTAGCCTATTCCTCCAGCCAATATAACGTGAGCGCTGTAAACGTGTACAAGTCAATTGATGTGAGAATAATTGTGAATGGAATGTGGTTTAGTGGTTAATTCTCTATCAAGTTGTGAAAAGCAATAATGCACAATTTTACTAAGGCCTGTTATCGTGGCACAATGATCATATTCGGTTTAATAAATACCATTTCATATAGGCGGTTCACTTTTCAAAGTAATAACAGCAATTACATTTGACCATTTTCTGCATGGTTAAGGAATCGCCGGTGTAATCTTTAGCAAAAAATAAAAAACAAATACAAAAAAAAAAACAACAACACTCGGATAGACATTTTGTTTCGGGAATATACACGCAAGACCGATTTCTTCCAAGTTCTAAATTGGTCTTGGAAAGCTTCGATGCCTTAAATCGTTCATTTTCGCCCAATATAGGTGCTACTGATGAACTTTTTTGTTTGATTAATATTAGCCTATGAACAATTGGTTTTATTAGTTGATGGAGAATTAAACTTAGGCATGTTAGGAGTAAGTGATAATGAATGACAGGGAAAAAAAGGGAGAAAGCAAAGGAAAATTTGGAGAAAAAAAGGAGAAACAAACTTGCAAGTAATGAAGTTATCCAGATATCAATAATTCAATTTTTTAGAGGCCTGTTATTCTCTGATAATTCTCTCCACAGAAAAAGTAATTATAGCGTATACCCATGAAGGATATATCTTGATTTAGTCGGGCAGAGATTTTCACAATAATTTTGCAATGTTAATAAAAAAAAAAATTTGTGATCCGTCAGTTGCTCTGACAACATTTTCTATATGGGCTTCATTAAAACATGATGGAAAATACTTGATTTGTTATCAGATTTTCAGTTATAGGGTTAGAGCTGCTAAATGTTCTGTTGGGTCGAGAGTTGAAGAGTTCGACGAGTGCTGTAATTTATCGCGGAGCACTTGCCGCAAGGATATTTTGTCGTAATATTCACGTCATAACGCCAATCATAGCAGAAATCGTTGAAATTATACGCCTAAACACAATACGTACCTAAGAATATTATACATTTTCTCACACCTTTCTTCATTTACTCACCTGCCTGAGAATCATAGTGAGGAAATGTCAAGGAACTCGAATCACTTGTACGGACCATCAAAACCAGCTTTATTTATTTCATTTCAACAAGTTGAAGAAAAGAACAGGGGAAAACAATGAAAAAAAAAAGAAGAAAGAAAGAAAGACCGAAAGAAAGACTGAAAGAAAGGATAACCACCAACGGTGCTGAAAATTCGAAATGTAGTTTAACACTGCGTGACACATTTTTTTTTTTTTTGTCAGCATATTGTCGTCATTTTGTGCCTTTCGTGGAGACTACTCTGCTGTAATATATACGTTTGGATTCAGACTGCAGTTCGATAGAACATGCATTAAGATATATAATGGTCTTTATTTTGTGTATCAGAAATTTGCAAAATTCGTAAGTTTTTAGTATATATACCTTGAACATCTCTTTGTTTTTGCTGTCGGATGTTAAATTTATTAAGCATAATGTATGTGGAGGAATTCATAAAAGAAGTTCATGAAGGAATGAGTGTAACGTGTTACAATAAAGATAGTCGTATCGTTGCAGGTTGCGAGAAATTAAAGATAGCTTCATCAATGTACAAAGCACATTGCGAGAAAATATAGTAGTATAAAAAATCTAACCTCCAAACCTACTTATTGCAAATACTTCCCCAAGGATAGAATGCTGTAACCATTAATCCATTCGAGTACGGAAGCGGGGTTGGCTTATCGTTAAAATCCGTTTGAGCCATGACAACAGAATGTCTCAATTTATATTAATCAGCTCACTAATTGATATTAAGTATTGCTTCGACAAGGATTACTCAACTGTCCACTATTTTAGTAAGGTTTACCTTGAGGAAGTATCATTACGCTTTTATTGCTAATTGAGATAAGTGAAACGATGATAGCTCCATCAAATCCATTAAACGTTTTTCAAATGATTGCCAGGCTACATCATCTGTTCAGAAAAAACACACTTCCGACGACATGAAAATGCTGATAGCAAAGCGCGCGAATAGAATTGGAGATCTGCCCCTGAAAGCAAAATAAAATAATTTTAACGCTAATCCACCATCCAGATTAGATGGTGTTAATGATTTTTATGACATCATTGTTAGTATCCCGTAATGTAGCAAACCATTAACGCAAACAGGACCACTCATTGTTAATAGAGGATAAAAGGATACTAATTAAACAGAGTAAATAGAAAACCTTGATTTGCTTTTTTCGGCACACATTCAATTGATTTACCACAAAGTTACTACTTGCATTGGTTATATATAATTCTTCGAATATTATTTTGCATCTATTTAGAAGGGGTATTTCAAATATTCAGAGATGTACATGAAATAAAGTTATGAACATGCTGTTGTATACAGAAAGAAACAGATTAGCTCTACTTTCGATATTTCGTACGCTTGAGAAGAAGCTTATATTTCGAAAGAAAACAAAAACTCACAAATTTTTCATGGAAATCGACTAAGTCATCTCACACATTATTTCCCGATAACCGTATTTTGTACGAACACAATCGACCTGTCCCCTTACTATATATATAGTCGCTTTCATTTTTATGTAGCACATCAAAGTCGCACAAATCTTTTCAAAGCAGAAATATAAAATCTCATATTTCGAATATAATATACGAGTAGTGACATGGACATAACACAGAGAGCAATATGTTTTTTCTTGTTTGGTACAATACAAATTATCACACCCCTATAAGATGTGGGCGAGGGTGAGTGTTGCGTGTGCGTGAATGTGCTTTTTAGGGGAAATGCTTAACTGTAAGCCTATACCTGTGCTTCTGACAATTCATCAGCGCTCACACAAAGTACTAGTAGCTGTAATTTACCAACTGACTGGTTGTATCTTTTAAATCGGTGGCGAATATTCGGTTAAGATATTGAGGGGGAAGGGGTGCCAGGAGAATGGAACGCAAGCTAAAAATGTCATTAATTTGGATGATGCAATGAGGGGTGTTATCATCTTATCTTGACATTCTTTCCCAGTTGTATTGAATCGAATTTACTTCTTCCTTTCCCTTTTCTTTTTTCTTTTTTGTCTGTTTGCTTCTTGATCTTTCTCTTTTTTTGTATTCGTATGTTTTATTGATTTTCATGATTACACACAAATCAAATTAAGAAGCAATTAAAATACAAACAAAATAAAAGGAAATAACAGGAATGAATAACAATATCAAAAAATAAAAAGATAAATAAAAAATCAGTTATCATCTCATACAGTATAAATGTGGTAGTTAATACAAAATAATCTTCTGTAGTTGATAGCATCTTAACTGTTTCACCCTAAATTTAATTAATGCAGTATATGATCATAACAGTCTTCACAAAAATTTACAAATTAAATTTTTATTTCTTAAAGTGCATATGGAGTTTTCCTTTCTTCTTGGCCACATGATATTCTGTCTCTTTTGGGGTTTTCATATGTTTCTGAAAAGATTCAAAGTTTGGTCTAATATTCTTGAATTTGCATAGATAAATAAAATATTTTAAAGACAGAAATATAAAGGACAGAAATTTGTCGGATGTAACTCCAATGATCTTTCTTCATTCTGCTGTTGGCTATGTGCTCACCGTACCCTTTTACTTTTCTTGTATGTCAGAAGCCAAATGCATGTCACTTCATCTTTCATCTGAAGTATAAATTGAATATAATAATAGATATTAAAAAATAAAGAAGAAGAAAGCAATGTTAGGCCTATGGTTCGAACAGTTCAGGTATAAAGAATGACATTTAAGAAGCAAACTGTGAAACAAAGTCACAGAATTCTTCAGCAATAAATCTTAATCCTGTTTTTATAAAATGAGTAATAGTAACATGACTATTAGAATTTGTATATTTTCGTTTTTTCGCTAATGCGATGTCATTTTATATCAAAATTTTGCTAATCATGTTGATACTATGTTTACATCAAAGAACACCACTTACCCTTACTATTGTAAATACAATTTGTTAAACAACCACTGGTCATTTGTTTGATATGAGACAAGAAAATAAAGTATTTTGATGGTATTTTCAGTCTGCCTTCTCTCCCACGCAAAAAAGCTTTTGTTAGATGGAACCCTCATGAATGCCCACCTCCTCTACCTCTATACCACCACCACCACCACCCGGAAATAAGGTCGGAGGATTTTGGAGCAAAACATCTCTTTCTTCCATACGCAAGTTAGATATAAAACAAGTCGGATATATATTATCCATTCTCAACTAGACGTCATAACGGTCACAAATCACTTTGAAAGAGATTTTCTGTTTGATTTATCATGTCATTGTATTGGATGAATTTCCATGCGCGTGAGTGTGCACGCTTCCGCGTTGCATAGGTTGGACGTGACGCCACCGCGCTAAACTCTGCCCAATGACCCCCACACAAAGCCACTCACGTTCCTACGCTCGATTTGCCGCCAGTCCGCATCTCTATAAATACCAGTGACTCGTCGCACACCAGTGATAATAGGCGAGATTTAGGAGGAAAGTGTGCGTGTAATTAAGGGAAAGACAAATCTTGCAAACAAATTTTTGCAAAAGTTACGCGCATGACTGAGTAAGGAGTTCGAGTTCGTTTATACTATTTGGGAAAGACCTTTTCCACTGCTTATTCTGGCTGTTTACAGCATTTCTTTTTCTTTTCTTTTTGGGAAACTCGATAAATTTACAACATTGCAACTAAAACTTATCACACGAGCTAATTCCGGCTCGCTACTTCATCGAAACAAACTGTCGTTTTACATCTTTTGAAGAAAGGAGTCAGAAAGAAATATTCCCTGGACATCATGACGACCTCGAAAACGAAATCAATGATGACAGGCAAAAGGCTGACTTTGACGAGCTTGTGGTCGTGGTGTCTACTGGTTCTTACACTTCTTGCAGCGTGGAACGTGCGTTGTTCAGAAGCACAACGGTATAACAGAGTATTCGGACCAATGTGTGAGTACCTTATATTCAGGACAAGAGTTTTAAAAAATGTATACTACTTTTATTAATTTCATTCATTTCTTTTTCTGAGCCATATGGTTTCGGAAGAACTCTATTATCTTATTTTTACTATGCTTCAGTTGGATTTGATGTTACTCAAAACTTTTATCGAGATGGTTTATTCCTTATTTTCCATTACAATTTACGGAAACTATGCCCTAGCACATTATGACCAGAGATATACGGGTTAAATGTCGATAAGGGGCTACAATACATCTCGAGCTTGATAACCACTTACAAATGTCTGAATACTGACAGCAAAGTAAGTCCAAATCTTGACCTTTCATCATTAAAAGTGATAATGTAAATTGGTCATATTCATACTAAGCAAATTATGGAAATCAGTAATAGACCGACTCCCTGCATGTCCGCATATGGGCTGGCAGCCACTCGAATACATTCATTTTTTTTTGCGAAATCCCAAGGGTGGGGTGGGAAGGAGGTTTTTCGTAAAATGAGTAAAAACTGATTTTTGAGGGGTTGGCGGTCTTTTTTTTTCCCCTTCTTCTTCTGTTGTATCTCTGAACTCAACCACTGAACTATTGCTTTTGGACCATTAAACAAGCGGGAAGTGAAATATACTGTCAGAAAACAGTGACTCCATTCTGCACTTGAGCTTGTTAAGAAGGAAAGGTTTATGGCGTATTGACTTAATCCATCAATATCATTCGTGACCGGGCGACAAGGGATATTAATTTCGTCATAGACATTTCTACCAGAAAGATGCACCATACAAAGCTTTCTCTGCTTTGATGTATTATCCTTGACCAATAATCTAATTTGGTCTTGACCATTTCAAATCCCCAATCACAGTTATTTGGGAATGTTCATCGGTGAAACACCAAAACACACACAAGAAAAGTTTGCAATGAAATAAACAACTCTATGGGAGTTATTTTCCATGGCTAAGGTCAGAATATATTTTTGTCATGCTTGAGAGGAGGGGTGGGTTTAATCCAAGTGGATTAGAAATGTCTACGGTAGGCACTGAAATTCAATTTTCTTAGAAGATATTTCGATGATTTATAAAATGTTTGATGTTGAAAGCATCATAATCCCAAGAGCGCCAAGATGATAAAAATATTTCTATTCAGGGCGTCATATCTAAATTCTCTCTCTCCCACTCATTCTTTCCTTTCTTTTATCCTCCCCTTCTCTTGCTGTCACTGTACCCATGGTGGATCTACGAGAATGTACATGGAGCACAATACCCAAATATCTTTGACTAGAAGAAAAGAAATGAAAAAAATATTTTGTGTACTTGGAGAATGCCAGAATGGGTTATTAGAGAGTTAAGACCCGGTGGTGCGCTCTCTAAATTAGTGATGGAACCTTTATACCATTCTTTATCCTCTTTTTCTCTTTCTACTATAATGGACATAGTAATGAATGAGATGTTATCACTATGCCAATAGATTTGCGTTCGATTGCAGACTTTAAATGACCTCGGTGATCGATGGGTTGACGAACGTTTGCAAAGGAGAAGGTTTGAGTCCGTTTCGAGATGGATTTAATTACACTTTCAGGAAGCTACCAACGTTAGTATTAAAATAGCAAGCATTATATGGCTTCTTTAATCAGGAAATTGGTGTTTGAATGTTTGGTTTTTATATTTGTTGGAAAAAAAACATAAAACAGCTGCTCATTCAAAAATTAAGAACTTAAGGGTGCTGGATCTTCCCCTGGAACAGGGATGTCTCTTGACAGCGCTGTGTTCCTTAATGTCACGACGAGTATTTAATGTTTTCTCGGTATTCAAACTGAAAAAAGGGAGAGAACATGCCTACTTCGTGAATACGTCACTGCACAGTCATTCACTCAAAATAGGACCAGTATATGGTTGCAGGTGTTTATCAAGTCAACAACCTAATCATCGAAAACGTGCAAATTACCAGGAAACTTCATCTAATGAAATTTATCACTACCAAATGTAAACATATATTGACGTATAATAATAATTGCCAGCGACATATCAGGAAGGTTCGTAATGAGACAAAAAGCACAGAGACAAAAATGAATTAAGGAAGGAAGGATAGCGGGCAAATATTGTATTTAACACGCAAATTGACATTACTCATTGAAGAAAAATTGGCAATAACAGGAGCCAGTAATTTACGCTTAAGCAAACATGGCGTATGAATTTACTTAGCGCAATGTTTGAAGAAATTTGCGTGCTGGCAGACATTCTTTGGTCTCTTAGAAACTGAAGAGGGAACAGATGAATTGGTTATACCTCTCACAATAGCAGCTAAACATGGACCGCTGGAGTATGTCTTAATGAAAAAGAAGAAGAAGAAGAAGAAGAAGAAAAAGAAAAAGATGAATGCTTTCTAAGATGACGCCAATTAAACGACGGCTTATGAAGACTGCAAAAGAGCGCTATTCGCTTCGCAAAGTGCGTGATTGTGTTAAACATCACTGTTTGTGATATTGCAGGAAAGAGTGTTTTTGTTGTATCACGGAAAGAAGAAGTAGATTTGATTTGATTTGGATATTGTCCCGGAAAATGTAGCATTAAGAGCTGCAAAACGCTGCTCTTTGAATTTGTTTCCCGGTAACATTATTAAAATGCGACATGTGGAAAAGCACATTAGAGTGCTATGAAATGGTGTTGATATACGTTCATTTCATTTTTTTTTTTCGTTTTCGATAAGGAAAAGCATAACTTTTTCCTTTGGAAGAGTGAGGGAATACAAGTAACATCATGATAGATTAATTCTTCAACTAAAAATTCCTGATTAAATTTGTTTAATCTAACATATCTAGGGGTTTGCCTCTTTAATCTGTTTATCAACATTTCCTTGAATATGAATGCAGTAATATTGTTTTAAAATACGAGGTGAAAATCCCCCTCCCCCCACCAGAAATTACTGGAGCTGGGGCTACCAAGATTTTTTTCCCTACTGAAACAAATCGTATCTTCTTAAGTCAGAAACTTAACACAAGATCTGATCAGCAGGATCTGTACTTACTTTTTTGAATTACAGATTGCGTGGATGTGACTCCTCCCCCTTTTAATTTTCTACGGTACGCTTGAATTTTTATATTGCAAACATTCACGCTCCCCTGCTAGTATTCTCACCTGCTCAATTCCAATAAAACTTGAACAAAAACAGATTGCACGACACTTTGGAAGGAATTCGAAGATGGATATTTGCCTCACCAAACATAATATCTTTCCCTCTGAGTTGTCAGATGACGGCACATGGGTGCAAATTTGACAAGTAAAAGAGAGCAATGTTAATGAAACTTTGGAATACTTCTAATAATTCTTAGAGGGACGTTAAATGCATTTTAATAATATAGATAAGATAAAAGAGAGCCAAGCATATACTGCTCTTTCCGTTTACCGGAAAACCGCTGTGTGAAAAATTGATAGCAGTTTTAAAAAATGGAGGAAGCAACTGTTGATTTACAGGCCACGTGAAAGAATTCTCTTCACCTTCTAAGTGATTATGCAATAGCTAGTTTAACGAAAAACTAAAGTAAAGACTGTAAAAAGCTGAGATTAAAAAGACAAGAAAAAGAAAACAAACAAGCAAACAAAGTTTGAGGTTTCCTCACTCGCTTTTCTCTAGTAACATAGACCGAACCAAAGAAACTGCATTGCCCGAATGGCCAATACCCTGTCGATTAGCGGTCAGCCTTGGGTTGGCAATGAGACAGGACTTATAAGAGCTCATACTCTACCGACAATGAGGATAGAAGACTGTAGTCTTCAAGAATTGATATACGTCAGAAAAACCAAGGCCATGGCTTCTTCGATCCTGAGGAAAATGATGATCCGCGTATAGACCGCCTACCATTGATTGTTGTATAGTTGACATTCTAAAGGCGAAAGCTTGCCATCGTCAACACTTATCAATATTCATGTCCATTGCTCAACGACGAAGTGTGTATTAATAGCAAGACTTGAATTACCCAGATGCTATCGGTAAAGTTGTATCTTTGAACCGATGGATAGCCCTTGAATAGTATATGATGATAATTAAATTAATAAGGTATAAATAGTGTAGTAGGTAGCACATTACTTTACTCTTACTTTCAGTTCAGATTTTCTGGTATAGAATGAGTCAAATAGCCTGCTTCGATCATTCCGCTGGATGATAGTGTCATTTGTTGATGGGAAAAGAAGAACAATTATTTTGGTTGAATACGGAATAGCCCACGGAATGTCTGTGAGTAAATAAAGTGGTGAACTGCCCACAGACGAACTCGCTAATCCCTCCCCTTCAGAATCAATCTGATTGTTCATGTTGTTGGTTGATTATAAACTCAAGTGATTTCAAAGATGATTGCTCGAGAACATAGCAGCCAGATAGCGTACAAATCATATATCTGATAGTAATTGAATACCCAAAATGTGAAGTTACCAATATCAGAAACCGTCAAATGGCCCTTCATGAATGTCTTTACAACGATGCGAAAGATTCTGACCATTGTGACCACGCGAGCCATTGACAGAAATATCGATTGGAGGATCGCCACTGTATGTCTGCTGAGGTCATACAGCCTTTCAATCAGTAGTTGATATAAAATGCCATGCTGCAATATTGAAATTCCGTTTTTACTACCCACAACTGAATATCCTACTTCCACTGTTATATCGTTGATCCAGTTTGGTTTAAAAAACACTCCTGCAAATGTGACAATACGAATAATATAGTTTTGATGTCTGGTATTTCAATAAAATAGGTCTAGCTATCCACCATTTAACTCAAGATTGCAAATTTCTCACTTATTGGATTTGCAGTCCACAGGCTTCCAATTATATATCTGAATAATTACATCTCATGAATTCTTATCAGTTTGTCACAGACAGATTGTTTCCCCCTCCATTCATTTCCCTATTTTCATCAATCTGATTGTACTTATTTAAACGATGTAATTTTGCAACTTCCAAAGGCTTCTTTAGCAAAAAGACTTCTTTAAATCAAACGAAAGTTTTAGATCTAAAAGTCATGCACGGCATTTAGTGGAGGGCATGTCAAGAACCCCCCTCAAAAAAAGAAAAAAAAAAGGAGATGATGAATAAACCACATCCATTTTTTTTGTAATATATGAAAATATAGCCTAAAACCATGTAAAAAGATCCCACTTATATCATGTACACCTGTATATATATATATATATATATATATATATATATATATATATGTATGTATGTATATACGTGTGTGTGTGTGTGTGTGTGTGTGTGTGTGTGTGTGCTCTTATCTTTAGATTTTCAATTTCAGTTACTTAACAACCTGTACTGGCCGCACAGAAACGTTGTTAGCGCTAACAGCGCACTAACAGTACCGATAGCGATGGTTTGGCCGCACAGAAGCGTAATGTTAGTCGAATTCACTAACAGCGCTGTTAGCCTAACATTTCAAGGCCGCACAGAAGCTAACGGTAGTGGTAATGTTTTAACAACTCACTAACGGTGCCAGGGGCACCTATAGTGGCAATGTTAGTGAATAATTTCTTGTCGTGCGCTATAACTCGTCTCCCATTTTTTATACCAAGTACTTCAAAATGGTTCAAAATTGACCTAGACCTAATTAAGAGTGAGGCGGGTATAGGGGACGACATAGGTTTAGCTGATAAAGCCACGAGGAGCAGTGGCGGCACCACTATAAAGTGGGGGGGGGGGGCAAATGGAGGGCAAAAGAAAATGTTGGGGGCAGGGGCAGTCAAATTTTTTTTTGCGTGTATGGAAAAATCGAGTGTGAAAAGCGAGTTTTAGTCGCCGGCGTAAATCCACTTTGAGTTTGAGGAGTGGGGGGGGGGGGGATAATTGAATTTTTGGACGATTTCTTTTTCCTCTTACACACATTTTAATGTCAATGTTGCGTGCTAGCGAAGCGAGAGAACAAAATATAACTGCTTATTTGGTTTTTAATTGCATTTTCGAATAAATATTCTGAAATATGACGAGCGAGCGAAGCGAGCCAGCCAAAATGGCCACTTTTCTTGTTTTTACTTGCATTTTAGAAAAGAAATTATAAAATATGATGAGCAAGCGAAGTGAGCGAGCCAAAAATAACCACTTTTTCTGGTTTTCAATCGCATTTTCAAATAGAAATTTTAAAATATGATGGTCGTTTATGATAGATATTCAAATTTTTACTAACTGATAAATAAAAATATATTTTCCTCCTTAAAAAGTGAGGGGGGATATTTTTACATGCCATATATCCCCCCTCTCCAAAAAGTGGGGGGATATATCCCCAACCCCCGGGATTTACGCCAATGCTTTTAGTGGCCCCCAATAAACATTTTTCTGTTACACTTGATATAGAGAGAAATCTTTGTAAAATCAGGTAATGCTTAATGGAGCAAACATATTGATTAAAACTAGATCATGAAGTGAACATTTACATTACAAACTAATAGTGTGCGAGGAAACCAACAGCGACTGAGTGAGAAAATTTTTAAGTTTTGAAGAGCGGAAAATGGTAATTTAGAGCACTTCACAGCTTGAATATGATGCTTATGACAACATCTACTTATTTACAAATTACTGTATAATTTTTCTTTTCAGTCCTCAAAATTTAGGGGGGGGGGGGGCAACTGGGGGGCAAAGCTTCTGAGTGGGGGGGGGGGGGCAAATGCCACCCCATGTCCCCCTTGGTGCCGCCACTGACGAGGAGACCAAGAAAATTATGATCCCTTTAAAGAAGAAAATGAAATCGTCTTTTTCAGGAAATATCGGTTTTCCAAAGCAGTGTTTGAAGACCTTTTTGACATGTAGGCCCGGCATTGGAAAGAACACTACGGTGAGTAACCAGGCGCGCCGGAAGAGTCCCAGCTTTCTCTCATCATACGTACTTGAAACATGATTATTTTTCACCGCTTCTAGTATGTTAAGATGGCGTAAGAGACTCAGGAGACCGGGCATGGCAATGGGAGGGTTATGCATGGCATACTGTTAAATTTTGGCGTTGGGGCTGACACCCTCTGCCCGAAAATCAACTATTCAGTTTCACAACTTTGTTCGCGCGAGCGAAACGAGCGCGCAATTTTTTTTACAATTTTGGTGGTGAAAATTTACAGAAATTTCATATTCCGGCATTGCCCGAATATGAAAAAAAAAAATACTGGCGCCCTTATGCCAATATAATATGAGGATACTGAGGAAGAAGGGGGAGGGGGGAAACAAAATAATTCCCCGGATAAAGCAAGCATCTGCCCCTTTTCACAGATGATAGAACGAATTTCTAAATACTGAGAAACGTTGCTTCTAATTACTAGACGAGGGTGCGTAGTGACCGAGTAAGAAAATTTTGATTTTTGAATGACAGTTTCCATTTTAGAGCACTAATCATGCCAGTATGCTCATTTTACATGGTTGTATATGGTCCAATTTTATTTTTCTTTTTTCTTCCAAGGGGGGGCCCTTTGGGGGCAAAAATCGATCCCCCTTTTTCGAATGATGGGGGGCAATTCCCCCCCCCCCCCCCCGCTTCCGGCGCCTATGTGAGTAACCGTGTACCGTATCTGAAGTACAGTCAATGTAACTTAATAGTGTAATAGGCTACATACGCATTAAAGCCAGTGATGATGAAAATCATCATGGGCAAATACTCTATCATGAGTAAAGAGCCCTTTCCAACTAAAAAAAAAAAAAAAAGTGATGAGAAGTGGGCTTGCAAAATTGTTTTTGTGGTACAGTATCGTAATCTCAATATCATGATAATTTTCTTGTTCTTCTTCATGCTTATTGGATAAATTGTTGAAAATTAGAAAATTTATCATTACTAGACCTAGTAATGATCAACAAGATTCATCAATCTATAAATAGATTACTACGCACAAATCATAGATTTTACGCAACGAAAGTAGAGGGCGTCAACACTTTTCAGTGTTGACGCCCTCTACGTTCGTTGATTTTACCTAACTCTATGGCTCAAATCCACTAACAGCACTCTAACAGCGCGGGTGTCTAACAGCGCTCTAACAGCGCTTTCTGTGCGGTCATTTTACTCGTGCTGTTAGTGGCTGATTTGTTAGTGACTTGTTAGCGCTAACAAACCTGCTAACAACAGCGTTTCTGTGCGGCCGGTACTGTTCTGTGAGATGTGTGCGAGTCATCACGGAGTCCCATTTCCCCCGAGTAACTCGTGAGTGCATATTTAAGAATAAGAATCGTAAACTGTGGAAAATATTTGCTCTATGATTGACAAATCAAAGTACCTCCAGGGAAATACAGGAAAGCTGAAGGTTCTGCTCAACATTTTCCTACGGACAGAAAGGGCAATAAAATATGAAAGAAGTATAAGACAAACAGCAGGAATGTTCGTATGTTGAGAAATCTGGGCGTTTCTCTTTTCCCCATAAAATTGAACAACCATTATAATCGAAGAAAGAATGTTTATTTGCTGCTAGCTATAGAAATATGAGATCACAAAGTGCCCAAGAAATGACTGTGTTTATGTCTTTGAATGGAACTCCGGACATTCTGTCGTAACCCGTTCTAATCGTTGAAGTAAAGTTTCAGCTGTTGATATTATTTATGAATGTATGATTTTATCTTAGTCTTCAAAGATATTATTTAATCTGTACCTGCCCATTAACTAGATATGAAGGCAGTTCATATCGGTTCATTGACATATTCAACTCGCAGAATTTATTAATTCTTCGTTTAATATAGTTGACGCCCCTGTGGTATATTGGCGACGGCTCTAGAACTCTCATTCAAGAGGTACAGGGTTCGATCCTACCTTGGTGCATACTTTTCCCTTTAGGAAAAAAAGTTTCGCCCACATATGTCCTTCTCTACCCCGGTGTATTAAATGGGCACCTTGCAATGCTGGAGTCATTGCAAGGCCAGCGGGAAAAACCCCAGTTATTATAATTGTTATTAGTATTAGTATTAGTATTAGTGTAGTAGTAGTAGTAGTAGTGATATTAGTATTATTATAGTTATTACTGGGTTATTTTGTTGTATTTGTATATCTAACAAACCTTTGCCATAGCCTATCAACAAGACATCTTCTTCTTAAAACGTGATTATGAAGTGAACTAGAAGTGAATGTGCGTCTTCCTAATTCGCTTTAAGCCACAAGGTTTCATATGCCTTACAGAATTTCCATTACACACTCGTAATGGATAAAAGACTTTAATGAAAAAGCGTATTAAACAGCATCGAGGTAATTGCTTATGAAATGACACGACACCCTTTTCTTTTGTTAAATCAGATGTAAATTAGGCTTATGATATACATGACGTGCATTACTATATGCGAATAATTTTGATTACTTGACCCCACACAGCAAGTAGCTTACATAATAATCATAATAATTAGTTTATCACCTTTTGTTAATTTGTGGAGGTGATAACGGCATGCCCAATTCCATAATTACGGTATGCAAATTAGAATATAAATTAACGAATGCCGCATAAATTTTAGAAGAGCGGGATGGCTTACCATCGACATATTTAAGGAATGTACTTGATAGTGGTCCTTAAGTGCTATAACTTTCATTTTCGGGCATAATGAAAGAGAATCAAATACAAAAGAAAAGAAATGATTCATAAACTAAGGAATATTAGATGAAAGAGTATGCAAGAGCTGGTCAAACTCTATTCTTCTCGCGTGCCTCGTGTCTCACCTTTTACAAAATATATTTTTATGGCGATCATAACAACTGGGAAAGTAAAGGTTTATCAGAAAGACATTACCACATCCTTGATCAGGAACATCACAGAACACTGTAGCCATGAATTTCCCAAATAATCTTTTGTCATTTTGATTGATTCAAATATCCGTTTTCAAGGAAGGCGAGTATATCCCTCTGTATTCATAAATACTTAATGTCAATCAATTCGCTTTGAGACGACATTCTACTAATTACCTTCAGACATTGAGCCTAATTCATCATGGTCCTCTATATCATATCAGGATGTAATGACTAATGAGAAACTCCCATCTCGCATTTTATAGACGTCTTCAGCAGATCTTAGTGAATGAGTAAGGATTTTGTGTTTTAAAGATCCGCATGAATGTATTTTTATTATTATTATTATTTTTTTTTTTTGGTCATTGTAATTTCCTCACATTCTTTTTCTTTGGTATATTTTCTGTTCGATTTACCTTGCTACCTTTAAAAGTAGGTTAAGATATCCACGCATTTCTCGTGACATAGGTCTAGATATATCCAGAAAATATATTCACATCTTTGAAAGCATTGCTGAAGACTTCTGGGGATGATCTGTAACTTGAGTTAAAGCACCGTGACCAGTATTCTAATACCGGGGTAGGAAACCCAGAAAACGGTGCGAAAGTAGATCAGGTGACGCTTGAAAAGAGGGTTTTTCAAGAAAATATTGTAGAAGTGAATATCGTATTCGGTGACCTCTGTAAAAGATTAGATTACTGGAGGGAGATTAAACCATTTCATAGAAATATCTGATGTATTATCGTCTGGAGTACGATGAGGGAAGATCGTTGTGTTTTTCCTTCGGTGATCTTTGGAAATCTAGTCTTCAATCAAATGCCTATTTGTGACTTAAATTTCTGGACGAATCATTTTATTCTGAAGATCATCTCAGCTCATCATGGCTAACAGTTCCTTTCGGCAAACAAAGAAGCTCATTATACAATCAACGTTGAACGTCATAGCATCATGGACAAATTTCGAAGACTTTGACTTTAGTCTTTATTTCATAAATTTGTCGTCATCTTCAAACATGAAAAAAAGACGAAGAATCACAATCAGAGGGAATAGTAATCTTGCATGATAGCATATAATTTGTTTTAAACGGCGCCCAAAAGTTTTAAAAACACACAGACTAAACAATTTTCTGCAGAAATCCAATATTGCCACAGAAGAAATAATGCTAGAAAAAGTACTTCGATAAGAGCCATGTGTTAAGTATACTTCTCAGTCACTTTCCTTTGTATTTTCATTCTCTCTCTCTGTGTTTGTAATTGAATTGACATTTGTTGTCAAATATATGCATACAATGACATTCCCTAATCAACATTCTTACTGTAAACATTTGTTTATATCCTATTCAACTTTCTATTTGTTTGGTATCCTTTTCAATCACTCTCCTTTGTAATCTCATTCCTTTTGTTGGTAATGTACTTGATTTAGTTCATGTGTTCTCAAACTTTCCTACTATATATAAACAGTTCATTTCACTCAATGCTTCACTTCCTGAAGATGATCTAAAAATAAAGATCGAAAATTTGAAACTCACCATGGCTCTTATCGGAGTACTTTTTCTAACGTTATTTCTGCAGAAAGTTTCTATAAAAATAATGGAAACATCTATTTATCCTGTTTATTAAAGAATCCGTATTGTGGGCATAATATGAGTCTAAATACCAGTAATTACCAACAGTTTGATTCAACACGACACAAGAGTCACCTACCTACATTATAACTTGCTATGGAAAATCACGCCACACTTAATTCTCTCGATACCAGGGTATCAATAACGACAAAATTTGTTCATGCGTATGCATATTTAGTTGTTTTTAAGTCCCGTGCTAGGTTTTGAGTTCAGATTACGATTTGTGAAAGTTTGATTAATACCTTTTGTGGAGTTTCTGAGGTGACATTAATTCTAGTCATTGTGGCCTTGTAAACGCAGAGCCAGACTGTTTAAAGAATTAAACCGCTTTTTCATTTCATGAAAGGATTTGTTTATGATAAACTAAAACATGTAAAATGAAAGCACAGGCTATGACAAAGTATCTTATATAGCCTAATTCCATGAAAACTTAAAACGCATGTCAGGGGACAGCGTCTGGCGAAGCTCCTATATTCCTTTCATGCTACGTCAAATAGCCGGCTATTAGGCTCTAGAATCGATTAATATTTATCAAAATATGGACAAAATAACGACATCATTAGGTCTCGTAAATCTCAGTGACGTCCCTTTTTGATATAACCCATACAAGTTTAAACAAAGGACAGGGATTGCGCGGCGCATATCAAACTGCACAACGATCTTACGAGAGCTGAGATTTAAATCCTTGACTATACGTAACCTCAGAGTTAAACAATAAAATAAGCAAATCTAACTGCTGATATAGGAAATGAAGGTGGTTTAAGAAGTAATGGTATGATGATGGAAGACTGATTTTAATTCGTGTCAACGAAACACATCTATCATAAACCTCAGTGTGAGATAGGAAAAATGTTCCTATAGGGCTGGAGACTCTTAGTTTACGAATTCCGATTTCGCGCTCTAATTGTTCGATAAAAGTGCATTTACTGAAAGAAAAAACATTAGATTTCCACCAAATTGGTGAATTATTGAGAGCCACATGAATTGAACATACGCATCCGTGCAGAAACATGGCAGGCCGCAAGGCAGAGTTCCACCTGTCAGTGCCTGGGTTTCCTAAACGACCAAATTTCGGATCGATAATTGTTTTTATTGAACTCTCTTTGGAAGGCCCCAGTTCAGCAGGGGAAAAGATTATCAATGTCATCTTCTTCGTAGGCCTCATTCAACACGTAAACTTTATCAAAAGCGATTTAGTCAGGCGGTATCTCGAAACGATTTAAACTATCATGGAAAAATTGGCTGGTAAGTGATGAGGCGTGGGCGCCAATACTGTGTATGATCGTGATGAGTGGACTGGGGCTTCAAATTACGATCGCGCTTTGAAGAGGGGGATCTCTTCACTGCATTCTCTAACCAAGTTCTCTTTCACGTCGACGTACTTTGCCCTAAAGGTGGTATTCAGAAGTCACATGAAACCATGAATGGCTAATGTGTGTATTCTGCAGTACTATTGTGATAATAATCACGAGAATTCAATAAAGTAAGGATAAGTAAGTGAATGTGAATGTGTATGCCTGTTGAGCTTGATAGGCCAAGGATTTTTATCATTATTTTTTTTCAATATTTACTTTTGATCTTTATTTACTACTTCTGTATGCTCTCCTAATCGAAAGAATAATCTTGTACGAGAGATGTATCTAATTTGAATTGTACTTCGCTCTCTCTTGCTAATATGCGGTAGAAACATCATGAACATAGAATTTAATTCTTGTTCACGAAAAGTACATTAAATAGTAGCTATAGGCTCCAAACCCTGGGCTTTGCATCATAAATGTGAAATTTTTGTGAATTTCAAGATTACTTATAGCCTACTAATCTACTTAAAGGACACTTTTTATCACATGTGATTTAGCGGAACGTTTTTTGTAAAGGAATAGAGCGGTTTCCATGGGAATGTAACAATGCGCCTTTCCCTCCCCCGCAAAAGTTTCCACTGTAGTAAACAGTTATTTAACAAGATAAACCGTGAGAGATACAAAATACTAACTGTCCTACTGAAGTTTGGACAGGAGGCCTTTGCTGTAAAATCCATCACCCCTGTTTCGTATTTGACAGTTTACGTGGCAAGGCAGAAAATGCGTCAAGAAGATTGTGATACTATCACAAAATACAATCAGTCTTATCCGTGCCTCGTCCCGCCCTGTTCTGTATTGATGCGATGCAGGCGTGCTATATCGTAACTATCTTCCCATTTGCGCAGGAAGTCCGAGTTACAGGAATAAAATACGTTGATGACGTCATCACGAGTAAAAGAATAACAGAAAGGAGTATCTACCAGGAACTGAGAAAAAAATGGAACAGGGTGTTGTTGGTGGTTGACAATACCGGATATCGAACCGAGTTAGTCTAGTTCGTATACGGAAATGAGTGATTATCAGCGGCAGATACGAACACAGTAATGCGTTCACTTTGGGGGAGGGGGAGGGGGTGTAGAGCTGGTGCAGCGACGGATTTAGGGAGAACAACTGATCCCTTTTCCAGCTCAAAGAGGCAAATACCTGTAAAATTTCTTAACT
Organism: Echinometra lucunter; assembly: GCA_029962745.1. Lineage (NCBI taxonomy): Eukaryota > Metazoa > Echinodermata > Echinoidea > Camarodonta > Echinometridae > Echinometra > Echinometra lucunter. The sequence goes on from CM057151.1 coordinate 8,020,024, forward strand.
TTATTTTTTTTTCTTCGGAATCATGCACCTTTTCTTTGCCATGTTTGCAAAATCCCGAATCTGCCCCAGATGTAATGTATTCGATATTTATGTGAGGATGGCAAGGTGATGATAAGATCGTCCTTTGATCAAATTTTTCGCAATACTTGTGAGAGAAGCCCTTTAATGCTGCTGTATTATGACTGCATGAATGTGTTATATTAAAAATAAAAAGATATCGCTAAAACGTCATTTTTCTTCAGCTCAATCAAGGCAGTGTTTGATAAAGCTAGAAAAAAAATTGTATATTTCCATTTTATATATTTCTTTGATAGTTTGATTTTGTAATGGATGACGAACTCTCTGTTCATTGACCCAGAAACTTTGCAAAATTTGAAAATGCGGACATGTATTGAAAGAATGTAAAGAAGATTTATCATTTTCGTGAGCTCATTACTGAAACGTGTTTCGAACCGGTTCTCGAACGAAAATCGGAGTTTCGTGCATTTTACGATGAGATCTCTGGTCGCCTGCCGCTTTTCCTTAGAAGTCACGCTTTGAGCGATGGCTCAAGAAGTGGTAGTCGCAATCAATGTATGGACGATCATGTCCGCTCTGTTACCAGCTGCCAGAAGGGATAAAGAACTAGCTTGTCACGAGCCCATCTCCAGGAAATAAGTACGTTTTGGAGGTGAAATACAGCTAAAACAAATGACGCGGAGTTGTTCCTTTCTCATTCGGGAATGGATGGAAGGTTTGCAGTTAAGTAACGTGATAATGTCATGATTGCTTTTGACGTGAGCGAAGATTCCCTTAAAGAGAGATATAAGGGATTTTTTTGGAATAAGCTTAATTATAAATTGGGCTTTCGTTTAATGCGTAATCAGCATGTGAGAAATGCTAATTTCAAAAAGCCATAGCAAGTTATGACTCACAAGTTACAAGTACATGCTGCAGCATCCCTAATTACACTGATTAATATTTCCTAATCACACGTGTAATCATACTATTTGAACCATGCAGGAAGAAAGCGTAATTTCAAATAAATAAGAATTCCAAGTGATCTTGAGAGTGGAATGAATAAAACGCTGTTCTATAGCCCCCCAGGCTTTAGAGAGAGAAAGGCAGAGAAAAAGCGAACATGCATGAAGACCATGTATAAGCTAAACTGCTTTTACATTAAAGTTGGCGCCTTGTTTATCCCAGCCCACCGTACACACAGTAGCCGATCATCATAACATCCAAAAAGGTACCTCAAATAAGTGGAAAATTAACAAACTAATTGTCCTAAAGTGCAGTACTATCAAATCAGGTCCGTTGCTACTCCGCTTCGTTTCACCAACCTACATTCTCTATTTGGGGAGATATCTATTGAAAAAGGAAGTCCATTAGTGTTAGGATAATGATTAAAACCTTAATCATGGTGGAAAAGGAACAAGTTGCAAGGCCTTGTGTATGATCAAACTGTTTTAGTTTAAGTGCTCTTTTGTTACTTCAGTAATCTAAACGGCATTGGTTGGTTGGTTGGTTGGTGGAACGGATGCCGCCACAACGCGTGCTCCTTCAGACTCTGGGGGATTGGTCAATGTCTAAATGTTACTTTACATGGAAGGTTGCATCCCAAAATGAATCACTCAGTCTGGCGTGTTTTTTAATGATTACAATTGAAATGAATGCATGTAAATGGTTTCGTTTAATTGCGGTCGTGCGATGAATCAACACGATATGACCATTTGGAGTTCCGAGGAGAGCGTAGATTGAACTTAGCCTGAAATTACAAGTTTTCTCTCACTTTTGTTTGACAAGAAATGGATAAGAATGATATAGCATCCTTGTATTTAACATTCTTCTGAGATTTAAGTCTAAGTTAGCGTGTTATCGAATGTAATCATTTTTGTTTTATTGAAAAATAAGCTTGAGAGAGAGAGAGAGAGATGGCATTGGCATGCGGCACACACTCACACGCACACACACGCTAACAGTACGCATTTGTATTCATTATCATGATGATGATAACACTGATGGGTGACTTATGCATTTATAAAGAAAACAATATTTACATATAAATTCTAATTCGTAAAACATACTTTTTAAAATTCTGTTAAATTCTTCCTAACAATTACTGTAGTATTCTTAACATCTAGTGTACGTTACTGAATGGGGAGAAGACTAGTGTAGTTCAACAAGGAACGTGTTACTTTATCTCACCCCTAGATATATGAGTCTGGAAAAAGGCATCAGAACACAAACAGGTTTCAGTTAAATCATACGTGAGCTTTGAGTAAATAAACCAATTCAAGTATGGAACCAGCAGATATCTAAAGTAAGTAAGATGTTAGGGTTACGTCTCGGACAGCTTAAGATTTGCCAATGCATAACGCTTGCTGTGTTTTATTGAGTAATATAAACAGACAATTATTATTGCATGTCACTCTTGTTTCAACAATTGTCAAATTGCCAAAGCTCCGGCATCAAATTCGGTCGGTATTATTTGTTGGAAACGTTCTCGGATCACTAGACGTCAGCGTATACCCAAAGGGACTCATTTGTGCGCATGCACGGTATGTTTTGCGGGCATAAAGTTTCCCGCCCTTTTTCCCGGCCGGATTAAAAGCAAATCGTTTGCAGTTCCTGCAGAAGTGTTTATCAATGGGTTCTGGTGACCTATGGCTTGTCATGGCCACTTAATATCAGTGGCGTAGACAGGTTCTTACACCGGGGGGGGGGGGGGATGATTTGCCGTTCACGAGAAATCGAGGATCAATTTCGTATACAGATACACACACACACGCACACTCACACACGCGCATACGCACACTCACACACACCCACACACATACACCCGAATGCACAGCACCGGCGTAAATCCACTTTGCGGAGTGGGGGGGGGGATGATCGACTTTTTTTGCCGATTTTTTTTCTGTCCAACTCACACTTAAGTATAAACACACGCCCTCACCCACCTGCACAGATCCCCTTACACACATTTTAATTTTTATCTCGCGAGCGAGGTAGCCAAAAATTACCACTTTTCTGGTTTTCAATCGCATTTTCAAATAGAAATTCTATAATATGATGAGCGAGCGAAGCGAGAGCCAAAAATAACCACTCTTTTGGTTTTCCATCGCATTTTCAAACAAAAATTCTAAAATATGATGAGCGAGCGAAGCGAGCGAGCCAAAAATAAGCACTTTTCTGTTTTTAAATCGCATTTTCAAATAGAAATTCTAACATATGATGGTTGTTTATAACAGATTATTAAAAATTTTATTAACGATTAATTCAAATATCATTTCTTCCTTAAAAAGTGGGAGGGGGGTATTCGTACACGCCATCCCCTCTCAAAAAAGTGGGGGATATATCCCCCCCCCCCCCATCCTCCAGGGATTTACGCCAATGATGCACAGACATAAATAGAAGATATATGCACCGTGACAAATGAATATAGAATATGGACTGACACACATTATTGCATATTTGCATCACGCTATTTATCTTTTAAAAAAATTTTTGTTGATACACCACTTCAGAAAAACTGTGACAGCGCCGAAATTACCCAAAAATAATATATATGACTACATAAATCAGAATAATGATCGATATAATAGTTATGATAGTAATCGTCATTTCACTCACATTAACGATGATGATGATGATGATGATAACTATTATTATTATTATTATCATAGGCATAATAATGGTGGGGGGAGGGGGAAATGCATACCCCTCATTCCCCCCCCCCCCCCCCGCTGTCTACGTCCCTGCTTAATATAGATTATTCTTTTTCACTGCCCGACCGAGGAATCCTTTTCATGGATGGAATGTGAATGCACCTCATTTGTTAAGATCATATTTATTTTGTACATGAATCTTCAGAAGCTTCATATTTCCTTTACTCATTTAAGTAGCGATCCAGGGGTGGATCCAAGTTTTTGCAGTGAAAAGGCGGAAAGGGGCACAATTTTCAAGAATTCAAGCAAGCAAGGAAAACGAAAAAACGAATTAACAAATGAAAAGCAAGAGGTCATTAAATATTTCAGATGTCGTTGGGTCGAAAATAGGAAGGGCATGGGGGGGGGGGGGGCGGGCTGTTACTTAAAAAGAGTGCCAGTTGAGTTTTCATATAGGTGAAACTGTAGAACCGTGTCAACTCCCCCCACCCCCCCCCCCAAAAAAAAAAAAAATGAAAAAAAAAATGAAATGAAAAAAATAAATAAAAAGGGGGAAAATCGGATACGCCTGTGGTTTTTCCATCTTTTGTGATAAGATCAAGTCGGGTGTTATCATGTTCTAGGATTTTGCTTAATGATCCTCCACAGCTTCATACTTCACGTAGATACAATTACATTCATTAGGAGACAGGTTCCACGCAAATGTTCTTTTTTTATTAAACCAATCAATATATAATGGTTGATTTAGAGGAAAAGTCTTAATGTTTTCCTTGCCGTCGAAACGCTCTTGGAATAATCACTCTAAAAGTAGGACTCCTGCAAAGAGTAAAACTAGTAAGCAATTTACTTACTCTCTTTAAGTGAAATACATTTTCCCAGACTTCAGTATTAGATACAACTCTGTCTCATTCTAAAGCCCAGCGCACACCTTACGATCCGACTGGCCGATCCGACTGGCTCACGACTGGTCCACGACTGAGTGAGAGGAGATGTGACGTCACAGCTCTGGTCAGTCGTGAGTCGTAGACCAGTCAGAGGCCAGTCGGAAGGGCAGTCGGAAGGATTTGACATGTCGAATCTTCACTACTGGATCGCAAGAGATCGCATGCTCAATCCATCTTCCAGCCAATCAGACAGCAATATTGATATGACGTCAGAGTAGTCGGATGGGTCTGGAATCGCAAGGTGTGCGGTGTCGAGGCTTAACGACTGCCCCACGACTCACCTCCTCTCACTCAGTCGTGGACCAGTCGTGAGCCAGTCGGATCGTAAAGTGTGCGCTGGGCTTAACCGTGCATGTATCTTTAAAAAAAACATCAATAAAGACGTCCTTCCCCTGTTCCAAATACCTTAACGACGCCCCTAAAAAATTTACATATATTCTTTCATCTTCTAATCATTAATTAATGAACACCACTTTGTCGGTGAATATTTGGTTGAATGTTTATGGTAACCTGTAAAATCTGCGCTCTGCTGTCGTAACATTCTCCTCACCTGCCCCCGGAGTACAGGGAGCAATCATAAACAATAGAGACTCAGAAGACTGTACGTATCAATCTGTGTAAACGACGGAGGCTCCTCGGGGGCTATCATAAATGCAAAATTGGATTTAGAGAATAACGACAGGGAATGAATGGTGTCATAGAGGAAATAGCAAATCAATAAAGTCAAGACAAGAGATCATAATTTCGGGTTGGGAAGATATAGCATGGAACCACCTGCAGGGCAGTGATGAATACTTAGATTTGCATGAAATCATTTAGTTTTAAATTGTGAATGATACTACAAACGAAGCAAGGGTCTGTATTTGCAAATGATAGCATTCAGAAGCATCCATTCCGCCAGGCACTTTCATCATGTCCATGGTTTCTGCAAGTTGAAACTTAGTGAGGCACTATAGAAACTAGATTTCTTTTACCCTGTATATAATTACATATACATGTCTTAATATGTGGTATAAGGCTTTCGGTGTCTTTTAATGAAAATATCTCTAAAACGACTAAGGACAAGAATAGCATGGATAAAGGACAGGGGGCACACGTTATTGCACTTTCCCCTCCAAAGGACACTTACTTTTCGTTAACCCGTCTCTAAGCTCGAGAGTATACGTCATTTAGTATGATATTTTATTGAAAATTTGTGAATTATATAGAGAAGCACATATTGCGTCATTATATAGTCCAAATACCGTATCAATAAGTTATCGAGATTGATGACACTGAAAGTAGCTACTTTCATGGTTCATCTTTGCCAGGGCACGCAGCACTTTGTCACCATCGTACTTCTATAAATGTACAGGGTGGCTAAAAAAATGCTGAAATCACTACGAGGGAATATCTAATAGACGTGTTTATTAATTTTATGCATATTTGCAAAAGTTTCCCTTGGCAACTAAGAAGCTTGCCAGAGGCTTGTCGGACATCGTAACAACTGATTTCATGCAAACTGGATTCTATCTCTTTAATTGCCATTATGCATAGCAGGTAAACTGAATAGCTGGTAATTAAGGGTTCTGGAGAGAAACATGCATAAATTTGAATACATTTAGTAAACAGGTGTATTTTTCACATTTCATGATTGAACTTTCAACACAATGCTTACAAATCTGCACCGCCTGTAGACTTAGAGACAACTCGTACGACTCGTACGATACGCACGGAAATCTCGCGATAAACGCAAGTGACGTTTTCACTCGGCGCCTGTGTGAGCTCATTATTTAAATCGACCGCCCGTCCTCTGTATTGATTAAGCACGTATTTATCATTTTCATTATCAAAGTTTTTAAAAAAATGATTAAATTCTGTTATTTCATCCTAATTTCTCTTGGGCTTTGGTTCCGATAGCCTGTTTGATTACTGTGAGGTATTATGCAAAGTTCCACGCGTACTTTTTGATTTCATGCGCAGGAAAGCATTGCACGAAGGTGGTCGGTTTAAAAGAAGGTGGTCGATGAGTAGTAGGGCTACCATACACGTTAACACCCCATCTTCTTTTGATATTTTTGTATCATGAATTGATTTTAAATGTTTATATGGAGGTTGTCTATGCCATTTCAGAAGACCTTACATAACTTTGTAAACTCATTAAAAACAACTTCACTGGAATGATATGATCCAGCCGATATGAACAGACGCTTGATCAAAATCAGACCTCAAACCTCAAAGTTGGGTACATCAGTAATCATGCTCCTCAATCGGGAATGTAATGAAGACATATTTCGAATGTTATTTAATTTCAGATTAATCTAATTTCATTTATAGCTAATAAATATTTTGTTTTCATTAGTCAATTTTGTTTTGATCACTCATGTAATCAGAGTAATAGCGCGATCATGCGATAAGAAACACATTCGGGTTACAATTTCATATTCTTGTCGTAGACTTGTCAGTAGCAAAATGCTTATGTTTCATCGAATGTCATCATTTATTGCCCTAAAATAATACATTCTTTTTCTTTCTCTTTTTATTCTACAGTGGGTAAAAGGACACAAACAGAATCAGCCGGAGATGAAGTCTTTGAATTTAATGTGCCAGATGACTCGCAAAAGGTGAGTGCTGAGGGGAGGGGTTAAAAATTAACGTAAATTGTAATTTTTTTACAATATCTGCATGATCTGTGTTCCTTATTTCGGTAAAGTTGAATGATTTGCATTTACTATTTCTGTGTAAGTAATATGTTTTACTAGGAAAAGTCTGACGAACAGATTGGATGCGTTAACAGCAGTACTAAAATAACCAGCTCCATGAAAATTTGTTATATATATAAAACAAATAAACATATATATAGTTTCAGAAAGATAGTTTACAACAACAAAGTGAAACAAGGGCAATTCACAAAGTAAACAGTACCTTTCAGATATAGTAGCACTTTGCTGGAATGATAATTATGTCTGCAATTTTCTGAAGAAAAAACATATTGTCAGTTCCAGAAATAATGGTTCGCCCATTATTAGTTCTTTCATTAATATAGAAGAGACGACAAAGTAATCAATATCATAAGCTGTTGAGTTTTAAAAAGAAACCATGCTATTTTTTCGCTAGTCAATTTATGGCATCACCTAAGGCACGCATAGCGAATTCATTAAAGTTGTGAAACATCTATGAGGAAATAATAAATGGACTCATTTATTACACGACACTTCGGAAAGATATCTTATATGATTGAAACATGATCTGACGTCCTTAACGTGATGTACATGTTTCCCGCGCATGGGCATGATCAGTGATGATTATTTGATCGAGATATATTGCATGTTGGTGTCTGTCTTGCTAAGAGGGCTTGCAGATGTTGTAATTGCAATCATACTCTTCGGGTGAATGAGTGACGAGAGTGTAATCGCCAAACTGGCCTCTCTTTCCCAAGCTCTCTTTTTAATTATAATCGAGAGGAGTAGTATATTCGGATGAAGCTCTACTCATACCCATAGCAAATCAATCCGCCGGTGTTAGTATTATTTTCCCTTTTATTAGCAGCTCTCTCTCTCTCTCTTCAGTGATTAGTTTAAATGAGGGTCTACGTTTTTTGCAAACTTGGCCCCCATCGCAGTCACTCGACACTGAGGTGATGCCATTGCCAACCCGATGACATGCATCTACTCTTTGATTACACCCTTCACTGAAGCCCGCCAAGTCAAACATATAACGTTTCTGTCTCAAGGCTGCATGTCTTCTAGTGTTTACCATCTCAGACTGCCAACTCGCGATACCTCGATCATTCATACCGCTAAACCTACTCCCCATCGACTACAAACCGACAGCATCTTGGCCATTTAGTGTAATGTAACTTCTTGCTCGGTCTGTTTTCAGTGTGGTGTAGTTTCATTGGTATGACTGGCGTATTGGACCTTGGCATTGCTTTGGGTGGATGGAAGGTTGAAGTGTGACGGAGAAAAAGCGTAGTGGGTCATATTATCATTCAGTAATTTAATAGACCAACACAATCGTTTCAAAACTATAACGCGGGAGCAGAAAAAAGACTGTATTCTGGACAATACCTTTAAGGTTTCTTGAAAAAATAAACTCACTCAATAATACAGCTTGCGAAGTCTGTTAAGCCAATTTGTCTTTTATGTGACACTTGACCGTGCTGCGGAAAGGAAATGAAGGCTGGTAAGAAGCACTTTGACAAGAAAGCAAGTCTTCGACCGAAATTCTGTTGAAGCGTGGAGCAGCCTCTTAGGCGAGGTGGCGAAAATCTCTCAATACATTCATTACCTGGACGTTTCGAAGGTTACGGTAGATTGGAAGAAATAGGATAAAAGTCAACGAAATGTTTCGTAGCAAAATCATTGCTTTACGAAATACCACATCAGGAAAATCAGTAATTCGAAGTCATTACTGTACATTTCTACACATTATGCCTTGTTGGCTCCTAGATAAGACTAGATTTTCTTTTTACTTTAACATGTAAATGATACAGCATGTTACCGAGCCCATGTGACATTTAGAAGCATAATAAGAACAAGAAAGGGATCTTGCGATCACATGACATCCACACGGTATCTCAGTATCTCGGGAGTATATTTCAGTCTTGTTGACTGAAGTATATGATTTCGGAACAAAATTTAATTTTAAGAGATTTTACCTTTTTTATGTCTTGATGGGTATCCTCTCATTCTTATCCCCCTTTTCATTCGTAAGTAGGAAGTAAATTTTGGAGACATTGTGGTAGTATCGAAGAAATACTGCATGAATAATGAACAAGTCGGATCATACTTTGAGTCTGAATTTGGAGAAGGATAATATTATAATTGCTCTATCTTCTTATTCGATTTTGTTTTGTTACGATTTTCTTAATGATTTTTCAATTGTACAAGACACATAAATTGAAAATGATATTTAACGTAAAAAACAGTGATATTGTTGTAATCACGTATGTACCAATATCATCCAAAATATCAAATTATAAGCCATACGACCAATTCTCAGCAAAAGATATACATCTACTTCTTTTTCTTTATCGTTACTTTCATAGAGAAACCTAGTTGATGAAAAGTACAAAATGACAGGTATAAGACCAGATACGTCACGAAGTTTATGTTTTTCTTGATTATCTTGCCAGTCATATCAAATAGTGCTCCATAGCTAGGGAAAGTTAAAGAAATGACTAATAAAGAATAGATTAAAAGGAAAATGTTAATTCATACAGGATTTTCGAAAGCCCGGGAGCTACCTTTAAAAATCGGATACCAACTTCGATTTATCGTGTGCCCGGTTTCATCGAAAGTAGGTATTTTGATCGTCACTCTTCAGCCTGACTAGATCGATGCGCAACTATTCACTTGCTGTGCACCTGCGGCTTATACCATGAGCAAAGGTGTTCAGTATCATGAAAAAAGGTAAACGAAATCATCAGGTGGGGGAGAACCACTGACACTGTAGGCCAATGAACTGGTCGCATTAAAGGGAAACTTATTATTTGGAATAGTTAAAGTGAATTTTGGGAGAGTCCAAAAGTCCAAATATCTATATAAATTGGTCATTGTTGAATGAGTGAGTAATTTTTTGTTTATTTATCATTTTTTTTCCAGTACAACGAATGGAATTTAAAGCATTGTACTGAATATCGTTATTGAATATGCTAAACCTAGCCATGTGGGACTGCATGTTCCATTTGCCGAGCTAATCTTCCAGATTTCCTCATTTTTGCCTGCTGAAAAGTCAGCTGTCGTGCTTTTATATCGGATTCATAGGATAGATATGATTTAGTCATAAGATTTGTAGCTTCATACACAAAAGGCAGGAACATGTTTGTTTATCCATTACATTTGTTTTCCTTCAATACCAGAACGCGGTAGCTGAATGTATCCATAGCCCTGTACACTTCTTACACAAACCTTTGATACATATGTATAGCTTGTTCGTTTTACTTGTTTTTATGTTCTGCCCTTTCATGTTCTTATCTTTGTATCATTTCTCAGTCATGTATTATCTTATATTTCTCAGTGATTTATGTGCAGGGCCGCAAAGTGTTTTGGTGTTTCAATCACCTGCTATAGGTTACCCTGGGTAAAAACAACACGAATAGGATAAAATAAAAATATTGAAATAATCCTTAACACATCTTTGTTACCAACTGTCAGTCACATTTACGCCACCGGATTTTGTTACTTATAGAAATATCAATGTTAGAATGACATATAAATACGGAATTTCACTCTTGCAGTGTTACATACTATCTTCCAAAAAACATCTGACAATAAAGTGAAATAGAGAAAGATACTTTTCTGAGATTTACAAAAACTAGAGACCAGCTTTTAATTTTCTCTTCCCACTTGGTTCTGGCCTTCTGGGTTCCCTCTATAGGTCTACTTCCTATAACTTTTCATTCTAACATATCTTTTTAGGGACTTTGGTGCATTTTAGTTATACAACCAAAGTATAAGCCTTTCCATCCTGAACTACTCCTATAAAAGTATAGTTTGTTTTAGTCCTGCCATATTTATTCTTTGTTAGTTTTCATTCGTCTCCATGATATTCTCATCATTGATCCTGTACACCTACATTTCAACTGATTTATTTTCCGTAGTCTTTGTTACTGGCCATGGGTCTGGTCCGTGCAATAGAACTGACCATGCAGTCTTATCCTAAGTGTTCACCTTCCTGGCTGTACGGTTGCTTCCTACAATTAATTACCTTGGACAGATAAGGACATTCAAAACTCCATGTATATACTAAGTTTTTAACCAATGAAAGAACTATGATACAGCACGGGGGAAAAGATCCTGAAAGACAGCGATGTTTCGTCACAGTTCTCTCCTATATGTCGACTTGCAACAATGTCAAGAAAGCGAAGACCTAATCAGTGCCTTAAATCTAAAGATTTTTTTATCTTAATCTGATATACAAGTAAAAAGTATTGAGTGACGGCGCACAAATTTACGCCTGTGCTCCCACACACCATTTCTGTCACAAACTCTCCTCAATTTTGTTTGCAAAAATCCTTAGATATACTCGTAACTTGAAAGCACATTTTCATTGTAATTCAGTCATTTCATTGAGCCAAGGACAAGGTCACACAGAGCTTTAATATGCATTAAATTTACAGTTGACGTATCAATGTTGCTCTGACGACATTGGTTTCTCATAAAAGCGGCTGCAGTTGACAGGTTCTCAATGATGGAAATTCGCTTATTTTGACTTTTTACATTCACATATTCCGGAAAATGCAAAATGCATACGTCGAAAATATAAACAACTCTATATACTGGCGGGTTATGATACTAGGAAAGATCTTGGTCAGATTGCGACGGTGTATTGAGTTCAAAATATCCGTGAGTTTATTTATAACACGGGGTTAGAGTCAAAGGGTAATGGGGGAAAATCTTCAATTTAGCCATCTTCACTGCACTCCACACTTCGAGTGGTCTGGAGCAAACCGGATAACCGTTAAATCTCAATTTATCAATTCAAGTGGATACCAAATCTCTTCAGCTTCGAGGAATCAAACCAGAAACCTCTTCTGAGCATGTCACGATATCTAAATTATCACTTCTTTTATTACTTACATCTGCCAGTTTCTAGCGAAAAGCTTAATCAATGCAAGATTAATCATAGACTCGGTATAAAAAAAAAATAGTTCCTCTGTCGTGCAAAGTCCCTTCGAATGGTTGGTATCTAATAAGCACCATGGAGTGCATCACAGAAATATGACTAATGCACGCTACTTAAAATAAGGTTTTCGAGTACGAGTTTGATATTATTTGAAAGATTTATATTAATGTATGACAAACGAAAAATAACATTTATGATCATTTCATTCCGTAAAATAATTCATGAAAATTTCGAGCTCTAGAAGTTCTTTCCGGCAGTATTCTTTTCCGGGCATGATGAATGAATATGAATGACGAATTAATGCACCCTATTTGCATACATTAATTGCGCTTTATGAAAAAAAATATGACTAATGCACGCTACTTAAAATAAGGTTTTCGAGTACGAGTTTGATATTATTTGAAAGATTTATATTAATGTATGACAAACGAAAAATAACATTTATGATCACTTCATTGAGTAAAATAATTCATGAAAATTTCGAGCGCTAGAAGTTCTTTCCGGCAGTATTCTTTTGCGGGCATGATGAATGAAATTGAATGAAGAATTAATGCACCCTATTTGCATACATTAATTGCGGTTTATGAAAAAAAAAGATAATGCTAAAGGATATAACTCCGTAAATTTCTTGTATTTGAAACAAACAAACAAACAAACAAACAAACAAAGAAACCTTCATGACAAGAAGGTTTTGGATTTGGATCGCTTTTTGAGGCAAATTCGGTAATAGTCGATCAAAATTACTTTCTTTTATGTGTAAGCCATAGAATGGCAACAATCATAAGCAGGCAAACCAAAAATAAAATTCTGAAAACTAGTAATTTCATCTTTCTTCCCCCAGAACAGGTGAGAAATATGTTCTCGTGCTTTGGTATTAATAGTAACAGTTATCAAATTCTTGGGCAAGTATAGTGGATATATTTCAGAACTACAATTAAAATGGAATATCAATCATTGCTATGTTGTAATGTATAATGATTGTGACAAAGGGAATGTAAAAGAGAACACTCATATTTCTTATTTTCAACCAGCATTCCCTGATTTTCAACTCCATTTTCCATAGAATATACAGGGAAGACTGCAAAGAAGATCTCCCCATATTTTACACTTCACTGAATCAAAGCTCGTACATGTACATGTAAACTATAAATCAAGCTTGGCTCTTGCATTGCTCAACATCTTCGGCCTCTCTATAATGCCTTTCTTGACTCGCCAGTTTTTTATAGAAATGAAATGTTTCCAGGGTTGAGAATTGCCATTTTCTCTTTAATTAGCCCCCAGAGACTGTAAATTGTCAGACAGTCCACTTCTTCAAAGGTTCTATTTGCAAGTTTTCTGAGATTTTTTTTCTTTTTTTTTTACCGAGATAGAATTGCCTTCAGTTCAAACATGCTTCCAATGAGAGTGCTAGGTGCACGCGACCTTGTTATGCGTTATATGGCTAAAATGTGTGGGCGCTTGTGTGGGTGTGTTGGTATATCTGTCACACACACACACACACACACACACACACACACACACAGATGGCATTACTGTATTCCTTTGATGCCGGAACAAGGTGTTAATTCAGAACAGCTTGCTATAACTGGGGAAATCCCGTCATTTTTTAAAGCCTTCTAGAACAACAATGCCTGCACTTTGTTTATCGTCTAAGTTTGAGTGGAGGCAAATCATGATGATTACAACAAAAACAACAACAACACCAACAACAACAACAAACGTTTTCTTGCAGTACCTAATAATTCCGAGCTTGCAAAGTCGAATTATGAAGACATACTCGCTATCGATTTATGTATCAAGATGTTCGTGATGCTATAGGAGATTTTGATGCTTAGATTTATGAAATAATTTGTTAATCAAGTTAGTATGATTGGATGGGTATATTATCTTTACATCAGAAATGATGTTCAATGTAGCCTAAAATACAGCCAAGGTATTGCCAAGAATACGTTAAAACGATGCCTAAAAGATGGAAAGCTCTCATACATTCTGACATATTTAATTACAGGAGACTTGAAATTTTAGATAGCATCAAATTGGATATCTTTCACGAAACCACAGACGTGGTCACTTCTGCGGCAGTGTTTTAACATTCTAAGATTACATTTCATGATCACCACTAATTTAATAAGAAAATATAACCTAGGGCAATTTTATTGCACATATATCTCAAGATCCAGGTAACTCATAAGAAGTATTATTATTTACAAAGAAAATTCCAGCTCAATAGAAAGTATAAAGTAGAAAGAATTATTTTGTAGAGTGATTTTCACGTGTGTACTGCTGATCCGGGCATAAATATTGATGTCCCTGTACAACATGTTAGATTTTCACCAGTTGTGTCAATCAGCGTTTCTTTTACAATAAAATAACTCTGAAGGTGGACATGAAGATACCTACCGTCGCTCACTAGGCGTAATGTACTGACGTAGTAATGCGTCAGGAACTTTCGAGGGTTGACCCACCAGAGTGAGATTGCCAAAGTGAGGAAGTACAATTAGCAACAAGCATTAAGGGCTCATCCACGTTGATGATCTTCATGGGCTTTATCAGGTCGCAGTCAAAATAACGTCTGGTGTGCGACGGGTATAAGGCTCTGTCACATCATTTACACAGAGGCGTCATTTGCGAGAAGGTGCTGCGTCAACAACTTTTGCGGCCTTTGAGGTTTTACTAAATGATCGCACGGTATAACGTGAAATTACGCCCGATGTGCGGCAGTCATGACGTTTCTTAGCTGTCAAGTTGTCATTTTCCGACGTAAGATTACGTTAATTGCAGTAAAATTCTATTTGTATTTTTTTCTCTCATTTTTGTAGACGGAGACGGGTGCATTTGATTTTGGTAAATCGACATCATGTCCACTGGATTCTCTCTTCATGCAACTGACACCCGAGTGGCAACAGATGATTATTAAGGTGAGGTTAATCATCATTATCGATTTTATCTGAATGATTAATTGATTGATTGATTGATTGATCTCTTTATTTATGCACGGTTAAAAAGCCCAAACAGTTACATGACTGGTTTCCATTGAATCAATTTGAATACATCAATAAAATTGTCAAAGGTCCATTGATTAAAACACATTTAGAACAAAACAAAAAATAATAGAAACAGTATCAATATGAGTATTAATACAAAAAGTGACAACAGAATTATACTACCAAAAATAACATATATATAAAAACAAAAAGAAATGTAGCTAAGTAAGATACAGCGGGACAAGAAGACAAAAAGATAGGAAAATCTAAACTTAAATATGAAATTAACTGTGAAAAAGTAAAGTTATTTATATGTTCAAGTAGTTTATAAAGAGTTTAGATGGAAAAAAAGATACGTCCCTATTATTAAAATGAAAACGAAACTTTATACCACCCCTGACCACAACTGAAGAATATTTAGAAATGAAGGACAGTATAGGCATGAAACTATACTCAAAAAACTCTTTTTTATTTCCGTGTTAAAATTTCGTCAGATTACCAAGAATGTGGTGATCTCGCTTGCGAAAGCCGAATTGTATACAACATGACTTGTAAAACCATTTGTTTTACACACTTTCCTGGTAAACACACATTGGTGTGAGACTTGAACTTTGAAAATGAGCGGTAAGCCTACGCCTGTGCAGGTTGCAGAGCAGTGTCAGCGTATATTGACACTGCACTACAGCCTGTACAGGCACAGGCTTACCGCTCGACTTCAAAGTTGAAGCCTCAGCCGACGGTGATAAATTTCCAGGACTTACCCCTAAAAGTTTCTAACAACGTCTCCCATCCCCATTCTGTTAGTTTCTCCTTAACTTCGTGATCCATGGTAAATGAAGGAGGAAGGGAAGAGATAATACTAATGATAATAATAATGATGTTTCAACAGCCAACAGGCTCAGTTTCATTGATTTCATTGATTTAGGGTTCCTATGTAGTTTATGAACATTTTCACCTTGGTTGCCCAAACAGCAGCCTTGAACAATTTGCATAATTTGGATAAATCTGTATGGAGTAAACTTTACATGTCTTCCTGGTGAATGCGAAATCACAGGAAATGGGGTAATTATTTTACCAGGAATTCCTGGTAAACTTTACACAGCTGACTAGTGAATTTCAAATCACCAAGAAACGGGGTAAATTTAACACCATTGGTGTTGCTCCCGCGGGAACACGGAGGTCTGGTGAATTTTACCCCGTTTCTGTTATAATTTTACACGGAGTTTTTTCTGTGTATACTTAAATTTAAGGACACCAAAATCGGAATTTTCACACAGAAAGCGCGTGGACCTTAAAAATAGTGACTATAGTATACCGGTATTATACAGAGCGGACAATCCTTAACAATCTTTAAAAGTGTGACAGTAGATATCATTCCTCTTTCATTAAAAACACTTAATGAATATGTCGCCTAAAAGTTTGATGATTGGCACCTTACTGCATTTTCTACTGTCCAACATCTTTGAACTCTCATTAACCTATTTCCATGATAAAACAATGACGCATATTTTTCAAAAGAAAGAGTAGTTTTGCCATCAAAATCTCCATCTCTCTAGCTGTTTATCTCTGTCGCCTTACAGAAATGAAAAAAAAAAAACCACGAAATTGTGTTTGAAATTTCCCCCGTACATTTTTTCAAAAAATGAGAATTTTTAGAATGAATAGTCGATCACTGTCCATTTTCATATAATAAAAGCTGACTGGTACCTTCAACATGTTCAGTGCGTACCTCACGTCTTCCATAAATGGGACATAAAGCACGAAATATTGTTCAATTTTCCTCTTGATTATTTGCCTTTTCCCCTGGAATTCAGCGTTTCCCGCGTTATGAAGTAATGTACTTTTCAAAGATAAAATGCTTTATTTATATACGTGACACATTTAGCATGCTGAATGACATTTGTGGAGCAGTAATATTGGAATAAGTAGCTATACAATTGCATTTTCTATTTGGAGAGACCTAGTTTTATTCATGTTTCTCTCCGATATGAGCATGCACGTAAGAATCGATGTGAAATTGAAAGGAATTTTTATAAAACATCCTTTTTATTTATAGATTCACTCCTAACTGAAATACTCATTCCAACAACAACAACAAAATATTAATAAATGAATGAATAAAAGATTCATCTTTGATATTATTCAGCCCCTTCATTTCTGAATAGCTTGTTGGGGAAATATTTCGTGAACTAACTTCCTAATTGTTTTGCTCCAGTCTTCCGTGAAAATAATGCTAGGCACTTCAATGAAAAAAAAATGCTTCATACAGAAACATAACTTTTTAAAACATTTCCGTAGTAAAAAGTGAATCGTAAAAGTAAGGGCTACATTCTAAACTCGAATAAGTTACAGAATACTAACATCACCACCAACAAACTGCGTTGATTTTTATATAAAGTTTCTGTTTATGTTCCATGGCAATGTATATGAAATCAGTAGTACATCATTATACATATATGAAACTTTAAAGCAGATGATTCTATGGAGAAAGATATTCTTTAGAACGAAATTGTTATAGAACTCATTAGATGACAAAACAATAACAAACATAATGCGAAATGATGACGCTATTTATCCGAAATAAAACGTGACTTTCTAATCTATTGCCGAGATTAACTCATTTGGAATGACTTCGGCGGGAAATGTCTTTTCCCCTCCATCCGTTGGTGAGAAGCGCCAGGCATGCGAACTCTTACGTGCACTCATGTATGTCTAATAGCTGCCCTGTCACAGCGGAATAGACAGAATCATGACCCGACCAAAAATTGTTCCAATAAATATCGGCAGGTGAATTATGAACGCCAGGATGGGATCCATTTGTTAGTTATGCCCCTTTGATCGGAGATCAATCTGAAGAAAATTGTCCAAGATTACACGCTACACATCAATCAAAGATGACGTACGCGATGAGTATGAAGAGATATTTGCTTTCCCAGCCAACGCTCTTTTTGGACAAAAGGTGAACGAGATGAACAATAAGATAGATTCTAATTGAGTGACATGGCAAATTGATATATTATGGCCCACAATTATATCTAATCAAAATTTTAATGAAATTCAATTAAGTAATGATTCTTCAGTTGACGACCCACCAACAAAGAAGTCACGCTTTCTATAGAAGTCATGAATGTTACAGCCGATCATTATCTGATGTTTTCAGGGCTTGATGTAAATGTAATCTGTTTCGAATGAAATCTAGATCCTTTTGTTCAAGAAATTCTTTGGAGTCTTTTGATGTTCTATTTTCACATGATATTTTGAACATTGGTAATAAAAGCTCCCATAGCTCTTTCATTTCTTACAGTACATTAAGGATCGAGGCATCCATCAATTTCTTCACGCACTCCAGAATTCTTGTTCTACCACACTATACCCACGCCTACCCACATCCACCCATGTGGGTGTGCGTATCATTTGAATGTACATATACATAGTGTGTGGGGGGGGGTGTGGGGGTGTGCGTGTTTGCGCGCGCGGGTGTGTGTATGCTTGTGAAAAACGAAACCCTAACATAAAGGGTATGGATACCATCAAGATATAAAAGCATACTTCTGTGGGAAATAAATAGTTTTTTCTCAAGGAGCACATAGTTTGGTCACAATAAACCTTTGTTTTAGGGTTTTGTTTTTCTGGGACACATTTGTAAAGTAATTGAAATGAGAATAGTGATTCTAAAAAGGTGTTTCATTTCATTACTTTATAATAGTATATGCAACTATCATCAGTTCTGCAAAAAGAATATCATGATAATAGAAATGAACATATTTCACACTGACAAAAGTTCATGCAGTTATCTTCAAACAAATTTAAGAATCTATCAGCACTGAATGAATGTCTCTGTGAATGGTATCAAGAAATCTAGAAATTGAGAGTATTCTCCCAGTAAGTAAAGGGAAAGAGAATACCGCCAGGATCTTTGATCGGGATGCTCATACAAGTACGAAGTGAACCAAATATAGTTTTACTGTCTGCTGTTCCGGTTCTTCGGAACAGTCTGCTTTTATATTCAAGGGACAACATTTCTTCTGGCAAGACATTTATTTACGTTTGCCACTCTCAACCCAGGTGTAGTTAATGGGTTCTAGGTATGAAGAATTCTTCGAAATGCTTTAGCGCTATAATGGCTAAAACCAGGGCAGTCATATCCAAAAGTTTTTTAGGAGCGCATAGAGACGTTAGATCATAAGAGCGGAATATAAGCAATGGACTGAAGGTTCTGTTTGATACTTTATATTGTACTCTAGAAGATATAGTAGTACTGATGTCAAGGCAATTGGCATGCCTTATTTTGTTTCTGTGCATGCATTAGACCCCCTTTTCCACAAAGAATCACATTGCATCAGGTGGATGCCAAGGTTGCATTGTATATGTATTACATAATGAGGAATCTGATATGAGTGTCTTGCCTTTTTAAACCTGGTATGCATAATACCTTTTCTCCAAGATAAACGTTGTATTCCTTGATCAATAAAAATCAAAGATATTCGTGTATGCCTATCACATTTATGAAGGGGCGACGTTATTGTTTCATATGCCAACAGCTCCAAACCTTCAAGATTATGTTCCGATCTCATGAACCCTGAAGGTATTCGAGCTAAATCACGTTACTATGTTTTACGGTTCGCGTTGATTTTTCATCTAAAGTACCAGAATGATAGAACTCTATTTCCTCAGTCCCTTTAAATCTGCATTGTGATGGTTTTACACATTTTTCCGGCAGTATTACCTGTGTTACCTTGGAAACGCCAACAAAACGAGATGTGAATAGGCATTAGATTCAAAGAGCCTTCTTTATGAACTATAGCGAACACAGTAGAATACAGTATTTTGTAGGAATGTTATCAAATCAGTCGAATTATGTGAAAATAACAGTTTTCAAAGACAGCAGATGCGATAGCCTATTCGGAGCTAGTCACATTCCCTGCTAATATTTTGCGAACATATTTCAGGTGTATCTTTTTATTCTCTTGTCTTTGTATGAGTCGTCTGATTATAAGAACAAGGTCACATATACATTCAAAGTTTTGGAATCCCATTCCCATGTTGAAAGAAATATCAAATGATAATCATGATCGCCATGTAAAAACCTACGTCTCTGATCAAGGTTAAGAGTCATGTCGAAAACATTGGGCTGTGCAATGATATCATTAACGGTTCAAAAAATAACAACTGCTTTGAGAGGAAATGACATGGAGAAGGATGACATGTTTCTGCCATAACTGAATATGAAATCATTTTGGTGCTGATTTACTTTAAAATCCAGGCAGCCCTCATTCCGAAAAACAAGACAAGTATGGTAGTTTATTTTTAACGCATATTGGCTAAGTTACAGTTTGAGGCAGCCTAAATTACTATTGCTTAATTCAATAGTCGTTTTATTTTTTTTGGTACAATTCAAATGAAAGCAAAATAATTTTTTGAAAACGACGAAATGCAGCAGGACTCCTCCATCTTTCTTTCTTTCTATATTTCTTTTTTTATACATTTTTCTTTATTGCGAAGTATTTGCGCCTCTGAAAGCTCCTTCCCCATGAACGGCGATGTAATAGCATTTCAATACAATCGTCAAATGATCGCTGAAGCGTAGGCGGAGAGAAAAATACTATCCACATGAGAAGGCATATTAGGGCATATAATGTGTTGGACGGTAGACATGACAGATTTATCTCAAGTGGATTTGAAACTACATTATCACACTCCTCTAAGCTCTTAGTTATGACCTACGCCACCTTCATCTTTAAATTTATATCTTATATATTTTGCAAGTAAAGTGCATATTGTGCTCGTATTTTTTTTATTCATTGAGAATATTATTCTTTGATAGTTATGCACTCGTCTATAAGTGAAAGCAGTGTTGTTATAGTCAAGGTCTTAGGTCATTCAAATTAGACCAACCAGCCTGATAATGCAAAAGAAAAAAATGGTTCTTATGTAGATGTATTATTATTTTGCATTATATTGCATTTATTTAATCACTGTAAAAGCCTGCAATCAACTAGATGCTGCGTTTCAGCAAGGCTGTGAATAATATTCTAACGTAACGATACTTGAAAAACAAAGCGAATATACAAAGGAATCACAGAAATATTATTGGAGTTACAATGAATTAAAAAAAAAAAGCGAACGCAAAAACATCATAAAGAAACAGACAATGAAGAATGATCAATATATACAATTCCCAATTTATGGTGAAATTGTCACTAGAATTTCTTTCAGATACAGTTATTTTAGTTTAAATCTTGTGATGCTACCTTTTCGATATCATTGCAAGTAAATACAAAACACGCCTGTCCGGTGAATTTAAAAACTAATCGAAATGATTGTGTCATTTATTTCTAATGAAACCTTTCGCAACGAACTCTTTATAGGTGTTTTACATGCTTTAGAAATAAATGTTTAGTATCTGTGCCTCAACGGTTCCCTTCAAAAAAGGAGGTCGTATGCTATACTATGCCATATCCTCATAAATGAAAAGTGAGAAAATAATGTTTGAATTTGCAAAATTCTCGATTACTGAAATGAAATATCCCCAGGCCTCAAGACATATTTTTGTTAATACTGAATTCTATTTCGACAATTGAATGGTGTAAAATGCATGCATGAGCTTCGATTTCCAATTGAGCCCTATTGCCTTAATTCAGACCCTGCATGTCTCAGCCGGACCTATAGACTTACAGAGATTGAATGGGCTTGAATCAGATATTCATATCATCCAATTAATATTAGAGGGTAAATCATCAGTGTTCAGATTTTGGGAATTGTATATATAAATTGATGTTTTCTGTAATTTAATTTTTCCTGAACTCTCAAATCTAATCAATCAAAATGTTTAAAGCTTTACACAATGTACTTCAAATGCCACAGACCTAGGCATCTCTTTTCTCGCATAATCGAAGCGCTTGACTCACCAGAGCTTCTTATTAGTGGCAGAAAGGGAGGGAAGAAAAAACCTGGAGATACGGACGAAATATGTCTTTGAAAGTACATTGATGATGGTGTAAATCTTAGAGGAGAACTATAACAGTAATCGAATTTCTAATGTTCATTTCCCCTATTGCGCAGAACCCAGATTATAGCAGAGCTCACTTAATAGCCGCGATGGAGTTTCTTCGTAGATTTTTTGTTTCCATCATTCCCCGTGAAAGCGCCTAGCAAATGTTGACTAATAATGTCTTATCAGACACGTTAATGCCTTGATCTGGATTCAAACTGTATCGGTCATATTCATCCATAGTTCAATAAAAAAAAATATTCAGACCATGGCACCTATATATTTGTTTGGAGAATATCAAGTTAAGACGGAGAGTATGTCAATATTAGTTTTAGGGGAAATTCCACTTACGGTGGTGCACGTAGAGGGAGGGAGTAGGATCTGCAGCATCCCCCCCCCCCCCGTCAATTTTGATCTTACCAATATTCTGGCAGTAACAGCTCATAGCGAGGTGGTCTGTTGGTAAACCGTATTTTTCATTTAGTATATTTGCCTAATGAAATTTCAATGTCGTTAAAATGAAATGTCACCCCCCCCCCTCCCGAAATTTTAATATATACGTTTCAACGTCCAGACACTGAGCTATTCTCTTAATTCCTCCAGGGAATCGAGTTCATCACAGATCCACTTCCAGGGCGCGCTGTTGAATTTGTCACTCTGACTTTGGTATGGACGTTATCATGTTAGAATAATTAGAATGATTGGTATGCATTAGATTAGTCATAGAATGCATGGTATAATGGGTGACCGAGGAGAGATAAACACTTGTTTAAGATCATGGCCTCGATTAACTCTAAGTATGACCCAGTGAAAAAATCACTTTTGCCAAATGAGTGGTCTTGTAATTGTGGTCGTTTTTAGCAATTAGCATGTTGTGTTTCAGTGTAGCAGAAAGGTGCCACTCTTTGGGTTGGGTGTTGGAGTCAAGGTATATTTTGCCCTCTCATAAAACTCCACATGCATGTTCTGAGGACACGAAGACATCCACCCTACGCCATCCTTTACTCTCCTGCAAAATTGAATCTATTTTGGCCAACATCTTAACATATACAGATATAAAGTCCTCATCGAGCTCTATTAAAAATGGTGTTATATCCGAAACGTGATATATTTGAGTATGGAACAATATCAAGATGCGAGAATGCATTTGAAAGAATCAAAGACGTTTTATTACGAAACGCGTACTAACAAGGATAAAATAGGATCTGCCTTAATTGGAATAAACGACTCCTCTTTGTTCATATATGAACACCTGGTAGTGTAAAAAAAAAAAAAAAAGAAGGAAAGAGAACTTGATATGGGTGCAATACAATGTGATCCTGTCAGGTATGATTCCATATCATCACAATGTTAATTCATTCCTTTTTTCCACTTCACAAACCATCATCGTGACATTCTTATCTAGTTTTCATGCCCTTCTGAAATCCTCCTTTCAACCTGTCGATGAATTTCCCAGAATAGCACCACTGATACACAATTCCACCATTCAACAATGCTTCATTGCCCATTTGTCCATCTTAAATCCGCCAGCGAGAGATGATATTAAATGAGAACGGCGCTCTATTTCTATCGGAATTCAAACCTTCTCCCACGGCTGAGCTTGCGCGTATCGTTATCAGTGATATGAGATGGCAAGCATGCGTAGCGCTAATTTGTCCCCGTTGCATGGCCTATGGGTAGTTGCACTTTCTAACGGATATAATGGAATGATTTCATATATCTATTAAGTTCCATTCTTGGAATTAGGCAGTCTCAAAACAAGGAGTGAACACATCTATCATGCTCATAAAAACTCAATAACAAAAGCAACAGAGTGTGATACTAGTGCACGATCAGTGGTCTTGATAGATAAGGCTCGAAGTCATTTCAAGAGAATATCAATTTTAGTGTAGTATCATTACTTAAAAATTGTAATCGAATTGTCAGATTTTTTAATTTGGCTCTGTGCAAAGGGTCAAGTGTAAAAAAAATACCTTCATTCAAAAGGCATACTAAAGAAAAGGAAGAAAAAGAAAAAGAGAAAGAGAGAGAGAGAGAGAGCGAGAGAGAGAAACCCTCCACGTCTCGAACTGTTTTTCGCTTTGCATGTACATAAGAATAGAAAAAGTATTTTCTTACCCGATGTCCTTCCCCTAAAACCCATCGTTTTGTTGGACCTTTAAGAACAATCCATACGATAAAAACCATGCCATCGGCTCTGCATCGTTATGATAAAAAGTACTTTATCCAAGACGCCAAAATCACGTTATAAAACATAACATAATAATGTGGGTTTTACACTAAACCCACATTATTATTTACATAAAAACACATGTTTCAAGTATTATTTCTTAGGAGATACCCCCTAATTGATATTCAGACAGGGTAGAAAAATCACATAACGAGAGAGAGAGAGAGAGAGGGGGGGGGGGAAGAAAAAAAAACACGAAATATCTTACGCCTACCCCATTTATTTCCATTCATCAGCTAAATTAAAAATTTTGCTATACTAGCTGTAAAGCAATATGCGACTTGAAGACTTATTAAAGTCATACCGGAGATTGCCCGAAAGTTGATTAGAAATGGAAGTGGTGATGAAGATGAAAAAAAAACCCAAACCCTTTTTCATAAACCAAATTGTAAGATCTATTCGTATAGAATGTGTATTATGCATAATGAAAAAGTAGTCATTAACTTACCCTTCCGAAACGTAGAGGATTTTTATTGATATTTTAAAAGCGTGTTGTAGTCAACCGATTTGTCTGAATCTGTGCCTTTGTCGAAGTTTTAAGTTACATTAATTCGACGTAGGTAATAGTTATGAAAATGTGAAGATGTAATTTCATCGTGAAAATCTTATCATACTAATTTTTCTCCTTTTTTTCTGTCTTTCTTCTCTTCCATCACTGCAGATGATGCGACAAGCACGCTACAAGAGCTAAGGAACAGCCGTCAATGTTTAAACAAAAACTCGAAAAAGGGGACACAGGGGAAATCTTCAACAACTCACGGGAGAAAACAAAATGGCGCACACGACCTCCTTCAACTGCCTCCATATCCCTCTAAGATCATTCAATATTATTCCCGCCTTTCAAATCGTGTAGAAAGAAAGGAGAGAAAATCGTCTGATGACCTTTCTTACGAATGTGAACTAGTTTATTTCGGTCGTTTGAACGACAGTTATGATGATGCTTCACTTGATAACGTCATTATTATAAAACCCCTTCTTAAAATTCTTAGCAAGTCAGAGGTCTATCAAATTTTGTTGTTGTGGATGTTCAAATCTTACCCTAGCCCTTTCACTGAGAGAAAAAAATTAGTGGAATTATTAGTTTAACATAGCAGTAATTTATATTGGTGTATTATTATTATTATCATTTAGATTAGGCATACTAGAATTCTTCGAATGAAAGTAAATTATAATGACAATTGTTGGCCATGGCATCCCTTCTAGCGTAGGCCTATACTTTATATAAGTTGATGCCCACTAGCCGTCTCCCAACCCGAGGATAAAGACCTAAGGAGAAGAAGGGAGCCGCATAGAAACTTCTTTTCGGAATTTAAATCATTTTGTTCGGCTGTGTAAAGTTCTTGGTTTACTTCTTTGTTGACGAAAAGCATTTGAATGTGTGCGACCATGTAATTAAAACCTAATGAGGCAGCTTTATCAGAAAAAGTACATGTATATTCTTCTTAGAAAACCGATTCCAAATACTTATATACTTAAACACTTAGATCCCGAGGATAAGGACCTAAGGAGAAGAAGGGAGCCGCATAGAAACTTCTTTTCAGAATTTAAATCATTTTGTTGGTCTGTGTAAGTTCTTGGTTTACTTCTTTGTTGACGAAAAGCGTTTGAATGTGTGCGACCATGTAATTAAAACCTAATGAGGCAGCTTTATCAGAAAAAGTACATGTATATTCTTCTAAGAAAACCGATTCCAAATACTTAGATCCTGCTTTAACTTTCCATATTAGAAAGAGTGATGTTATAGAGGTGTGTGTGGAAGTAATGTGAGCACATGATTGCGTCCGATTTGCAATTCATGAGCCTCCGAGAAAAAGAAGGTAAATATAGGATGAGTGGTTAACCCTTCCTGACCTCTGTCCAGTTTTGAAGTGATGTGAAGTGCAACTCGATCCCAGATTTCCCTACAAATCGATGACATGAGTATCCAACTTGGACTTGTAGCAAGTAACAATCAAGAATACGATCCCCACCATTTAATCCCGTGATTGTCCGCAGAACTTTATTTATTTCTTTGCTCATGCAGATAGCTATATTATCCTAAATAATAGGTGTAATAATCTATAAGCTTTGAAGGGAACGATGCTTATCAATATTTAAACACTCATTCCGTTTCTTCCATTCTGTAAAAAGGCCTCCTAATTGTCTTTATTCCACGGTTACATGGGCACAATTCAAACTTTAACTATATATTTTGCACTTTGTTTCTAGAGCATGTGAAGAGGTGCAGTGTTTCCTTTAATTGTAAAGTAACATTTCATTTCTTTTCATTTCATTTCACTTGAAACACAATGTATGGTAATCGGTAATCTGTCCCAAAATAAAGATACATGAAAGAAATTGTGACTCGTTACTTCTCTTTTACGATTTCATGATTTCGCACATGAGTTCTGGCTTGAAAGGAAAGTGAAGATGTAGAGCATTATACAGAATACTTATTACACTGTTTCTTGAGACCTTTCATAATATTCAGTTGGAAATAATTAACTATTGAACTGCACATTAGAGACCCTTGGTTAATGAACGCTAATAATAGAATACAAGGCCATTTGCAATAAATAATAAAAAATGTTGTTTTTTTCGTCCTCGGAGATATCCGACCAAATTACTATCCCGACTATAAACTATGATTAATTAACATATTCCACGACTTTGAATGTTGAGTCCATATCGTTTGTTCTTTTTGTCAGTGCGTGAATATTCTTTGGTGTGAAGAAAACAAGATAGTTTTTACATTTTGGATTAATTATTTCAGCCTAATTTCATACACTTGGAAGGTTAGAAAAAGTGCTGAAATTAATCATACCTCCACGACTCTGAACATTTCCGTTTTGTTTTGTTTCTTAAGTTGTGAATATAATTTTGGGGTATAAGAATAACGAAGATTCTGCATTTGGGGATAGAGAGTTATTTTGAACTACACCTCGGAAGGTTAAGCCTTTTACATACCTTGATATCTGAAATTTAGATTTAATGAAAATAATGAATAAATTCGCCTAGAACCAAGATGAATTTCGTGACTTAATTTCCATGATTTAATCTTAATATAGCCTCTATCTGACATGCCAGCGTAAGTGTTATTAAAACATATAAGGTTCAGAAAAATTATTTCCTTCACATGTTTTGGAGGACTTTAATTTTTCAAACATCTCGCGGATATTTTCTCAATGACTTTCTTCGAATGGAATTACAGAAAACTTTCTCGGATGTGAATATAACTTTGTTTTAGATTGGTGCTCGAAAATTTGAAATAAATTATGAATTTCATTGCGCTAGAATTTAATTCTGTTTTATCCATTAGATGCAAATTGTTACCTTATTTGTGAAACAAATGCACAAATAAGGGTAAATCATTTCTCCATATCTCTGAAGAAAACCTCAATTGGTGTTGCTCAATATGAAAAGTTTTTGAATCATATTAATGCAGAGGAATCTTTCAGGATGAAGCAAATGATAGGGTACAGATAACTAGTTTGTATAGTAAATATTTTGTTGGTTTAGACAAGGAAAGAACAAAAATACAGTGGTCAAATGTTTATAGTCCATGTTAAGACTGCAGCTCATAGCTGTAACTTCAAAAACTTACCAATTCACCTACATTATAATGTTGAATCAAATTTTTTTTTAAATATCATCTTTATAATCGAAGAATATTTTAAAGCCTGTCTTTACTCCTATTAGAAGAGGATAGAAACCTTTTAAAGTCTGTCTTTACTCCTATTAGAAGATGATAGAAACCTTTTAAAGCCTGTCTTTACTCCTATTAGAAGAGGATAGAAACCTTGAACTATGGAACGAACGGAAGAGAATACGAATACAGTTTTAAATTCTCTGTTTCTATTAATTTCTCATATTATGTATGTTTTCTCTTTTTTTGAACAGCTGAGGTAATAATTCTAATGATATTTCAAGTCATATACAGGAGGAAAAAAATCATCCTTCTTTAAAACCTATTTCCTTTGTTATTTAAAAACGTTTTAGTATACAAATAGCTGTAGCAAAAAAAAAAGTCAGTACAAAGAGTACGTTACTATTTCATTTATTGAATGTACTACGTGAAATGAGCGACACAATGAACTTTAATTTTACCCCTCCCCCGTGAAGATAGCCTCTCCATCTTCATTGATCTTGCTAAACCTCTGAATATGTAACGATCATGGCTCAAGATGTATTTATACAAATAAAATTTATTTCATGGGTATGAAGTTTATAGTGCACGTTTGTTGAGTGTTCGGTATAGAAAAGAGTGATTTTTTTTTTATGGAGAAGAGTTTGAAATGTGATGTGATAGAAGAGAAATGGAGGCAGTGAAGAAAATAATTGGTAAAGAGAAAGAGAAGAAACACTGAGAGGTAAAAAGATATATTTCAGAAACAGGGGAGATAAGGAAATTAAAATGGATAAGCAAGGATGATCAATGCACAAATGGAAGATAAGGCTTCTGAGAGAGTAAAAAAAAATAATTTGGATGGACAGACTGGGATAGTGGAAAAAGAACCAGAGGAAAGACAGAGAGACAATATAAATGCTAATTTAAAAAAATGAACAGAGACGTCGGTACAAAATGAGATTTGGAAAAAAAATTAAGGAGAAGGTGTGTGAGATGTTGTTTTAAGGGTTTGAATGATACTATGTGGGAATGTGTTGTTTTCTTTTTGTTCTTTGTTTTTGCTATTGTATGTGTGTAATAGAAGGGGCAAGAAGAGTGAAACAAAACAGAAAATAATAGGAGAGATAACTGACAGAAGATAGTGAAAGAGGAGAAGACAAACAGATGGGATTCAAAGCGGAAAGAAGACGGATGTTTAAAAGAAAGGTGTATGATCTAATAGACAGACACAGAGAGAGAGAGAGAGAGATTCAACTAATAGAACTATAATTATGGATTATAGTTTCAGAAACGGTTTCATTTGCCAGATACTAAGGGTCGACAGGGGAAATTTATCAGAAAACGGGTGAGTTCATGATAGGGCAAAATTATGGTGCCCCACATGTTGATCTTCTCATTGTAAGCCGTTATAACTGCTTCATCAAGCGAACACATGGCAAGCCGTTTTAAAATGTATTCCCATTTTCTTATATTCTAAAAATTCAGAACTCTTGATATAAAGAAATCCAACCTTGATATAAAGAATTGAATTCGTGATATCATGAAGATTTTTTTTTCTTGATATCAAGAATTCCTATTTTCGTCATATCCAGAATTCGTTTCTTGGTATCAGCAATTGATTTCTTGATATAGACCAATCCCACAACGCAAGAGGGCGGCAGATTGTTCGACACAGTTCGATATGCTGCGGTGGGCGCTCCAACTTTTATAGTACACAAGTCAATAGCGGGTTATGTACATTTGTTCGATTTTTTGTCTACTTTGACCAATATATGCAGATTTCTTTTAATATTTGCAATGAAAAATTATCAGGAAAGTTCAGGTCGCAGCTGTGCGGTGCTCAAATGCCACAAGAATTGGAAAAGGTTTAAAAATTGGAAGCTAACTGAGTTCGAAATTCACGCGCTTTTGACTCATGAAGCCTGTTTGTGTGAGAAGCCGTACTCCCTGCACAGGTTTTCGCCATTGGGTTAAAAACATCAACAGAAAGGACTTTGAAGTCAAGAAACATTATCATTATGTACTTTGGCGTAAAATTTAATGGGTGAAAACATGCCTTTATAAACAGGGTAAGATTGAGGGTTCCCGTTTACTACGGCTTCTATGCTGCAATCGAACTTTTACTGACAAAACTAAGTTGAAAAACCATCGAAAGTACAAAAATACATCATATCTTCATCTGTCAGAATCTGATATGGCCATTGTCTTACCTCATCTACCCATGTATCCATGCTTTATTTTATTGATCTACAGTGCGTCCCAAAAAAAACTTTACACTTTTGAAATGGCTGCCAAATGAAAAATACCTGATTCAGGAAGAAAAAGGTTTATATGTACGGATAGCTCATGGACTCAACTTTTGTATGAGACCAAAAAGGCCGAAAATAATTCATGCTTGGGTGAGCACTGCTCACTTTTGTAAAGGGTATGAAAATTAGGTTGCGCAGGAATTGCACATTTCAATTTGTGAGAGGTGAGTCCTTTGGATGTTACAGAATTGAGGGTGATATGATGAATTCATGATCAGTTGCAATCAGTTTAGGTTTGCTGATTGAATTTTATGGTTTATTAAATCAAAATTTTATGCATGAGTGAACGGGCATTGCATTCATTATTGTAGCATTGTACCTTTTTTCCTGGTAGACTCAGTGGTGTGTTCTTGGGAGTCAGGATTGGGTGATGGTACATGGTGCAGGGGAGGTGAGATGTAAGGTAGGACTTTGTTGGGTAGATGGGAAAAGGGTTAAGAGGACATGCATGCTCTCCCCCCCCCCTCTCTCTCTCTCTTTCTCTCTCTCTTCTTGGGTGTACTTGTGCATATCTTGACAATTCACATCCGTTGGTCTCCTCTCCAAAATATCCCGACCACATTCACTTATCCCGAATTCTACCTGCATTTCCAAAATTGGACTGGGACTGGTATCACTCATTGACACCTGAAGTCAATTGCATTCTATCGGTCAATCAATCAATACCGTAAGTTAGACGATCAACATTTAGGTATCAATCAACTAATCAATGTATCAGTAAATCATTTAATCGATCAAGCATTCAATCACCATTCAGCTGTTTCAATCAATGAATTATTCAATAAATGAATCATAATTAATAAATAACTCAGTCAATCACTCAATCAACGTTTATCCGACCAACCAGTCATTTTAGCAGTTGAGTTTCGGACAAAAAAAATGGTACAGTGTAACACAAATGGGTAAAATGAACTTGTCAGTCTTTGTTTTCAGTTGATTTTCATTCATTTCAATTTTACAACTGTTTCATCCATCTTGTTAGAGAAAGAAAGGGGGAAACTAAATGATAATGGAAACTAAAAATCAAAGTCTGCTAGTTCAGTGGTCCACATGTTCACCTCGTCCTCCGATGCACAATCTTGCTCTCTTCATGAGGGATAAGGGAAGGCGGTTTGGATATTTTGGAGTGGAGACCAAAGAATGTGAATTGTCAAGATATGCACCAACACACAGGAAGCAAGAGAGAGAGAGAGAGAGAGAGAGAGAGAGAGAGATAGAGAGAGAGAGGGGAGGGGGCATACTGTCCTCTTGACCCTTACCCCATCTAGCCAACAAAGTCTTAACCTATCTCACCTCCGCTGCAACATGTACTTCCACCCAATCCTGATTCCCATGAACACACCACTGAGTCTACCAGGGAAAGGTACAATGCTACAATAATGAATGCAATGCCCGTTCACTCATGCATACAATTTTGATTTAATAAACCATAAAATTCAATCAGCAAACCTAAACTAATTGCAACTGATCATGAATTCATCATATCACCCTCAATTCTGTAAACTCCAAAGGACTCACCTCTCACAAATTGAAATGTGCAATTCCTGCGCAACCTAATTTTCATACCCTTTACAAAAGTGAGCAGTGCTCACCCAAGCATGAATTATTTTCGGCCTTTTTGGTCTCATATGAAAGTTGAGTCCATGAGCTATCCGTACATATAAACCTTTTTCTTCCAGAATCATGTATTTTTCATTTGGCAGCCATTTCAAAAGTGTAAAGTTTTTATTGGGACGCACTGTAGAATAAAGTAAATGGAACAATATCAGGGCATATCCCATATCTTACATTCATTTTGTACGCAGAGCCAATCGCGGTCAGCGCGCTTGCCCACCGCAGCAATGGCGTGGCCGATAGAGGGCCAAATACATAAACCGGAGGTGAAATTGATTCTATAAGAAATGGGAATAAACGTTAATGATAATATGTAACATTTATATTGCGCTTAATACAATGTTTCTAAGCGCATGTTAGAATTTAACAGAGAGAGAACAAAAGTGAGAAAACTGGAAAAAAACAA
This sequence comes from Echinometra lucunter, assembly GCA_029962745.1. Taxonomy (NCBI): domain Eukaryota; kingdom Metazoa; phylum Echinodermata; class Echinoidea; order Camarodonta; family Echinometridae; genus Echinometra; species Echinometra lucunter. The sequence goes on from CM057151.1 coordinate 8,052,367, forward strand.
ATATAAACATGATAAAATACATCAACTAAGTAGAGGATTGCGTAATAAGATAAGTTTTACGAAGCGTTTTGAATGAGTCTATAGTGGAGGCCTCACGAATGTAGATGGGAAGATTGTTCCAGAGTTTTGGGGCAAGGGAAGAAAAGCACGATCGCCATAACGGGTCATGGTACGGGGTCCATGAGATAGTTGCAGGTGGGCAATAGAAGCAGAGCGGAGACGTTGAGTTGCTGAAGATGATGATGAACGGACGGAAATAGGGCTTGCCATAGTGATGGACATCAACGAGAGATAGCAGCAGCAACAGCCCTATAATCCCACATGGGAACAGGTGATATCTTTGACGATTCAGACGTTCTGAACGATTTATTTAGTGGTTGTGTCCTAGCCTCATTGGTAAATAAAAGAATAAAACAACAACAACAAAAAAAACAAGATAACGCCCCCCCCCCCAAAAAAAAAAAAAAAAAATAGTGCACCTAGATCTATGCTCTGGATAGCCTCTATCAATTTTTCTAACATTGTGAGTTATTATTCTAATACTGATCAAAAATCGGTAAAATGGAAGGGAATGCATTTTCGTGACGAAAAGGAAGCGAATATATTTTTGTTCAAATGTTTCCGCTTCATAAATTGTCAACAAGGTATTTCTTACGAACAACTGTTAGACTAAAAATATCAATTTCAAGTTCGCAGAATCAAAGTCTAGCAAACATCATTACACAAACATAAAAAGAAGGTTAAGCACAAAACATCCGTCTTTTTTCTTTTCTTAGTGAAATACCCTGGAAATTTCTCTTTATTGCTCATTCTATTTCTTTTTTTTTAACACACTGTGTTTCTTCGATATTTCATTTACTGTTTGGAGTTCTAGAACTAGTGCATCTGTTTTGCACAACATATAATATGAAAACAACTAAATCGTGCTGTTCTAGTGAATGAAAACAGGAAACCGCTATTTAGATAAAGTATCACTTTGGGGAAATAACTAAACAGTGTTCATGGTGTTGTTCACGTATATAAATGAAAAGAGGACGTCTTTCTCGCACTCGTGACTATCGATTTTCCCCTCCTGTTTGTTACAATATATTATGTTTGAATTAAATCACAAAATGGTTATAAGCATACAGAATAATTTTCATCCAAGTGTCGTTTCAAATTTCATCTATAGAATGTTACCTTTTGGCTGGTAAAAAATCAACTTTGATTCCGAAAACTCTCTAAAAAATAATAATCGATGTTATTAACGAAAGGCAGGTCAGTGAAAATCGTTTTGATTTCTATGCATGAAAATACATGAAAAAGACTTCCAGTTTTGACCAATAAAATTGATACATTATACCGAAAAAATGTGGGGTGTTGTTTCATAAAACGCGAAAGTTGTTCTTGAATAACTTATTGAGGCAAATATTTGGCGATAGTTCCTTGTCGTTCCAACTCTTTCTCCATCTTGATTAGCAAGGCTACGCCATCGAGGACAGTCTGAACCAGTTGCACCTGAAACAAAACAGACGCCATCAAATAAATTAAATATTCATCGAAAACACTGTCTCCCAGGGCAGTTGAATGTCAGGTTCCCAAAATAATACAGATAAGAAGCCTTACAAAACGAGCAGTTCAAGTTTATTGTAATTGGAGGAGATTGGTCGGGAGTCTTAGAGTGTAGATACATAGGTAAAATTGTAAAATTGTTTGAGGGATCCATACTCTACAAGCATTGCTTTTTAGTGGATCCCTCCATTTCCATAAGAGCTTATACTGTATATTTCCTTTTGTAGATTTGCTTTGTTTCATATTTCAAATTATGTAAACGTATTCTGTCTTTGTAAAAAATTATGAATACTTATGTATGTTTGATTTTTTTCAAAATTTATTGTTATTTGTTTTTTGGTCTTTTTTAAATTGAAAAATAAAATCTTGTACTCTTGGAGAATCAAACAGAATTTTTTTTCCCCTCTTCTTTTGTGTTAATTTTTATGGATGTACTGTTTCTTCATGCAAATCAAAATCGGATTCACGAGGAATAAAACTTGAACTCACACTGCATGTTTATGACATATACCCTCTCAACATGCTCAGTGGACAAGCACTGTAGACTCATATAATAGTGAAACATTATTTGGGTTTAAATCCGTCCCCGAGTAGTGGTTTTGATAACTCTCTATATATTGAGAGTGGATTCCACTGCCTGGATAGCAGGCACGTAGCCAAAATATCAACGTTTGTGTTGAAATGTTATTGTTATGAAAAAATAAAACAGACAAGAGGAATTCGTGTCAGAAAGTTCACCATTTTGCATCTTAGCCCTCTTACATAAGCAAAAATTTTCCAAAGGGAAGGGAGACACCCCCTCCTCTTAGACCCCTCCCTCAGGACAGCGATCAATATTCAGTTATCCCCCCCCCCCCATCAAACTCTGGCTACGGCCCTGCTGGAGAGCATGACTTTCTACTCCAATGCAAAGTGATCCCTTACAATCATGACCACTTACAATGCCTTAGAGAGTGAATACTCCTGTACATATATAGCGAGAGTACTTTCAAACTTTCACTTTCGGGTGCCATACACCTATATTCAGATTACCTCAGATTTGCCCAGTCTATCGACATTAGAAATATCGAAGATGCCGTCGGTGGATTCTGTGTCCACACCACCTGTTCCTCGCTTCTGAAGACGAAGTCTCTCCAAAATGACCTCAAATCGAGGGTCCTGTAGAATTGGTCAAAATAATTCAACAAGTGGGTTAGTCTATTGAATACATATTCAAATAACTGAGAGATTTTAGTAATCAGTCTTTACAAACTTTGCAAGAACTTATGACCTTCAAATCTTATTCTGTCAGTAACTTTTCGGCAGGCAGAGAGACAATTTTTTTTTTCTGTGAAAAAGATACAGTTTAAAGAGTTGGGAGGATGTTTGAGAAAATGCCTAATAATTATGATGAAGCTTATTCGTAGACTCAGAGAGAATGTCTGTCATACTCTACAATAACAACGATCCCCTCCCCCTCCCCCCTCTCTCTCTCCCTCACCATTATGTTACGCGGATGGGCATGATGGGGGCGCCATGACGCATTGCCGAGCATCTGCATCGGGTAACTTTTGAATATGTTCATTATTTGAATAACAATAATTCCTATCAATCCAATTCTAAGAGTAAGTAAGCATAGGACAGGGTGATAAAAACAATGATAGGAAGATAATGAAGAATGAGTAAAGATATCAACAAAAAGTTGCTAAAACCAAAACTATAGCTCAAATCTCGTTGACATGAAAAAAAACAGTAATCAAAAGCGGTCTGCATTTGAAAAGAAATCTAATGGCAAACATGTATGCATGCAACATTTTATATTGACATATCGGGAACAAGATTATAATCATCTTAACCCCTTGTCTGAGGGAACCTATAGTTTTGCGTCTTAAATGTGAGAATGAAAGAATTTCAGTAGTCAATGGGATAATTTGACTGAAGGAAATTACCTGGCTAAGCAGTGGGATCCTGAGGTGTACACCGGCTCGAAGGCCAGTGCCAAGGTTGGAAGGACAGGTCAAAATATAACCAAGATGTTCATTCCACATAAACTCATGCCCAGCTTTCTTGATCAGCCTCTCAAACTAGGTAGGATTTTTAAAAAGAAATTGTAAAGGGCAAAATAAACAAATAAATTCACAACGACTGGGTTTAGGAGACATTTTGATAAGGTTGTGAAAACATGCGATTGCCAATACAAACCTTGAAAGTGTTAGCTGTATCATGTGCATATAGTCTCTGATCTATATACAGTTCCGTTCAGACTATGTATCTTCTTTTCTATTTTGAGGTTTCATTATTTTTTTCAGATTTCGAATTTTCATGAACGCAAACATATTTTCACCAATGTTCTCAACGAAAGGAAAATGCGATGATACAAAACTTGCATACGATAAACACGACAAAAACGATAGTACAATGACGTCGGTAGAGGAAGATCCCCCATTCCGAATGTATTGTCAAAACTCAAGTTATCTACATTTTAAATAGTGGTCATACAGTATCAGTAAAAAAAAAAAATACCATGTCGATAAATGGAAACTGATATAATAATTTGTTTTTTATCTTTTAAAAGTTTTGTTGATCAACTACAACTACTTCATATATACACTGCAATAACAACAATAACAGCACTTCACAATAACTACAAAAGGTAAACATACATTTAAAGAAAGTCAAACAAGACATAGATAGTGGGTAACACTTCTCGTTTCTACATTGAAGTCTACACTCAAAACAATTCTTCAACAGGGGACCATTTCTTATAATGCATTCCTTCAATATTCCTCTGTTTTGCAATGTTAAGTTCCATGTATTAGGTATTTTGGAAAAAAAGATATTAGCCCACTTAAGCATGGTTTTGTGTTCTTACATTTTTGAATATATCTTTTGAACATCAATACCAAATGATTTAATAGCATTATGTTAGGCCCTTTCCAGTCCTTGATGAATCCAAACATCATTCTTTTTCTACTAAAATCTTCAAACTTAACATCAAATTTCTTGCCAATCTTATCAATAAATTCCTGTCTAAGGTTAGAGGTAACATCACAGTCATAAAATATATGAGCAGGCGTATCTAGAGTTGAATTGCAAAAGGTACAAATCTCTGACTCAACTAGTTTCATCTTGTACAATCTGTTATTAGTATAAAGTATGTTATGCGAAAAATTGAATTGAAAAAACTCTCATTTTTACTTCAATTGTACACCTGAACGGCAGTGTATAGATTTTTGACCACTCGCTCTCTTGAATATCATAGGTGCTAGAGAATAATTGTTCACAAACTGGTCTTGATGTTACTTCAGAAAGAAAATCCTTGTACACTATTCTTGATTTAAGTTTATATAGTTCCGATATCAGAAATTCTAACTGTGACTGCTCTTCACTTTTCTATTAAAAAAATGTTTGAAGTACCATGGGATTAAATACACATTTCCACTCTTTTTTCACCGAGTGCACTATTGCCATGTATCATAAAAATTATTTGTTTGAAACACCTTTTTCGTTCCAAAAATCAAACTGGAGAATATCTCCATTGCTTTCAAACAAATGATATACATTAGAAAGCCCTGCTTCGTGCAAAGCTTTGCAGTATACTGACATATCATCAACCAGAATGAATTTGTTATTCCAAACACATTGTTTCAGAATGCTGACCTGACTTCTATAGATACAATAATTTACCTCATGCAAACCACTGCAGAATCTTTGAAAAACCCTGACCATGTTGGCACCTTTCTCCATTGAGATAAGTCGAGTATGATCTTCTTCATTGACCCATACGAGGAAGTTCTTCTGGTTATTGTGCCTGAAGTACAGGAAAAAAAAAAAAAACAAGGAAAGTGTTTTCTATTCCACTTTTGGATAGTAGTGATAAAGATTTCAGTGCAAAACCTTCATGGAAGTAACACAACGATCACTACAAACGGAATCGAATTCGATTGAAATTACTCTTCTTTACTCTTGAAAATGATGATTAAAAAAATCGTCTTATGGCATTTTAAAGAGACCTCTTATCTATTGATTATTGAAATTGAACAAGAAATTTCCTCTTCAACGAACATTCATCATTTTTGCTGAAAAAAAATATACAGGGATTTCCTCCCTTACATTTAAATATACAGTTAAATAATATTCAAAGCTGTTCTATAATAAGTGCAATTAAACAGTAAAGATGTAATTCAGAAGTGTACTTACCAGATTCCTCGGGCATCAGGCCAATCTCTAGCCATGCCTGCGCAGGTCAGTAGCGGAGAGACTGGTTTGTCAAAGAGAAAGTGGTCATCTATCAGCTTCTGTTGATCCTCTTCAGACATGTTGGTCAAGGAGTAGTACTTACCAGACAGTTCGCTTTTTAGGCCACCCAGGGCATTGACCACGATCTGAAGAATTTGAATTAGATGAAATCGACGTCATTTAACAAATTTCATTCAATTTTCAATTCAATATCTCAGTAACTACTGGTATTCTTCCTTGACGTATATGAAGGTGGCACCTGTGTTTAAGAAGGAGAATCCAAAAGACTGTACAACTACAGACCTATCTCTATTTTATCCATATTGTCAAAAATTTTAGAACGAATTGTTTTTAACAGATTACATATATATTTATCAGGATTCAACTTATCATAAAAGCATATTTTGTTTTTAAAAGATAGACAACCGATTACTGAAAAAATAATCGTGTGGAAACATGCACACTAGTTTTTAACTTACTAAGTGAACACTAATTCATTCTCCTTTGTCGTTATTTGAATATTAATATTACTTTTGTCAACGATCTTCATCAGTTCATTAGATCAATGTCGCATATCATTCAAGATCACTATCACCATCATTTTTCGGAATAATAACGATTCCATCAATACTATCGTCAGTGAAGTTGGCATGGGTATATACATGTACATGTATATCACTGAAAAATATGTGGTTTTATTTGAGCCATGCCCTGTGAAAGAAACACGTTTATATAAATATCAACGAACATTTACAAGTATAGCTTAATCTCAACTTTGCCAAGTCGTTGTATGCTTTTCTTGTTAAGGTCCGTGTTGGTCAGAAATTCTGCTATAGTCAATCATGATAAAATCGTATTTTCACAAAAGATTTGCCTAAAATTAATAGGTGTACACTTATGTCAAGCATCAAACAGTCAAATCAAATAAAACACATTTGCATTAGGATTGAGGTATTTACCAACTCTCAATCGTCAAGTACCTGACTGTTTAGCATCGTCACATGCACAAAATAGATCTTGTACACTCTATCATTTCATCAGACGTAGGGCAAATTATTAGGAAGGGAACAAACAACTAAACTTCCTTGGATGAAAGCATTGATAGCTTTCGTAAAAATGTCTTTCTTTTTATCTTCAAAATTTTCCATGATCCGCTCTTCTAACATGATCTTGATAATATTCCTTATAAACAAGCATTTTATATCCCTTATGGTTGTTCAAGACGAGGCAATGGCAGACAGTTAGAAAGCGTTGGTCCGGCCAGTTGGGGGGGGGGGGGGGGAGGGGACTAGTACCAAATGGAGGGGGGGGGGCACCGATCTTAGTAGGCGTCTGAAATTAATATGAATCAACAAGATCAGTTTCTGAAGGGCGTCCTATCATTCCCATGCACGTTCCCTTTCCCTCGACTTCTTTTCCTTTTATCTTTTTCTCTTTGTCAGAGCGCTGTGGTATATTAGTGTAGACTCTTATATGAGAGGTCCTTGGGTCGATCCTCGCCTGGTCCTTGTACAAGATGATTTAACTACATTCCCACACTCGATCCAGGTGTAAATGAGGACCTGGTAAAATGCTGGGAAATGATAAAAAAATTTGCATGGCCCTCAGGAATAACAGCACTGAAGCTGATGACGGTTCCCTAGGTAAACAAAACTTATTATTATATTTTTTCTCTCTAATCCTTTCCACTATTTGTATATGTAGGGAACGTGCCCCCGTGCCCCTGCATGTAGAGGCATACCTCTTCTATCTTGCGGCGCTCGGCCCTGCTGCATGCAGGAGGAAGGCGGAATCCCCTGATAGATCTTCCCGTGCGGACCCGAGACGAGAGGACATAGTTAGGATCTAGAGTCACTGTTCGGAGATGGTTTTGGTTCAAGTCAGTGGGGTGAATGTTGTTTGGTCCATAGCCGTCATGGCGGTCATCAATGACAGCATCAAAGAGCTCCTTGAATACCTGTCAAGATTCAAGGGGGGGGGGGGGACGCTTGATAACCCAAAATTGATTTTAATACAGTTGTTTCATTCTCGTAATATTCACCCTATCTTTTTGCCTTTTTAATTCTTTCTTGTTAACTCTTTCACTTTTAAAAACTTTTTCACAAAGGCCTATAGAAATTCTTCTTCTTCTTCTTCTTCTTCTTCTTCTTTTTTTCTCCTTCTTCTTCGATCTAATCTCTGCTATTTTCTCCTTCCTCTTCCTGTTTTCCTATCCTCGAACGTCCCTCACCACCAGTCCCCAATCGAGTCAAAGATCTTCATCTCCATCTCCATAGCTGCTTGTCATTTACTTCATGCAGTTTTCTTTCTTTATTAACAAAAATTGTTGTAACATAACGAGTATCATTTCATGTGTTAGTAAGAAAAAAAAAAGAGAGAAGATAATCATAACATAATATACACAAACAGAGATAATGCAGGTACCTTTTTCTAAAGAGGTAGTGTAATATACTTTTTAAGACATGGTGTAGAAAAAAAAAAGCATCATGAAAATACTTAAATTTACTGCAGGGTCATAACGATTATCATTTCCAACTTCCTTATTCGGACATTACCTCGTATGACTCCTCATCTCCAGCTACCATGCCAACGGTCATGATGTAAGGATGACCAGGGTTGTCCACTCCGGTTTGGATGCACTGGTCAAGAGTCCATCCAGTACTGGTCTTCCTATCACACAGCTTGGAGTACAGCTTGACTGTCAGGTACTTGGCCATGATGTTGTTGTGCTTGACCAGGTCCGGATAGCAAGAGATACCGGTAGGGCGTGGCCGGGTCAGTCGGCGGGAACCCCCACAGCATTTATACTTACTGTGTGGACATCAATGGGAAAATGACTAATGACAACTCTAGATCTAATTGTTCTCGAAAACATCTTTCGTTCTTTCTTTTTTTCTTTTTCTAGTTTCTCTAATTCACTCTTTCTCTCTACCTATTCGTTCTCCGACATCTTATTGCAGGATACTAGTTTTATCCTTTTCCAAGGGGTAAGTCACCCAATCCTCTGGCGACGTGCCCCTTCCCCAGTCTACTTGACCGACCTTTTATTCTGCTACATGCAACAGTGAAATCTGTTATGCTACTGCTCCCTCTTCATCCAGATTTTTTAAAAATTTTGTTTGTTTATTTATCTATTTCATTTATTTATTTATTTATTCATTTATTTATTTATTTATTTATTTATTTATTTATTTATTTATTTATTCATTCATTTATTTTAGATATTCCTTGTTATTATTATTATTTTAAAAAAACAGTGATTTAGAAATATTCTTACATGTGATACAAACTGACCTAACCAACAATAATTGTAGGCCAAATTGTGGATTTAAAAATAAAGACAGGATTCAGATCTCGTCAACTTAGGAAAGAAAAATCTTCGACCACAATATATCAAACAGTTTCCATGGTCTTAAGTATTTCTGTACTATACAAAAGACAAATATGAAATGAATTATTAGTCACATGTTATCACTGCAATAGCTAGTAGAATATACTTTGAGCGCATGATTTCTTGAAACAATAACGTACCCATAGCAAATTACGCCCGCTCCGAAGAGAGCTCCCACGACAAGCGCCGTCGCTTTCTGATTATCCTTGAAAAACTGGAATAGTCCATCACCTTGTTTCTCCATTATGATACTTTGAATGAAAACTATGCTTCCTAAAAACTTAATGTGTAAACAGTAGTTTGATTCTATCAATTTTTGTTTTCAACATATTTGATTACCGAGTTAAGAAAAGCCAAAGCATGCGATTGTCTGGGTGGTGTTTGGCTGCTCTGCCTGCCCTTGGAAACCTCAAAATTACGTCAACAAAGAAGTTGAAAAGACGTGCGCTTAGTGGCTGCGCTAGGTGCGAATTAAGTCTGCGCGTGGTACAGTCACCCCCCCCCCCCCACTCCAGGACCTGGTCGGAGGGACCACATGCGTGTTCCCAAAATCTCCGGTAAGGGGTACTTTTTTTTTTACTTTAATTGTAAAAAAAAGGGGGTGTATTTGAATTTCACCCGGACATGCCGGAGATTTCCTTAAAAAAAAAAAAAGGGGGGGGGGGGGGTCTTTTTCAGCTTCGGTCAAATGATAAATTCTGTCCTCGACGTTTGGGTATGAAATGTAGATTATAATTATCAATAAATTCGTATGTTTCTACGATGGTTATTCCTCATGCTATTTCCGATCATTTGCAACGACGCCAAGTCGTCTTAACCGGGGTCTTAACTTTCCTGAGATAGGGGGTTGAAATGAGAGCTCACCTGAGAGGGGGTGAATTGAGCAGTGTTCAGGATTTAGGGGGTCTCCAAGGCAGGAAAAGCCCGCGAAAAAGCCCACGAAAAAGCCCGCGAAAGGGGGGTTTCAGAAATTTTGGCTGTCCGGAGATAGGGGGGTACTTGCAATTGGGAACAATATGCGTACCCTAAATAACACTAAGTGGGGTGGGGGGGGGTGGGGTGCAGTCTATAGGCCTACATGTTTCACCCAAATGACTATCGCATAATGGAAGAAGAAGAAGAAGAAGAAGAAGAAGAAGAAGAAGAAGAAGAAGAAGAAGAAGAAGAAGAAGAAGAAGAAGAAGACATGAGAAGAAGAAGAGGAGGAGGATGAAGAAGAAGATGGGGAAGAAAATGAACTATTAGTGGATGGTTTTAATAAGGAATTTGAAATACCAATGGCACTAGTTCGAAATCTGTAAAATGAATGCTTGGGCACAATAAGGGGCACATCTAGATATGTGTAATACAATAGGCCTACAAAGGTGCCCAATGGATTTGCCAGTGATTGTCAAGAGAGTGTCAAATTTCCCTCCTTTTTTTCCCCCTCGATATTCAAATACACGTTTTAAAAACAAGCTAGCCTGCAAAGAAAATGAGCACACGGTATTAGCATTTTCATGTCATTTGGTAAGGTGGTAAGACATCGCATAAATAGCCGTATTTCATTGAACAAGTTATGACAAAAAGTTTCAGAAAAAAGTCATGGTCAGTATGCTTCACGACTGAATCTATGGACTGAATTGAATGAACTTCAACCATGGAATCACCCCCCCCCCCCCCCTCAAAGCGCTTCACGATTGAATCTATGGATTGAATGAACTTCAACCATAGGACATGGAAGCACCCCCCCCCCCCCCCCCCCGGGATATTCGGATAGCGGAAGTCTTGGTTTTATTGGGAATGTCGTCTGCGGTGGTCTCTGAATCACAGAAAGGTAAAAGAATTGCATGATTTTGATAGAATGAATACCATGTGTATGATACATAGCTCAAAATGTGAAGATTAGATCTAGACCTTTTTCGTAATTTATTCTTTGTAAATATTAATTTATTTTCATTTCCGCATTTCTGTCGACGCAAGTATGGATTGCTATCCATTGCTAAGTCCCACACGTCTGGATTTATGTACCGTAAGTGGTTTCATTGGCAATTGCCATTTGTAAATATGATTTTGTGAATGCGAAAGCTTATGACTTCGCATTTGTGTGAGAGTTAAGTACCAGTCATTGTGAATGTGATGTTGATGTGCTAGTGCTTAATCAAGCAGTCCTTCAGTTATCATCATTATTTACACTTAGCCATAAATTAATTATGATCAGATGATTGATGATAATGATAATTTATAATGATATGATAATGGAAATGATTTATGGATCTCTGAGCGGGATCTCTGTTGATTGTGGAAACAGTTATTGATCGAAGCAATTGTGGATTTGCATCAAAAAAAAAAAAAAAAAATTCCATTGTTTCATATGGCAATTTTAACATTAAAAGCTCTTGTGATCAAGCTTATGTTGATTGATTTTAAAGGGATTATGATAGTCACATATATGGGGCTCTGAGATGTTCGCTGACTCCCCTTGCTTCTACTTCGAAAGAGTTCATTTGTAGAGATTTTTTACTGGCACTATACACTCAGCACTTGACAAGCACAAGGTACGATAATATGCCAGAACAGACTGTACCAAACTGGAAGATGAAGAAGAAGAGGAAAGCTTATTTCTTGGTAGTGAGTTATACATCTGCACAAAGATCAACAGACTTTCTCAACTTTTGCGGAAGTGAGAAATATTTTTTGCAATTCTTGGTGCTGTGTATGTGTTCCGTATTGACTGTGTATAACACTTCACCAGCGCAGTATATGGCCTAGGATTTCCGCTTCATCCTAAATGTAGAGTTAGCACTATTATATCCCTTTATAATGATTGTGTAGGTAACTTTCTTAACATTCTTTTTTATGAAAATTTAGGTATTTAAAAAAATGCAACACTTTATTTTTTATTGTTGCACAGTTCAAATCAGTGATGGATTCTTTTTAATTCATTTAGATCTATTTATATCATGAGTAATAATCTGCTTGATTTGAATTAATCTTCTTATTTTTCTCTATTATATATATCGTATGATTTGAATTAATATTCTTATTTTTCTCTATTATATACATCATATGGTTTGTCATGTTTTCTTCTTTAAAAAAAAGTGGTTTAATGGTGCTGTCTGTTGCAAAAATTATAAATTTTTAAGTATTCTTTGTTCTCTATCGATCCTTTTTTCCAGGACTGTCACTCATCCATACTTTATTCCCTTGAGAGTGAGAAAGTGTGTCAAGAGGAACTTGCTGTTTCATAAATGAAATATTATTTTGGAGATAAGGAATGACCAAGCACTGAAGAAAGGTATGCCTTCATTTATTTACCTTTTTACATTTTCTTTGGGAAGGGGGGAGGGGGTGCTTCTCAGAGAAAGCAGGGAATTGACCCATGCACCCCTTTTAAAAAAAATTCCTGGATCTGCCTCTGGGTTGGCATTGCTCGTAATTATCTCATATACCATTTTCTGTGAGACCCTTTTTCATTTCAGACTTGCAAGCAAGAAGCTGAAGTGGACTTCAAGCTTATGATTATGGGATGTAATGAAAATCTCTGTTAACCTTTATGTCTGGACCCCTTTTAGAAAACAGCTATTAGCTGACAAGGGCTTTCCAACCCATGAGTGGAGAATAAATAAATCAAAGCAAGTCAAATGTCATGTACACTGTAGTTATTTACAATGAATATATATTAGAAAGAATTCAATAAATATGGATACCTACTCCCACTACTGATGGACAGGTTGTGAATGTTTGCATAAACAGAATAATGCTTATAAATACATAGATACCAGTTTTAATTTGGCCATTGATATTCATCATGCAATAAGTTTAAGGCCTTCTTAGTTTAATGTCGTTGTGGGTAAGAATGCGTCTGGAACGCAAAATGTAAAAATGTAAAAATTACAATGTCTATTTCGACCTATTGGAATAAAATTGTAGCAAAGATCATGACACAAGAAGATCGTATATCAATTTACAAGGTCTACATGCTACCCATGAAATTATCAATAATTGTTTGAAAAATATAACTTTCTTTTTTTCATTTTGCGTTCCAGACGCGTTCTTTCGCACAGTGACATAAAACTATGATGCATAAAAGAATTTTTCTTTTTAAAGATTCAGCAAATATAATGGCAAAACTTGGCAATAGTAGTGATAATGATAGAATTCATTGAAATTTCTAAGCTGAAACATGAGAGAGAATGTTGATCCTTAGGAACAACTGCAACATGATATCCCCTCTTTGAATAACTGATGGTGTTCATTTTGCCTTTGTAATAGAGCTTTTATTACTTCACTTTATAGAAATACTAACAGCTGGTAATAACCACAAGATTCCCAGTATTTACACAATTGCACCAGGTGGCACATAGGTAGTGTGGTAACTTGGAACCTTTGATATCACATCGTACTTTAGCCTCTACCACCCTTTAAATACAGTGCTTCAATTTTAACCTTATAAGAATTTTTATTATATTTTCCTGATGTTATATTGGTGGTGGATTATTTTTATGTGTAGGTATTATTGTACAAGTAGGTTTGAATAAGACTGCAATGTGTGTGTGACGTACATTTTTGGAGTTTTGAGAATTATGCTTTTTCAAAATGTTATTTGTGTGTGACTGTATTTATGTATTGTGATGGCTAAAGAATATAAATCTTTTCGTTGATCGTTTCTTTTTTGTGCTACAGATAACCTGTATGATGAGAAAAAAAAATGTGTGGTATTGATGTCTTGTGTGCATGTATAATGCTTAATGTAATTGTTCATTCAAAGTAGTGATCAAACTTGAAGTGGGAGAGAGAGAGGGGAAAGAAAATAGAAAAAGGAAGAGAGAGAGAGAGAGTTGAAAAAAAAATATGTGTGGCAAACGTACCAGCATAATTTGTTAAGTAATGGAGAACATGATTTAATGATGTGGTAGATGGCAGTGATTTTGTAAATTGACTTACTCTGCTGGTAGAGCTCACCATCATAGTGTAAACTTGATGCACATGATTGAGGATATTATAGTTTAGTCTAAATTTTCCTTGATTGTGTTATGTTTGCTCAAAGAAAAATGTCATAGGGCCACCCGTGGCCTTGATATTCTCTGTTGACACATCAATATACAATCTTTGTGATGTTTGCATAACTGAGCCAATAAAACTTCAGATTTTCTAAGCCAGTTGAGTGCATCAGTCAGTCAATTATTTAGCAGAAAAAAAGGACAAAATCATGCATCTTTCTTTTACCAGAGTTTGCCTTGCACATCAAAAACCAATTTTTGAAAGTCATTAGACACCCCCAAAAGAAAATGATGATGGTGATGATGGTGATGATGATGATGATGATGATGATGATGATGATGATGATTATGATGATGATGATGATGATGATGGTAATGATGGTGATGATGATGATGATGACAAAGTTGATGATGATGATGATGGTGATGATGATGATGCTGCTGCTGCTGCCAGTGAGTACAAATATGATGAGTGTAAAAGAGTTTGTTACGTGGGTTGTATGCAATATTTTCAACAAATTTTTTACATTAAGAAAATTTCGTATTTTTTAAGGTGTACAACCTTCTTTCCTATGAGTATTTGAAACACAGATATCCAGATGAAAACCTGCTTTAAAAGTGGGTCAAAAATCTTACTTTGAACTCAAACATTACACTGATATCTTTAAAGGGGGTACCCAATGCTGAAACAATGTTAGTTCATTTAAAAGAGCATGATTTTATTAGCAGAAAATCATCTGCCTAAAGTTTTTTTAAAAGTTGTGTTGCCAAGGAAACCCCCAAATGTGGTAAGATTTCAGGATATGTTTGACCCCTCAGCTGTGACCCAGTTTCAACTGGGTACCCACTTTGACGTCAAAATGACGTCCAAGTGGGTACCTTGTCACGCAATTCTAGCAAAATGCGCGCAAGGTATAATACATATTGTACAGTCTAGCACGCAGCACAACTGCAATGCGCAAAGCTGGGTACCCACTTTTATGTCATACCTCATACTCAAATTTTTTTATCAACTCTTGACATTTTATGAGAAAATTAGCCAAAATACATTAATTTCGATTGAAAATCATCATATTTTTAATGTTATTTTTCTTATTATTCTATTCTCGATCATATATCAAAAAAAATTTTACCATTGTGTAATCACTTTAAAAAGACATCTTTATGAAAACATTGGTGTACAGTACATTTGACTGGATTCGAATGTAATGACTTTCAGGAGGAGTAGCCTCAGTAAAGCCTTGGTAATATGGGAGCACCTAGATCATCTAGCATGAGGAATTCAAAGGCTATTCAAGATGGCAATATTTTTATGTGAAGTATTATTTCCCCCCTGTTTGTCAGTGGGTTATGTTTTCTTAATTTCAGCACCATTTAAGCTCACAGTCTGCAGTCATTTGTCAAATGGCAAGATGGAAAGAGAACGGTGTCAACTTCTGGTGGAGGAACAACAATTTCATCACCATGACAACACGAGGAGAAAACGATGCAGGTCAGCCAATGCTGAATTGGACAGAGGATCAAGAAGACGATTATTATCTCCGTGAGTTTTCTTTTACCCTCTTCTGTTCATCTCAGTAAGGATACAGAGAAAGAACACTTTGTTTTCATCAAAGAAATTTATTTACTTTTGCTCTTATTTGCATCAGAATTTTTCTTTGTATTCTGATTTAACATTTTTTTTCCAGCTTGTCCAATATGCACCAAATGCTTAATAAAAATTCAGAAAACAAAAAAAGACAAGAGAGATTTAAATGTAGATCATTTCTTCTCCTTATTCATAAATCAGAGTATAGCTACAAATGCTAGGATTTGAGGCACTGTATATCTTTGATTTCATTTAACATATTTCATAGGCCGAAAAAAATCGTAAATCACACATTGCTTGTAAACAAATATGATGCTTTTATGTAAAGGTCATGTAAGTTGCAGTGTAGCCTTCCCACTCATCATGTGACTTCTCCAATGTCTTTTCAAGAATGAACATTTCATGAAATATCCTGTAAATTTTGATTGGACAACAATGGCAAACAGTTATTGTGTAGATCTAAAAGACCCAAGTTGTTACCTTAACCTGTTTTAGACCTCTTTTTGAACCATAAATCATTTTCAGTGTTGAAATATAATCGAGTTTGATGTACTTTCAAGAATAACATTCTAAGAATCGGTCCATTCAAATGATCACAATCTTTCAGTCATTGGGTGGGTTATTGAGACCAGTGTTGTTGCTTTCACCCAGTTAAGACCTATATTTTACCATAAATCATTTCCACTGTTGAGATAAAAATGTCTTAATTGTCAGAAAACCTCAGAAACTTTCATAAAGTCAGAGTGAAAGTGGATGGAGAATGTCATTTGAAGGTTGTTGTTCTCATATATTGCAAGTATTTTTTCCCAAGGTAAGCATGTCTATTTTTCAGTAAATTTAGGAAAAGTATCTGTGTAGCGCTGCATTATTAGACATTACTGAACAAGCGAATGCACAATTTGATTATAGATTTCTATAGGTACATATTTGAAACTGCTTGAAGTGTTGTGTATAAAGTTATAATGCAACATTCTGTCTTTATATTTTTATCTCTGTTTTGCTGACTTTAGGTCCAGCTTTGAGGCACGCTGTCGCGAGAGAGAAGAAACAGGACCGTTGTTTAGCCATCATGACACTTACAGCTTTCATTCTTCTCATTCTAATTGGCATGTCCATTATACTTCTTACTTCCAGACACTATGTGGTGAGTTGAATTCATGTAATTAAGGGAGAACATATAAGATGGTAGAATATCAAAGCAAATTAAGTATTCAAAATCACTTCTGTATGCTTATCAGTAGTAGATTTTATCTTCATTCAGGATATATGTTTCCACCAGGTTTCATCCCAAGGTATAGTAGACTGCCCTGAATTCACAAAATAGGTTTCATGGACTAAAACAAGTGTAACATGCATTATTGTTTGCATATTGGACAAGAGGGCATGAGCTTATTGAGTTTTAAACCAATTTTTAAACTTTTAATCTACCTAATGATATAGAAGCAAGGATTTGCCCAAGTGTTGTCTTACAACACAAATTTGTGTGATATAATGATTTAATTCACTCTTTCTGTGTTTTATCTGATACTACCCAAGAATCTGAAGTGTTGCATTAGACATCACCAAACTTTTTCATCCAGTTTTTTCTGTAACTTTGACACAAGCCTCTTTCCCCCTCTCCCCCTCTCGCTCCAAGGACAGTACATGTAGAAGTGACTTGGCTACCCTTTGTAGAAAAAGCTTAATCATTGTAATAAAAGACAACCTGCTATTGGAATTTATATTCTCTTTATACAGAAAGCATGCCCTGTATGTGATTCAGTCGAGAGTGCCATGAATTTGAGTGTGGATCCTTGCCAGGACTTCTACGAGTATTCCTGTGGTAACTGGGTAGCCAATGTGAAAGTTCCTCAGGGTTACTCCAAGTGGGGAACGTTTGGAGAAGTCTACAGCCAGAATCAAGATTTACTCTTCAAGGCAAGTAATAGAACACACTGGTATAAAATCAGTTTTTACTTGAGCACAAAGCTAACTTTCCCCACAGTCCATTGCACTGATTGATAACCATACATTATTTATTTCTTTAGTAAATGTAAGTGATAATAAGTTTGTTAGTAATATTAATTTGTAAAGCACTTTGAGACATTTTGTCATAGGCGCTATATAAAATTTTGATATTATTATTATTATATTATTATTGTCAGCATGGAACTCATTGTGCATTAGTAATACATGATATAAGCATGAACAAGAAAAGTAGGTAACAATCCATGATATAATTATTGATTGTACATTCTATGAGAAGTGAACAAAGTGCTTGAGGTGGACGTTCCTCACTCCCTAGAGGTTATGTACAGTTTTGGTAGGCCATCAAAAACTGTATGTCAGATTTCTTTGCTTTTAGCAGCTTAGTAGCAAGGAAAAAGCAAAACTAAGATGCTGTGAAATTTTTTTTTCTGTAGTTGAATATCAAGCAAATGAGAGGAGAAAAATAATTTTGATTGCTGGGCTGCGATCGAAAGTCAACAAGATTGATGTGCATCACACAGTGCCTGCACGCGTGTAAAACCAGTGAGAGTTCTTTTGCATGATAATAGCACAACGAAGGGCTGTGAATGTTGTGCAGGTAGCTGTCGGCATGCAGGGATCATAATGAAGGGCATAGTGTAACCGTTCTATTGTGTTCCCTTCGGACATTTAAACTAATATTCACCGGAAGTTATGAATGGAATATCACATGATCTCACATACATATCTTTTTATGCAAGGCAGACGATGTGAGACTATATTTAATCAATTTCATGTCTGTTTTCATTTTGCTACCAAAACTATTTGTGAGCTTTAAAGGCATTGGATAACTTTGTGAGTAGCTGATTTAAAAAATTAAGATGAAACTAAGATGAAACATGTGTATGAGTACTTGTATTTGTACTCAAAAACCCTGAAACCAACCATAATTTGGAATGAAAAAGTGTAAGTTAGACGCAAAAGGCGATTTTATTATCCTTCGTTTCACGAGAATCACTAAGAGGACCACTTTGCTTGAATTTGAAAATGCTGTTATGTGCCTCCCGCCACGTGATACGCCAATACAGTACGGTAAGGTGAGTCATACGCGCATGCGCACTCCTTATGTCTATTCTGTGCAACCGACCCTCGTATATTTTTCAAAAATTGGTTCACATTTTTGATATTTAAAAATACTTCCTGTGGATATTATTCTTTGAAACTTTCAGACTGATATTTTTACACTATAACCCTTATGTTTATCCCATTTTCAAGTAACAAAACAAGATTTTTTAAAATCATAACAATGTTAACCAATGTCTTTAAAGTCTTTTTAGCTGGAAAACAAATATATTTTTAAATACGTTTACTTCTCTGCTCTACCCTTGCTTATTCATCGAACACTCAAAGAATTTCTTTCTTTGTTATATATTCATGTCTATAGCTTCTTGAGGAGGATGGATATGAGTACAGAGGAAATCACAGTGAAGCATTGAGGAAAGCCAAGGATTACTACCATGCATGCATGAATGAGACAGCCATTGAGCAAGCAGGTTCAGCACCACTCAAAAAGGTAAACCCTGATGAAAGAGAGTTGAACCAGAGTATGCCCACCTTCCCCCCTTCCCCTTCCCTGCCCCTTCTTCACCAGAACTACCCCCCCCCCCCCCCATTGCAGTTTAAGTCTC
>CM057151.1:8072231-8115141 GCA_029962745.1 Echinometra lucunter
ACCATTGCACTTCTACAGTGATGAAGCTCACTATAAGGGAATGTTTTAGCATATTTATTATTATTACTTCGACTTCTCTCCCCTTTTTTTAATGACTCCAAGACTCATGAGGAAGCATACGCTTCACTTGGAGCCAAAGTAGTGGTGCTACTCTCTCTTGCTGATGATGATAACGTAACAGTAGAAAATATAACCAGTCATTCCATTTATGCACCTGCCTTACAACGAATGAGAGGTATCGTCGAGTTTGAAGCTAACCTCAGTAAGGTAAATATTACAGACTTTTCATTCAGAATTCACATTCAGATTGAAGTTGTGCAACAAATATGCAGTTGAAATATATATTTTGTGCTCTTACTGATTTGTAGAATTGGTTTAGCTGTAGTGAAACACTTCATGTGCAGTGGTTCTCCGTGATAAGGATCAATTGCATCTGATAATGATTGCTTGAAACTTGCATGCTATTTTTCTGGTATCATGAGACTTGATACGAAAGTTTTTGTTCCTGAGCAAGATTTTTTGTTGAGTGATAATGTTCAGGAGACTGGTACATAGTTATTTTGTGTCCTGTACGGCCATAAGTTTAATACAGTCATTTGATACTAACATCTAAGATATATGATGCCATTGGTATCATACAGAACAATTTACCTAGGACTTTCCTGTTTTTTTGAACCAAGATTTCCTATGTGGGGCTGTATGTTGATTGTTATAATCCATAATCTTTAATCTATTTTAGGTACATCAAATTTTATTTTTTCCTTTAATGCAGATATTTTTAACCAAGAATCTTCTAGGAGACCCATCCAAAACATATAAAAAGATGACTGTTCATGAATTTGCTGAAATAATCCCTCAGGTGAGTGGCCGTAGAGCAGCTGGTATGTAAATTGTTACAGTTATATAATCCAAAGGTCTGTTTATACTCCAAATTTTCTTTAATTGGTGTTTCCTCTAGTAAAGCAAAGCAAAATATATTTGCATGTAATACTATGGCTTGAACTCAGGAGGCACATTTTGATGGCAATGTCTGTGATGTTGAGGCATCCAAAAAAGTGATGCAACTTTGACAGATTGCCTAATGGAGAATAGAATAGGACATAATATAATAGTTATTTAATATTTCTTTATAACCCCGCCAAACAAAGTTTGAAGGGGGTATATTACGTACGGTCGGTCGGTCGGTCGGTCTGTTGCAAATCTTGCGAATGAAACTACTTCCTCAGTTTTTGAGCAATGCTCATGAAATTTGACTTGCACAATGGCCTTGGGATGAAGATGTGCAAATTATAATTTTTGAATGTATTGGAAACTGCATTGCCATGGTAACGGTATATCATGGCAGTAAAACAGGGAAGCAATCCAAATCGAACTACTTCCTCATTTTTGGAGGAATGCTCTTGAAATTTGGCACACACATTTGTCTGGTGGTGAAGATGTGCAAGACATGTTCTTTTTTAATGTGTCTGAAACTGCATTACCATGATAACAGCATATTATGGCAATAAATCATGGGGAAATATTGCAGATCAAACTACTTCCTTATTTTTCAAGCAATGCTCAGGAAATTTAGCACACACATTGGGGAGGGGGTATTAATCACCTTCAGCGTCATTTTTAGGGTTTTTTTCATCGTGATATTATCAGTGTAACTAGCTAGGATTCTCTCATTTCAAGTGATAAAGTAAAAGAATCACTATTGTTTCTTTCTACTATTTCACAGATCAATATGAGCTACTACTTGAATGAAATGTTTGCTACTGTGATACCTCTTGACAGGGAAATCTTAGTACCCACCTTTTCATATTTCGTCAAGTTAAATGATCTTCTGAATCAAACAGACAAAAGGTAAGTTATTGTTATCCATGTGAATAGTAGGGCTTTTTTTTTGGGGGGGGGGGAGGTGACATCTCTTGCCCAGGTATCAACTTTCCAGTTTCTTAACATATGAGCAAGCTTATCAAGGGAACAAACCTTTTTTTTTTTTAGGCCTTATAAAGCCAATGATGTAATGCTGTGAATTATGTATGCTCCACTTAAAGAAGCAAAAATATCCCCAAGCTTATAATTGTATTTTTGTTGCTTAACTACTAAGGTTAAAGAAATCTGATGAAAATTGTTATGGGGCTGTAGCGAAACTAAAAATGGACTTTCTGTTCTAACTGTTCTAATACAATTTTGGCAGAGTTCTGGCTGACTACCTGACTTGGAACGCAGTCAAACCCACACTCCGATTCCTTCCTAAGATCTATGAGGACATCCTTTTGGAGTACAGCAGTGTGTTCAGTGGATCGAACACTACCATCCCTCTGTGGAAGAAGTGTGTTAAGAGGACTGATGATATATTTGCCTTTGTGACAGGAGCCCTCTTTGTTAGGGAGGTGGTCACTCCACAGCTCAAGAATGAGGTGAGCATAATATTTTTAAAGAATTATTAAAGGGTTGGTCACTTGATGTGATAATGTGATACTGAATCCTGGTCTGCATGGCTAGGCCTGGGTTCTGAGGAAGTCATTGCTGAATGCCCTTTAGCATGAAGCGATAATAGCCATGCACTTGTTATGTTCTGGGGCCCGATGCATAAAACTTGCGTTTGAATGCAACTTGGGAAAATCAAATACAACTTTATTTTCAGCTAATCATTTTATGCATGTCCTGCTTCAGGGCTTAAGAGGTTTTATGGGTTCGTGGACAAATTTATAGTGATAAACTGATGATAAAAATCTTTACACATGCACATTAGCTAGAAAATTTTACAAACTCTTCCAATGATGGTAGTAACACTTTTGAGTTGTTAGCCCTTAACAATACACTATTCTCGAGTCCAATTTAAGAAATATATATTTTATTTGGAAATAAAGCTTGTCAGAATAGGTAAAGGGCTTTTGAGGCTAGCATAAAGAGAGAAAGGAACTTTGAAATTATTTCTCCTCTGTGCAATGATGTTAGAAAGAATGAATATATTCATGCTGATATATTAGATAATAACTATCAAATTGCTGAATATTTGCAGTGATTTGAAACACTGAAAAAATAAGCAATATTTGGAATGCAAGAAGCATATCTTGTTTTGATTCAACATAACAGACACAGGACTTGCTCCATTATATAAGAGATGCATTTATCGGAAACCTACCTAACGTAACGTGGATGGATGACGCTACCAAGCAGGCTGCGGTGGAGAAAGCTCATGCAATCAAACCTAAGATAGGATTCCCAGATTGGATTGAAGATTCCATCCAGTTAGATGAATACTTCCAAAATGTAAGTCGGTGACACCTGGTCCACTGATAATCACTCCCCTTGTTTAATACCCAGCATGCATAAGTTCCTAACTTCAGCCTTGAACCTAACTTTACAGCTCACCCTAATCCTAGCCTGAAACCTAACTGAGAGCCCCATTGCTACCCTATCCATAATCATATATTTTTTTACAAAGTTACACCTGTAGCAAATGTAGCCAGAACATTTGTTTGAGCCTCATTAATAAAGAATATTGAAGCACACCTTCCATTTGGTTGTTAGAAGAGATATGTGAAAAAACAGAGGAAATTCATAACATGCTAACCCCCTCCTCCCCCTCCCCCCCCCCATCAAAATATTAGTGACTCATTTTGCAGCAAAAAGTATTGTATTCACAAATTTGAAAATTTGAACACTATGCTTTAGTCGTTTCGCATCATGATTTTTATGCCTCCGCCCACCGTTGGTCGTTGCCGGAGGCATTATGTTTTCGGGTCGTCCCTCCGTCCGTCTGTCCCGTTTTTGTTCTTTTTTGCGATAAGAACCGTTTGATGGATTAACTTCAAACTTGGCTCGTGTGTGCATATGGGAGGGACAATGATCTTATTAGATTTTTAAACTTTCTCCAATTCTTATGGCATTTGAGCACCGCACAGCTGCGACCTGAACTTCCCTGATAATTTCTCATTGCAAATATTAAAAGAAATCTGCATATGTTGGTCAAAATAGACAAAAAATTGAACGAATGTACATAACGCGCTATTGACTTGTGTACTATAAAAGTTGGAGCACCCACCGAGGTATGTCGAACTGTGTCGAACAGTCTGCTGCCCTCTAGCGTTGTGGGATTGGTCTATATTTCCGATCTGGCAGTAATGGAGGCATAAATTTCAACCACGCGCAGTCGAGGATTCATCTAGTTTTTTCTTTAATTTTGCCTACACTAATGTCTCCTTGATTGTATATCTTTTCCCTGATCCAGCTGAACATAACAGTATCCAGTGTGTTCCAGAATGCCTTGAATATCAGGAGATATTCTCTGCAATATATAAGGGATCATCTCGATGAACCGGTAGACAGGACTGAGTATGTATCAGGCAAATGTCCAATCTATCTTAAAGTACCATGAAGAAATTGTCTAGAAATGTGTTGAATGAATTTATAAACTAACCGTTAATTGGAATGGTTAAATAATAAGAATTCTGTAATTGACTTTTTAAACATACATGTAAGTTTAAAACCACATATTCTTTTATTTTTACTCTATTCATGTCTTTTCAGTCTAAGTGTGAACCCCCCCCCCCCCCCCCCCCCCCCATTATGAGTAAACCCTCTACTGGGAGTTGGTCAACTTTGATTCCTTGACAAAATGACCTAAAGTACAGTACGTCATGACTTTTACTCAGTATTTAAGAAGTGGGTCTGTTATCTGGAAGGAGTGATGTAATGAATAAACAGACTATAAAGTGACTGCTGCATCTTAGCTTCATTTGGAAGTAGTTTGAGTAATACTTTGTTAAGAAGGGTGAACTTTGTAAACACTTAACTTTCTGTTTTACTTCGTGTAGAAATATTATTGATAAATGTAAAATTCCTATTATCACATAAAAGTATAACAAAAATATATGGGAGACCTGGATCATTGTCAGATTTATGCAAAGTAGAATTTCAGATAATTGTTTTCATTACCCATCCTTGTGTCCCCTTATAACTCCTAATCCATTGCATTTTCATGTTTACACATGGTGATACAGATGGCACATGGGACCAGCAGAAGTGAATGCATACTACTCAGCAACATTCAATGAGATAGTCTTCCCGTCTGGTATTCTTCAGGCTCCATTCTATGATGTATCACTTCCAATGTAAGTTACATGGTTATCTCCTCACTCTCCCCCCCCCCCCCCCCCCACCATGCCTTATCAAAGTATATCAAAAACTCTAATGAAACTATGTTTGTCTTACTGTTTTAAGAAAATATAGAAACAGTAAAATTCAATTTATGTTTGTGAACATAATACTTCATTTCTGTAATTTTAAGCTCTGCTAAACCTACACTGTACCAGTGACTTTTATGATTTTATAGCAGATTGAAGGAATGGCACATTCTGTGACATCCCAAGCACAGGCGCATCCAGGTTTTGACCAAAGGGGGGGGGGGGGCTTGCTACCGAGCGGCGCACATGTTTTTGTGTTTTAGCGGCAGCACCAGAGAATCGGGGGGGGGGGGGATGTCATTGACTTTGGGCGCATTTATCATTGTAAAGAGGTAGTCTGACCCTGTTAAATAGAATTTCTCAAATTAAAGGATTTCTACTGACAGGGTCGTCGCTAGACCTTTTTTCAATGGGGGGGGGGGGGCGTGTAGAGGCCAGATTGCTGACAAACAATGCCACCGATCACCGGCGACCAACGTCGATAAATTAAACTGTATAAAGCCCACGAGGCATGTTCTATTGTGTGCCTCTATCATATTTCCCTTATTTTGTTCATTGTCTCTTGCCGAATGTGTTTGTTTTCTGTAAAAAAATCCTGTATCTAAATATAATACGAGCGAGCGCAGCGAGCGAGAAAAAATATACACTCTCTTTTGTAGACGTGATTTTTTTTCATCAAACTAATGATGGGCTTAAAGATATCTAAATTATCTATTTGGTCACCTCTCTTGCCTGATTCATTCGCTTTCAAAGACCATCCTAAATCTTGATATCATACGAGCGAGCGCAGCGAGTGAGGAAAAAATATGTAAACTCTTTTTAATGGTAGAAGTGAAAATTCTTCATCCAAATACACAATGGAATTAACAATGAGATATCTAACTTATACATGTACATTTGATCACCTTGCTTGCTGAATTCGTTAGCTTTTCCAAATCCATCTTTTAGGCCTATCTGAATATTATAAGAGCAAGCGAGGAAAAATACATATAATAGAAATGAAAGTTTTTCATCAAAATACACGATGGGCCTTTAAGATATATATTTTGATACATTTGGTCACCTCTCTTACCTTATTTATTTTCTTTCAAAGACCATCCTGCATCTAATTATACGAGCGAGCGCAGCGAGCGAGGAAAAATGTATATACTCTTTTTATGGTAGGTGATAACTCTTCATCAAAATACATGATGGGCCTCGCTTGCCGAATGCGTTTGCTTTCCCAAATCCATCTTGTATCTGAATATTATAGGACCGAGCGTAGCGAGGGAGGAAAAATATATACTCTTTTTTTTTTTTAAGGTAGAAGTGATAATTCTTCATCAAAATACATGATGGGCCTAAAGATATCGAAATTATCTATTTGTTCATCTCACTTGTAGAAGGGCTTTGACTCTGTATCCTTGTACAGGCTGATAAATAAATGTAAATGTCTACTTTCTCTAAAGAAATAAAGAAATAAAAAGAATTATATAGCAAATAATAATGTTAAAAGCGATCTAAAAGCTTGTGTAACCCATTTTTATGCTGAGAAGACTAAGACCATACATAGACGGAGACACTATTGTTTTATATCTTACATGTATTATACAATGATACATCCTAATGACTATTGTAACCTTATATGGATGAAACTTGATATACAATGCCTATCAAAATGATCCAAATACTTCAAAACAGAGTTCTGAGAATTGTTTTGCAGGTTATGCAGGTAAACTTACTTTGGTTTTAAGCTTCTGATTAACCTGTTACCTAATTAATATGTTCCACTAAAATAGAAATTAAACAACAACGTGGGTTTTTTATGGAGTATTTCAACAAATAAAACGATACAAAAATTCAATAATCATGGATTAAATCATCCCTCACTAAACTCAAATATTATCCAGTCTCTCTACTATCATAATGAAGAATAACTATCATAGACATATATAATTACATTAGTGATTTCCAACGCTGATTAACAGCTAGCGGCCCACTATCAATCAACTTCTAACTAGTTGTAGCTTCGAATCAAGCGGTGCCGATTACAGTTCTACCCGGCCCCGGTGTTTGAATCAAGTGGCGCCGATTAATCTTGACCGGCGCTGGTGTTCGGATCAAGCTGCGCCGATTAGGCTTGACCGGCGGCAGTGTTTGAATCAAGCGGCGCTGATTAGTCTCGCTAGCGCCCCGGTGTTTGAATCAAGCGGCACCGATTAGTCTTGCCCGGCCCCGGTGTTCGAATCAAGCGGCGCCGATTAGTCTCGCTAGCACCCCCGGTGTTTGAAATCAATCAAGCGGTGCCTATTAGCCTACAGATTTTTATCGAGACACTGTACATACACCTGCACAACAGTACGAGAATACACCCGATGGTGGCCTGTACTTATATGGAGGAGGAGAAGAAGAAGAAGAAGAAGATACACTAGCCGGCGCCGGTGTTACAATTTTAATTTGCGCCGATGTTCTTTTGTTTTGTTTTGTTTTCCTCCTTTCCTTTTTTTTTTTTTTTTTTTTTTTTTAGGTAGCGGCGCCTTTGGCGCCATGCAAAAATTAGCCCCCCTCTGGATCCGCCACTGCCAAGACTGCCACTTTAGCAGTTGTTTATCATAGAATTACAGTTGATTATTTTGAAACCCATCTATCCAGTAAAATTGCATGTATTTCTTAAAGAAATTTCTATTTTGTGAAATATCTGTATTTTGAGGCACTGTTTTGTCCCTTAAAAGTATTTAGTGACTGCTAGTAAAATGTAATTAAAACAAATGTAAAAATATCAGCTATTTTCATTTACAGGTCAATGAACTTTGGAGCCATTGGTATGGTGATGGGTCATGAACTCACGCATGGATTTGACAACCATGGTCGTGAGTTTGACAAGGATGGGAACCTCCGGGACTGGTGGGGTAATGCCTCGGCTATGGCTTACCAGAACAAGACAGACTGCATGGTAGACCAGTACTCTAGCTACAAGATTGGAGAACACCATGTGAGTTGATCAATGTGTTCACTGGAATAATTCCACATGACTCTTTTTGCAATGTCAAAAAACAAAAAAAAAATGAAATAAGAAGGAATACACCATGTATTTTTTTTAAAATGTAGGTTTGAAAGACCTTTTTAAAAGATATTGATGATGCTGTACTTTGATATTCTGCTTCTTCAAATGTTGGAAGCTTAGGCAAGGCTTGGTGCTATCAGGGGTGCACACTGACATTCAAAGTGTCACCCTTGACCTTAAAACTTTATAAATGCAAACAAAGGTACAGTGAACACACTGTACAGGGGTACAGGCCTACCGGGGTTAGTGAACAACCTAAAGTTCAAAAATGCCACTTCAGACCCTGTTGAAGAAGAGTTAATATAGAGCCCTTGTTTCAGCTATCATTGAACCCCAAGATTGTGGGGCAGTTTTCTAAATTGCGGATCATCCAATTTATCTTATTGATCAGCGTTATGACATTATCTTGACATTTTGTCTTCTTATGACAGCTTGATGGTGTGTTCACACTTGCTGAAAACATCGCAGATAATGGTGGTCTGAAGCTAGCCTACCAAGCATACCAGAAATGGCGTGAGACATACAGTGACACCATGGGTTTACTGAGTTCTCTAGGTCTGTCTCATGATCAGCTCTTTTTCTTGGGATTCAGCCAGGTATGGTGTACTTATGCTACACCTCAGAGCA
The DNA here is from genome assembly GCA_029962745.1 of Echinometra lucunter. Classification (NCBI taxonomy): domain Eukaryota; kingdom Metazoa; phylum Echinodermata; class Echinoidea; order Camarodonta; family Echinometridae; genus Echinometra; species Echinometra lucunter. Next base: position 8,081,082 of record CM057151.1, read on the forward strand.
TAGAGATGTCCATCCTAACAGATTCACATACGGCTGAGAAGTTCAGGTGAGCACTAGATTATTTTTTTTCTCATCACTTTAGTGATTACAGAATGTCTTATTTTACACCATGTTCACTCAACAAAAATAGTTATCATCAGTTACATCATACCCTGAGGACGTTGTGCTTCAAATGTTCTTTGTTTATGCACTGTTCCTACTATATATACATGTATTTCATTGTAACCCACTGAATGTTATTATTTGTCAGTGACTAAATTGCATGGTGGAAAATCAGTTAAACAAACAAACAATGAAAATAAACCCATTGGTTACAGGAACCAGGTGGCACCTGGTGGTGGACAGGTGGATTTTGTGAAAATTTTCAGTAAAAAAATGTAAGTTTTCAAATTTATTTTTTTTGGGGGGGGGGCAGCTGCCCCCCTGCCCCCCCCCCCCCCCCCCCCACTGCGTACGGCCATGCATTTCAACCATGTTCACAGGCGACAATGTAAACTGGCTTTGAAGACACTACCGTTGGAAAATTAAATATGTCATGTGCACTTGATATTTCTTAATCATATACACTAAAGTGAGTTGATGTACACACCTTCCCCTTTCTCATCCATTTGCTATTCATTTACATACTAAATGGTTTTTGTTTTTCCGTGATGTACAATTTCATTAGTAAAACTTACAAATGCTTGTGGAGGATTTGCCACCCACAGCAGGGAAGAGATAAACGTGAAGTCGGGGATGGTGAATGATTACTGCATCAAGAAACTGTTGATTCATTATGCACTGCTGCTTATTGTATCTGTGGATGATGGTTAATTTCTCTATCTGCTCTTTTATCTTTTAGAGTTAATGGTGCTATATCAAACATGCCAGAGTTTGCTGATGTCTTCAATTGTACTCTTGGAACCCCAATGAACCCAGCCAAGAAATGTGAAGTTTGGTGAGAGACAACAAGCTGAAAGTATAGCAAGTATTACAGAGAGGCAAACAGAGCTTTAACGAAGTGAATCATTCTTTCAGTGTCTTCTCTCCTTTTGAAATTAGAATGTTTCATGAATATTTTGCGTTGAACTTGGAATTTTTACACTAAGTTTGCATTCAGTCAAAATCAATGGAAATGATAATTCTTAAAAGAGTTGAGAAAATTGGAGGTGACTGGTGATAGGTATTTATCTGTCCATTATTTTGCCATGTTATTGTTTACTTGCTGAATGAAATATATTTCAATGTTTGTTGTGAACCACTTTACCTCTTTTAAAGCCATTCAGATACAAATTTGTGAAACGAATTTTTAACGACAGTGCCTTATCAAAATTTCTCATTGTGATACAAGCATTATATACCTAGTTTTCACAATATGTGAACCCTTCATGATTCCAAGAAAATGAGATTTTTTTTACATATCCAAGAACCTAAGATGTATTAGTCCCAATATCAAAATTATGAATGCTTGTACTAAACTGTCTCTGGCATTGTAAAGATGAGGTTCAGTATATGAAAGCATGAACGGTCAGTATTTATAAAGTTGATTTTTATGCCTCCGCCCACCGTAGGTGGTTGCCGGAGGCATTATGTTTTCGGGTCGTCCGTCCGTCCGTCCGTCCGTCCGTCCGTCCCGTTTTCGTTCTCGCGATAACTTAAGAACCGTTTGACAGATCAACTTCAAACTTGGCTCATGTATGCATATGGGAGGGACAATGATCTGATTAGATTTTGGAGTCTCAAGGTCCAAGGTCAAGGTCATAGAGGTATAATACACATAAAAATGGCTCGTTCTCGTGATAATTTAAGAACCATTTGACAGATTGACTTCAAACTTGGCTCATGTATGCACATGGAAGGGACAATGATCTGATTAGATTTTTGGGTCACAAGGTCAAAGGTCAAAGGTCATAGAGGTCATTATGTACATAGAAATGGTTCGTTTTCACCATAACTCAACAACCATTTGACCGATCAATCTCAAACTTGGCTCATGTGTGCATATGGGAGGGACAATGATCTGATTAGATTTTGGAGTCTCAAGGTCCAAGGTCAAGGTCATAGAGGTAATAATACACATAAAAATGGCTCATTCTCACGATAACTTAAGAACCATTTGACCGATCAACCTCAAACTTGGCACAGGTATGCATATGGGAGGGACAATGATCTGATTAGATTTTGGCGTCTCAAGGTCAAAGGTCAAAGGTCACAGAGGTCATTATGTACATAGAAATGGTTTGTTCTTGTGATAACTCAGTAACCATTTGACAGTTCAACAAACTTGGCTCATGTATGCATATGGAAAGGGCAATGCTCTCATTAGATTTGGTGGTCACAAGGTCAAAGATCAAGGTCAATGATGTCATTGTATAAATAAAAATAAATCAACATGAAGTGCCATTTATTTCTGATTTGGTAATGGCGGAGGCATAAAGTTCGACCACGCGTGGTCGAAGATTCATCTAGTTAAAAAATGTATCTACTTGTCATGAAATCAATATGTTATGAACAGATATGTTATATCTGTTGTGAAGCAAAAGTGCCAAAGGTTTGAAGTCGCTTTATGTGTATTACGAATGGAACATTGTGTGTTTTTCAGTTTATTTTTTTTTAAAATGTAATATACGCAGACATATACAGATACCGGTATTTGGTTTGTACAATTGTTGTAGGTTAGGATCATAACTCCATTCTAGCTTTTCTATCTTTCATAAAATCTTTCTTTGTTCTATTCAGGGAATGGTGAAATGGTTTGAAATACAATCTCTTTCCGAGATGTTCAACTTTGACTATATTGATGAAGCAGTACTAAGATATCAAAGTAAAGAGAGACTTATGTGAAATATTTTATTGAATCATGTATCCAAATTCCTATCTACAGATAGAATACATGTGCCTTCAACACCCATGTGTACAATATTGCTGCATGATTTGTGACAAAATGAATAGAGGTATTACTTTGATAATGTATGTATGACTTGTTAAGAGGTTTGACACGCTTTAACACTGGTGTTTGCTATATGGTATCTAAGCACCAAAATTATGGTTAGTGAATTCTTGGCCATGTTTGTTTTGACTACAGTAAGAATGATTTATGTATATGAAATTTGTTTGTGTTGCATTTACCATATAATTAGGTATAAAAAGGTATAACATTGATTTTTATTTTCATATGTGTTTGCTATGCTGTAATTTCATCAGCTTTAATGTCATTTTCAAACAAATATTAAATTGTTTTAAAAAAAGAAGAGTAGATATATAATTCAATTCTATTTGATTATGTTTGTGTTTTCATTTGATTTTGTATGTTATTATAACTGAAATACATTAGGCATCCTTTTCTTTAAAATCTTTGAAATGAAATTAGTTATGTGCAAAATCTAGTTTCAATTCGGGTTAAAACCTTCTACATTCTGGTCTCACTTTTTTTTGCGCCATTATCATGCCAATTTTTTTTCTTTCTTTTTGAGTTGTAAATTTTTTATTAACATAGATGATCGATATGGGGATGGCATAAGGCTAGCCATCGATTATTTTAAAGCAATTTTATAAACTTTTAGGTCCAACTATAAGTGACTGTCCTTTGTTCAGAATCTCGTGTTTTCTGCCAGCTTGCTGGTAAATGCAAGGATATTTCACTTTTATTGATGCTTTAGACGGAAAGTAACTTTGCTTGTGATTAGCCATAATCTGCTTAGCTCCTTGTAGAATATAAGAGTATATTTCACTATTTTTGTATTGTTGTTGTCACTGTGATTTCCCCAGGAATGTCTCCTATCTTCTACAGGGAGAAAACAACTCACTGATAATATTGTGCAACTTTTCACTTCCCACTAAGCTGTGATAACTGATGTATCTCTTACTGATTGAAAATTACGATTTTACTATTTTTCTTTGTTGTTGTTGTCATTGTTATTTTATTCTTTTATTTTTGCTAAGTTGAGTCTTGGGACTTTTGAAGAGTTCCTTTCAAATCTCAAATCATGCATATGCTTTTGCATCAAAGATATATATATTACTGAATTCAAATAATTATTTTTGCCATATAAGAAGATCTGAACAGTAATGAAATACATGTACAACAACAGCTCATGAATTGCCTTACTATGTTCTTAATTACTGCTGAATCATTATGACTAAAAAGAAATTATATTTATGCAAAGAATTTGTATGATTTGTTTATGATTTTGCGAAATCATGGAATATAGTCTGTTTGTAGTCACTGTTTACTTATTTGGAAAGTGAACAAAATTTAAACATAAAAAATTCCTTCTTTTCTTAAAGATTTTAAAGCAGATGGGTATGTAATATGTATATATTAGGTAAAATAAATTTATCATTTTTGGTGCTGGGATTTGCAATGTAGGGCCCTTTGCTCTTCTTAAAGTCTCTGCGGCATGGCATTTAGAGGTTGCTATTCAGAATTACAAACGAACAGGGCATGTTACTCATTCAGGTTTAAGATGCCTCATCTTGCAGGGAGCCAGGGATCACCCCATCTGTAATTCTGAATAGTGCCTGCTATGTCATGCCACACAGACTTGAAAGAAATTTAAAAAATTTAATGTGATGTTTATGTATTTACCCTGTATTATCCAGATTTGTTTTTCTCAGTATATCCAATATGCACACCTTTTTTCTTTCCTTGTTTTGCGTGTATATATTTTTGCAGTTAAATAAATGCCAGAAGCTGAATATTACAAATCTGTATGATGTCAGTTGAATTTTCTTCAAATTACTCTAATAAAAAATTACTAAGGTACCCATGGTGATGTGATGGTAATGTCATGGTATACCATGGTAATTTGACAGTAATTTAATGGTATACCACAGTAATTTGACAGTATACCATATGGGGAGGGGGGGGGGGGGTGAGAGGAAAAAAGTGAAAAAAAAGGCTGATGTAAGCCCTATTACTAGTCCTAATGGTAATTTGACCATCAATTACCATTTGTAATGGGGCTTACATCAAATTCTTTTCTCTTTTTTGTCCCTCAATTCCCCCCTTCTCCTGTATCCCCCCCCCCCCCATCTCTCTCTCCCCTTCTCTATCCCTATTTCATTTGTTTCAGATCTTTGCTGCCCAAAACGCATATATGCTCACTTACTTTTCCCTTAATATACTTCTCTTTCATTTGCTATTCAGCTTTATTAATGCAATTGTGAAAAAAAAACCGGTTATTTTCAGAATTTATATGAATGGTCTACTTATGTATGTGTATGACTTTTTTTTTTAAATTTATGTATTAAGCATTCAACATACAAGAATCAGTTCAAAATTACCTATTAAGTATTAAGAGAGAGTGAGGGAGGGAGGGAGAGAAAGAGAGGTACTTAGAGATTTATAAAGAAGATAGCAATAATACATATACATAAAAGGTATTATGAGTTCGAAGTACAGTAATACAAATGCAGCATTTCTTGATCATGATTGCAAAATATAGCCTACATTGTATGAATGTTTGATTACAAAAAAAAATCCACATCTTGAAGTTCAAATGGAGTTTATACCTGTCTTTTTGGCCACAGTATACTCAGTTTCTTTCAGTTTACTTTTTTTTTTTTTTTTTTTTTTTTGGCCTCAAAATCAGGTTTGCATAATGTACACGAATGAAATGTACTTAGTATCTCAGCTGACGAATTCATAAAATTTCCTCAAACACAAAATGAAGCGCACACATAATTTATGCACAAAAGACCCTTTAAACGTACGCCATCTACGTTTTAAAGAGGAGAATTACCCGCCTGTAGCTGTTCTATCACCGAACTTTACACCCTTAAATCATTTTATGAAGCACAAAATTTTAACAATTTATTTGATATCTGAGTGATTGCAAGATTTTATCTGTCAAAAATTGATGATTATTTAAGTATAATTTGCTTTTGAATGATAATATAACTACTCAAAGTTATTTTTACGTGGTTGCATCAGTTGAGAAAAATCGTTGTTGGGAGCTGCCGGGAGTGAGCTTTTCAGATGTGATCGCACTAAACAAATCACATGGGTGCCGTGGCGCGAAAGAACCGTGCGATGAATTTAATCTTGGAAGTATGACAACATTAACAAGCAGAGCTGTGTATTGATTGCACGTGAGACAGCCACTGCAAGTGTAATTTGGTCATCGAAGTAACCTTTAAGCTGAGCCTGAGGTCTGTTTGCTGGTTTTCTAGACAGAACAGGTTGAAAATTGTGATCTATGATGGATGTTGCTGATCAGAGAACCGGTATCACCCAAGTGAAGGACGATGTTGCAGAGAAATGTCAGAAGCTATTTCAAGATTTTTTGGAAGAGTGAGTTTTTAATTCTTTCATAGTTAAATCTAGGCCTTACTCACTGTGTTACTGTTAGATAGAGTCTACACTTTTTGGCATTGATTGTCATTAAATTGGCTCTTAATTTTTAAGCCATCTTATTTCTTTTTTTTTAATTAGCCCAGGAACTACTGTTTTTTTTTGTTTTTGTTTTTTTGTTTGTATTTTGTTCATGATTTTGTTTCTGTGAATCCTTTGGGCTTTGACTTTGTAATTATGGTTGTGATTTATGTGACGCGTAACTCATTAACGTTTAGGATTAATACTTTTAATAGATCTAGATCTAGAGAAATTTTGAAAAATATTAAAAGAGTGAAAATAGAAAAGATTAAATTGTTACTATTAATATCCAGTTTAACACATGATCTGCCAAGTGTCATGTCAAAGCTCAAATGACGCATTAATTTGTTAGGTCAATGTTTTTTGCTAAATGTAGCCATTTATGGAATGATATTTTTACCATCCAGTTGAGTTATTGGCCACAGTGACTGAATTGACATTAAGTGAACATCTTGTCTTATTCGGTGTGTCGTGTGTGGGGCCATCCGAATGTAATGCTGTGTCGGTTTCAAGATGAACCGCTGATTCTGAACCACTCACACTCGGTTATACTCACTTATGTACAAGCTTATCTGAGATAAAAATAATTATTTAAAATTCCATTTTCAACTCTGAATCCCCAAATTTGTGTCATATTAAGAGTTGAAGAGTACTTGAATCAGGTAATCTCACAAATTTAAGAAAATTAAATCTTGCTTAGGGCAATTTTGTTGTCTGTTTTTGACTGCTGCAACGGTGAATGTTCGCTACAGAATTATATACATTTGGCCCTTTGACTGGGTTATACACTATTACTAACCTCGCACAACAGACGTGCTGTAACATGCAAATTGCTGACAATAGGAAAGTAGTGTTCTCTGTACCAATTTATTGGGACAGAGGAGCAAGAGCTGTGTCACCAGTGATCAGAAAAACATATTTCAAAATTCACTTATGATAATTTACATCCAGTTGGAGGAATGTAATTGAAGTAGGTATTTTATTATCCTAGGTGTAAAAAAGCAAATATCTTACATGAATTTGATGATTATTTTAGTGATTTCAATCTTCAGCTATAGAGGGCAGCATGTCACATACATTTGCATAGCTCAGCATCTCTGTGTGCCTCTGAATGAAGACCTAACTTTAGGTCTACGTTATCTGTTTAGATTAAGAAATCAGACTACCAAAGGTTAATTGTACTACTAAACGTTAGTGATAAATCTACCATGATAAGATTCTGAAAAAAAGGCACATTTTAACATTTTGTGAACTCATACCACAGAAATATGCTTTAAAAAATCTTTTTATTTTGCACCCAGGTTCTCAGTGGATGATGATGTGAAGTATCTGAGAGATGTGCAGGACTTGATTCGACCAGAGAGGAATACTCTTGCTGTGAGCTTTGAAGATATCCAGGAGTACAACCAACAGCTTGCAACCACCATACAAGAGGAATACTACAGGTTGGTCTGCATCTAAAACACCACAATTCACTAGCCTGGATAATTATTTCCATTTGCACCTTTGTGCTGAAATTATTTACTATTCAATTTAATCTCAGTTGTAAACTTGTCTTGTTACATGTCTACTTTTATAATCTTCTGTCAATGATAAGACATTTGTTGTCTTTTTGTTTCAGAGTGTATTCTCATCTCTGTCGAGCCGTCAGGAACTTCGCTCGTGATCACACCCAGGTTCCACCCAATAAAGAGTTCTACATTGCCTTTGAAGATTTACCCACCAGACACAAGTGAGTCATCTTTGTCAAGTTGATGTATTTTCCTTGCTATTTATGAGGTAGATTCATCAGCTTTTAGTCTAACCATGTTATATGATTTGTTGTAATTTTTCACTGTTATATTAGAATGTTTATATAAATTCTGATTGCTAAATGTTACAGTTTCTATCAAATTTGCCAGATTTAGATACTCTAAATTCATAAGGACAAAATAAAAGGGAGTTCATTGCTCATTGAGAAGCAATATCACACTATTGGTATAACATTATTGTCAAAGAAAGTTATATGTTCATAAGGTTATATAGAGCATATGAAGGTACATTAACCCGGTAAAACCTAAACCCGAGATAACTTAGGCTAGGGCCTATGGAAATTGTGTGTTACACCGAAATCAAATCATGCTCATTGGCTTAAATTGTTCTCTTTTAAACATCTACTTTCACCTGTCAATCTAACTCTTATTTCAGGGTCCGTGAGATGACCACAGCCAAGATTGGTACACTGATTCGAATCAGTGGTCAAGTGGTCCGAACTCATCCTGTCCATCCAGAGTTGGTCAGTGGAACATTCGTCTGTCTGGATTGCCAGACTCAGATCAAAGATGTAGAGCAACAATTTAAATTCACACAGGTATGAAAATACTGTTTGTGTTTGCAATGTATTTATTTATTTGTGTATTTGTTTATTTATTTATGTATATATTTATTTGTTAACATATTTGCTTGAATACTTCTTTATTTGTTTATTTATTTATTCATTTCCTTATTTGTTGTTCAGATTGAGTAGATCCTACAGAATTTTTTTGCATTTTCATGAGATGTGTAATCATAATTATCTGTAGATCTGATTTGATAAGCTTATTATGAGCAGTTGATGTAAAAAGAAAATATCAATCTTTTTGTGTCATCTTATACCATTTGCTGAATGCCTGAAGAGGCTCCTCTTACGTGAGGCCAGGTAAGTGCCATTTTAGACTTGCAGATGACACATGCTGTAAATGTTTACAAAAGTTGTTTTGTCAATGGCATGTTTTTTTACTTGTATAGAGAAATATAATTAATGACTTTGATAAAATCAAATTGATTTATGTTTTGTATTGGTCTTTGCATTTGCAGCCTACCATATGCAGGAATCCAGTGTGTGCAAACAGGACACGCTTCATGCTAGACACCAACAAGTCCCGCTTTGTTGACTTCCAGAAGGTCAGAATCCAAGAGACACAAGCAGAGCTACCAAGGGGAAGCATACCACGCAGGTAGATATGCCATGATTTAAATACAAATATGAATTCATGGATGTAACCGAGTTAATGTCTTCTGTAAAGTTTTCAAGATTTGCACCATGTATTCTTTCAAAGGAATAACAGACCTGTATCTATAGGCTTGTGGGCACCTCTTAGTTCTGAGATTTTATTGTTGTTTTCATTGTTTCTGTCATTATGCTTTGACCTTCAAGAAAATGACTTGAAAATTGCCACAAAGAGGCATTGCCTACAAAAGAATCTCTAAAGGTTATTGTACAAGAAATACAACCACAGTTTCAGATAATATTTCTGATATTTAGATATGGGGAATGAATAATCTTTGTAGGTTGAAGCAAGGCAATACATACAGGTATATTGCTTTGATATGCATGTTTGTAAATTGGGTTGTACTATTTGGATTAACAATCATACACTGTACCAGAAGAAAGAAAACATATCTATTTTGACATGGGATGATGTGATTAATGTGAATAATGTGATTAATCTTTTGAATTTGATAATATTGCAGTGTGGAAGTGATTCTTCGAGCTGAAGCCGTTGAGCTCCCACAGGCAGGTGATAAATGTGATTTCACTGGAACCCTCATAGTAGTGCCTGATGTATCTTCACTTTCAATGCCTGGTAAGTTCACTTTGTATGAAAATTTTGGTTTGTATGGTGATATATTTACCCTCCCCAGACCCTTTAACCCTTTAACCCTAACAACACACCCTTTGATGAACCTTACCCTGAACCTATCCATAACTCTTGCCCTAAACCTCATCCTGTAGTAGGGCATAATATCTTAGCATTGGACCAGTGGGGTGTTTCCCTGATTGTTACCATTGAAAGTACATCAAATACAAAGTTGTAGATTTTTATGTGATTGTAAACTCTTATGTGAAAATGAAGTGATGTGTTGCTGTACACATCAACTCTGTAACATAGTTCTCAAAAATCTGGTATTCATCACTTTACTTTACTTTTGAAGTAACATAATATTGTATTCTTAACTTGTCATGATTTCTGTAAATTCACAAATTTTCAAAAGAATATATGATGAAAAATATTTTGAATGAATCTTTGGTGTAATAAAGGTTTCTAGATATAAACTGTGTAAAGACATCTTTTTGTAATAAGTTCATGAGCACTCTCTGTTTACCTCTTACAGGTGCACGTGCAGAGACAGCCGCCCGTGGCAAGGGTGCCTCAGGGTTTGACCAAGAGGGGGTTAGAGGACTTAAAGCTTTAGGTGTGAGGGATCTTTCATATAGATTAGCCTTCTTGGCTAACAATGTCACAGCATCAAACCCAAGGGTAAGTCAAGTATTTACAGTACATGGGCTTGTTTAGGCAGGCGTGGGGAGGGGGGGGGGAGCTCCCAAGATTAGTTTTCATCAAATGAAAACTTGGAGGCCTAGGATGTCATTTCATTCAGCATAATAAAAAACTGACATGTTATAAAATAAATGACAAGGTAGACGAGGGTGGGGGGGGGGACATGTTTGTTTTTTAATGACCTATAACAACCTGCTATCCATATAACATTTTTTAGTATGGCTTTGAGGAAAAGGATCTAAGAAGAGAAATGGAAATGAGTGATATTTTGGTGTCTTGAAAAGTGAAGAGTTACTAGCAAATGTGTTACAGACAAATGACTCATTTGCTTATTTGGGATTTCAATCACATCTTTTCTTTGAAAAATTAATATTTTAATCAATTTTTATGCCTCCGCCCACCGAAGGTTGGTGCCGGAGGCATTATTTTTTTATTCAGCCACTTAAAGTTAATTGAAATATTGGATTATCTGTCAAGGATCATAACTTTTTGCTCTTGCTGCAGTTTGGTGGACGAGACATGCGAGGTGAAGAGATGACAGCTGAAGCCATCAAGAAGCAAATGACAGACCAAGAATGGCAGAAGGTTTATGAGATGAGTCAAGATAAGAATCTCTACCACAACCTCATCACCAGCCTCTTCCCAACTATTCATGGTAAGAAATAGCGATCTGATATTTGCTTCAACGGCACTTACTTTAAGATTTATTTTGTCAAACACATTTCGTTAGGTTTAGGGTTGCAGTTGGGTTAATGGTTGATGTTGGGTTAGGGTTAGGGTTGGGTATAGTGTTTGGTTCAGGGTTGAAGTCAGAAATGTGGTTAGGTAATGTGAGATTTTGAGCTAAATGATCATCACCGGAACAACCTTTAACTGTAAAAGTGATTACACAATGGTAGAAAAAATTTTGGTATATGATCGAGAATCGAATTCTAAGAAGAATAACATTAAAAATTTGATGATTTTTAATCGAAATCAATGCATTTTTGGTTAATTTTCTCATAAAAAGTCAAGAGATGACCAAAAAATTTGAGTATGAGGTATGACGTAAATGTGGGTACCCAGCTTCGCGCATTGCAGTTGTGCTGCGCGCTAGACTGTACAAGATGTATTATACCTTGCGCGCATTTTGCTAGAATTGCGCGACAAGGTACCCACTTTGACGTCATTTTGACATCAAAGTGGGTACCCAGTTGAAACTGGGTCACAGCTGAGGGGTCAAAAATATCCTGAAATCTTACCACATTTGGGGGTTTCATTGGCAACACGACTTAAAAAAAAATTTCAGGCAGATGATTTTCTGCTAATAAAATCATGCTCTTTTAAATGAACTAACATTGTTTCAGCATTGGGTACCCCCTTTAAAAGTCGTCATATCTAGACAGAATCACTCATGAAAATTTTTAGAATTAATTTTTATTTAGTGAAAATTAAGAATTGTCATTTTACATTTTCTAAGAGTATCCAAATTCAAACAATCATGAAACTTTTATTCTTCTTCTGATAGATCCTGTTGTCCTCTTTCCTTCTAGTTCCTTATCTAAACCTCTAATGGAAATTTCATGGGATTTTGTGAGAATAAATTCCATTTCTCAATTGCTGGCATTCAAGATTTAATCACAGTTTAGGATGTTCCTTTTAAATGAAGAATAAAAGAAATGCGAAAAACTTTTCTTTTAATTATTGCCGGATTTCATTATAATGTTGATGTTATTTCTCTGCAGGTAATGATGAAGTGAAGAGAGGCATTCTACTGATGTTGTTTGGAGGAGTTCCAAAGACAACAATGGAAGGAACTAGTCTCCGTGGTGACATCAATGTGTGTGTTGTTGGTGACCCCAGTACAGCTAAGAGCCAGCTTCTCAAGTAAGACTTTTTTTTGTCTAAAAATAAATCCAAGTAGTCAAAGCAATTCACATTCATTGCCTCCCCCCCCCCCCCCCCCCCCAACCAATGAAGAGAGAAAACAAAAATAGTAATTGTTTTATCAAGTTTAAATCTCTTCTTTTTCCAATATTTTTGTAGAATGTAATGTGTGGAGCAGTGCATGGTATCATTGATCTCCAAGTTTGAAGTTAGTTTTAATAGCCCAAATTATATTGCTTTGTCTCTGTGGTTTGGGCTTAGGAAAAAGTATATTTATCTTTGGGATAGATAGAAAATAAATGAATAAATAAATGAATAAATTGTTACTTTGATTTTGTGAAGTTTGACTCGAATGATTAAGACAGGTAGTGATAAAATAAACAATGACTAGAAAACCACATTCATATTTTTTATGTCACTAATGGATTTGAAATCATAGTATAGAAACAAACATTACTAAAGAGCATAGCGAATCTCCCTAAATCTCTTTGTCTTTCACAGAGCTGTAGAAGAGTTTAGTCCTAGAGCAGTCTACACCAGTGGCAAGGCCAGCTCAGCAGCAGGTCTCACAGCAGCTGTTGTCAAGGATGAAGAAACAGCAGAGTTTGTCATTGAGGCTGGTGCTCTGATGTTGGCTGACAATGTAAGTAAACCCATGGTCTATTGTGGTCTTAGAACCTTCTGTATCTCCCATTTCTAAAAAATGATAACCTTTGAAATGTTGGATTTGTATTTCTGATGTTGCTTCATTGATTGATTTTGGCATTTTCCATGGTTATGAACTTTTAAGGTTTAAAGACATCACTTATAGTGTTTTCCTTTTTTATGATATGAATTCATAAGACAGAAATGCTTGTGCATGAAATATCTAAAAGAATTTAATGTGTCAGAAATGTATATGCAACAATTTCATCTAAAGAAAGCAAATCTGATGAATTCATAGAATTCTTAGACTTCACTAGACAAATAATGATATTATGGAGAGTGGGTTTTAGATCTTTCCGCTACGATTGTTAACAAAGTTATAATACAGAACATCTACCCCATGGATGCTAACAATGTATGCGGTGAATACATTTTTGTTAAAATTATGCAAATTGAAAAGTACTTTAAAGTTATGAGAAGAAGTACTGATGGAAAGGATTCTCTTTTTCTCTGCAGGGTGTGTGTTGTATTGATGAGTTTGATAAGATGGACGTCAAGGATCAGGTAGCTATACATGAAGCCATGGAACAGCAGACCATCTCCATCACCAAGGCTGGAGTCAAGGTATGTTCCTTGTTATAGGGAGGATCAGGGTCAGGGTATGGGATAGGGAAGACAGAGCAGTGAGGATGAATGACAGATATGAGCAATATCAATGTTAAAACTTATTCATTACATGTGCAGAATGAACCTGATAGACATATTCCCATCTACTTAGTGTGGAAAACACATATAATGCCTAGAATCTTGCCAACCATGTAAATGAAAACTTTAAAGGAGACAAAGAAACTGGTCTAGGTTTGTTGAAACATTATTGAAGGAGTGGCACTGAGGCGGATACATTTATATGACTATGTGATAGAAAATAAAGTTTTTCAGACTTGTTTGAAGAAATGCATTGAGTAGTATACATTACAAAGGAAATGATGGTAGGGAATATCAAGCAATGACATTTTTGACATTTGTTCTTTCTAGGCTACTCTGAATGCCCGCACTTCTATCCTGGCAGCTGCCAACCCCATTGGAGGGCGCTATGACCGTACAAAACCACTCAAGCAGAACATCCAGATGACCGCTCCCATCATGTCTAGATTTGATCTCTTCTTCATCCTCGTGGACGAATGCAATGAGGCAAGTAGGCTCTTGATAATGTGCACCATTGGATAGTTATGTCACTGTGACATCATGTAGTCAACGTTACTAGTCCATGCTCTCTGTGTAATCCATAAGATAAATTTTAGATTTGCAAAGAGTAATTGGTTACTGCAAAAATCGTAAGTTTTTGTGAAAAATTAATGATAGTCAGTTTCATGGCTAGAAAGTTTCGTAAATCTCCAAACTTCAGTGTTGTGGTAAATGTGATGTAATTATTACATGCTAAGAAATTTTCATGGATTTGGACCACTCGCCTACTAAACAAAGGGTAAGAGGTTGGGCAGTCTATTTCTTGGCAATGTGCGAAGTTAAGTAAGACTTCTCAGTAATTAGTAAGACTTCTCAGTAATTAGTTGATGTATATTTTTCCCTCTAGTGTAAATTGTTAATGAATAGGTGCAAACTTGCAATCCAGGAAAAATTAGTATATAGAAAGATGTGATTTAGGTACCTGACATCTTAATTCAGTAATTTCAAGTGTGTTTCCCTTTGTTCTCCCTTCAGGTGACAGACTACGCTATTGCCAGACGAATCGTTGACTTACATGCTAGGAGACAGGAGTGTGTGGAGAGACATTACTCAGTGGAAGATATGCAGAGATACCTCATGTTTGCAAGGCAGTTTAAGCCAACGGTAAGTGATTTGCCTCTATTTTTGCTACATGTGTCTGAGGAGGCAATTTGGTAACCTTGATATCATCAGATTTGAGATAGAATGGCCTTTTTTGGATAATTTTTGAAGGAATAGATAAATTTCAAATTTAAAAAAATTCTGCCAGTTGTAGATGATGTGTGTAACACCTGGATGAGAGAAAAACACTATGCTTGATTTGCATATAAATGTCTCTGAAAGTAAGTTCCTACAGTTTTGTAGATAAGGTAAATAATTATGATTTTGTTAACAATTTGAGAATCATTTTCTCTCTCAACTCAGTTACTCTGAACAATGAAATAGGAATATGATGACTAAGCTTTCCAGAGGAGAAATCACGTTAGAAGCACAGACGTCTTGATTTTTTGCCTTGCACGTCATGTATAATACATGTTGAGATTAGAGGTTGGAAATACTAAAATGAAATTTGAATGTCTACTTCCTCTTGCTTTAGATCACCAAGGAATCACAGGACTTCATGGTAGATGAATACCGTCGTCTGAGGCAGCGAGACAGCGGAGCATCCATGTCATCATGGCGTATCACCGTCCGTCAGCTAGAGAGCATGATCCGTCTCTCAGAGGCTATGGCAAGGTTACACTGTCAGGATGAGGTAATTATCTAAGGGTAGTGAAGAAACTATGCACTTAAAGTGATTACACAATGGTAAACAATGTTTTGATATATAATCGAGAATAGAATTCTAAGAAGAATAACATTAAAAATTTGATGATTTTTCAATTGAAATCAATGCATTTTGGCTTATTTTCTCATAAAAAGTCAAGAGCTGACCCAAAAATTTGAGTATGAGTTATGACGTAAAAGTGGGTACCCAGCTTCGCGCATTGCAGTTGTGCTGCGCGCTAGACTGTACAATATGTATTATACCTTGCGCGCATTTTGCTAGAATTGCGCGACAAGGTACCCACTTTGACGTCATTTTGACGTCAGAGTGGGCACCCAGTTGAAACTGGGTCACAGCTGAGGGGTCAAAAATATCCTGAAATCTTACCACATTTGGGGGTTTCCTTGGCAACACGACTTTAAAAAAAACTTTAGGCAGATGATTTTCTGCTAATAAAATCATGCTCTTTTAAATGAACTAACATTGTTTCAGCATTGGGTACCCCCTTTAAGTGGCTATATTGGGACTATTGTGAAGTTTCTGTTATGATGTCCGAGTACTTTTTGTGATTATTATTAAATGCTTGGAAAGTCTGTAGTGAAAGTGTTAAGGATTGTATTTCCAGATATACTTCAAGAAAGACTTATGTATATGCAGTAATGCAAAAGTAATTCTAGGCTCTGGATAAGAGAAAATTTAATTTCCCACCAAACCCAACAAAGTGTGTACTGAATGTTATAAGCTAGAAGTCAAATTTGAGGGAAAATTTGTTAAAGCTTGTAATTTAAGCAATTAAGCAAAGAAAAATAAAAACATGACTTTGTGCATGTGCCTTTCAGTCTATGGAATTATTTGAAAGGGTTTTTAAACAAAATTTTTATGTGTTAATGTGATTGATTCTTTTGAAAACATTTTCTTTTCAAATCCTGCTTCATTGCAAGGCCCAAGATGACCTTTGACCCTTGACCCTTTGAATTCTCTTTTTGAATCATCAGGTACAGCCAAAGCATGTGAAGGAAGCCTTCCGTCTCCTCAATAAATCCATCATCCGGGTTGAGCAACCAGTCATCAACTTTGAGGAAGAGGAAGATGATGGACCACAACTGGGTAAGAACCAGGACCCTAAAGCTCCGCCATTTTGTCCAGATTCATTAGAAGGCTGACCTAAGCACCATCAATATTCATGATCAAAAATGAATAATTCATTTTGTAAGATGCTTCCAACTAGTAGCATTTGTTTGTACGTGTTATGAAACATTACACGCATCAGCTTACTGCATGCGCAGTTAATGCACAATAAATTCCCAACAAATATGCTTTAAATCAAAGTGTTACAATAAAATTGATACGCGCAATAGATATAAATAATGCAACAGTTTTATCGATATCATGGCGATAACGGGTGCTTATCAGCCTCTTCAAATGATCCAAAAGAGGCAGGGCCTAATGCCATTTGCGTAATGATATCCGCACGTGCTGCTTTTCGTCTAGTAAATTTATTATGTGTCTATGGTAAGAACTTTCACTGATTTGAAAGATTCATGGTGGTATTGCTACTTGATTTCATTTCCATTAAGCATATCATGTCATTTTCATGCTATGCTATGTTTGCAATGTTGAATACAAAGAATAAAAACTGAACAGCACTTCAAAACAAGTGCAGATTAGTATTCTGATGTATGATTTTGTGTTGATTGCTCTGGACATTATTTTGTTGAAGATATAGAGTAAGAGCCACAACAGTGTTAGGTGCAGGGTTGAAGTTGATCATTGTAGAATGATGACCATGGAACAATATCACTTGAGCATGTATCATACAACAGATTAGAAACTTGAAATTAGAAGCTCTGGATTGGATACAAGTTATGGCATGAGATGTGACCCGTGGGATCCTAGTTTGAAAAAAAAAAAAAACTGTTTCAGTTTAAAACTCTTCCGAATTATGCATCCTCAATCTGTGAATGAGTGACTATTATGTCATTATCCTTTCCATTCAAATACTCAGATGAAGACACAGCCACCCCTGCTGAATCCATGGAAACAGACACACCCCCAACCCAGGAGCAGACCCAAGACTCTGCCCCTAGCCCCACCAAGAAGAAGGGATTGCACATGTCATTCGAAGAGTACAAGATGACATCAAATCTACTCGTCATCTACATGAGACAGCAGGAAGAAAAAGAAGGTGAATGAACCTCAAAGGGAGGATATGAAAATGAAGATTTGATGAGGACAGAAGTTAGATTGTATGTGGTGTTCCATGAACCTGATTGTATTGCAGTTCATTTTCCAGCCACAGACAGTGTCATTATTGATACTGCTATTGATCATGAGAAATGCATATTTTCAGTGAGTGAAAGTAAAAGTACCTTATGTATTGATTATACTCCCTTTGAAATAATAAGCAAGAATTTCCTTTTGGTCAATAAAAACACTGTCTAAATATGTTGAGTAAATGTGCAAAAGATGTCATTCATTTGGAGGGTTATGAAACCAATTTTCTTAGTGTTACATTGTTTTTTCCCTTGTGCTCTCCAATTCTGTATTCCTTCCCCCCTGGTGTAACATTACCTTGTTTTCATTCATACAGAGGAGGGCTTTGAAGGAGTGAGGAAGAGTGATGTGGTAAACTGGTACCTCAAGGAAATGGAGGAAGAAATTGAGACGGAAGAAGAATTGATTGAGAAGAAGACCAAAGTGGAGAAGGTCATCGACAGACTGGTTCATAGGGTAGGTCTTCTAGTCATTCTCTCAAGTTTTAGTATTCATTAGTGATTATGATGATTTGGGAAAGTGTAGTGAGATTGTAGGGAAATGAGTTCAGGCCTTTGTGTTCAAGGTTGTAGTTACTCTTCCACACATCCTGAAGGTAACATGCATCAAGTTATTGGATTTACAGCATATATACTTTAATGTTCTATTGTCTTTTGTATCCTTTGTACCTTTCTGTAGGGTTTTTTTTTTTTTTTCATCAGAAATTCTGATTCACTCGAGTTACATTGGAGGATCAGATACTTATCTCTGTACTAAAGGGAGAAATTGCTGTTTAAACCTACTGAACTGTATCATTGTGCTGCAGGTGTATTAACCAATTGAATACTAAGCCCAAGATTACTTCAAATTCATTTATGTTTTTTTCCAGGATCATGTGATCATTGAGCTAGCCACGACAGGATTGAAGACAAGAAGAGCTGGAGCTCCTGCTGAGGAGGGTGAGGAGATGGTCACTGAAGAAGATCCCCTACTTGTCGTCCATCCAAACTTCTCTATCGAAGACTAGGATCGAAGTCTAGGCTTCTAGGATGAGACTTCCTTGGGAAGACCTATCACATGCTAAATTATGGATATGGACGGAAAGTAGGTTGTGATGTCGCATTTGATGATAAGATTTTGACCTTGATGGAAATGGGTGAGAATAACAACCAAGACTCGAATATCGTAAGTCTTGTCATCCATCCTCATTTCTCTATCAAAAACTAGATTTCTTGCAGAAAGCTTACCAAATACTAAGATATAAACTGAAAATGGGTCGATATTTCATATGTGGTGATAAGCCTTTGACCAGGAAGGATAGAGAAAAGATCACATTATTTGAAAATGTGATTTTCAAGTTCCAAGGAATTTGTTTGGATGAACTTGGAAAGATCACTTTCCACTTCCATAAATACATCTGGAAACTAAAAGCAGCATCACTTATCTTTCAAAGAGAAATTTGATTTCACATTTTTGCTAAATTTCATTCAGTGCCTTAATGTTAAGAGCAGTGAGCACAAGCATGTTCAACATGGGCATTCTTTCTCTTCTGTTTTTAAATTGTCATCCTAGCATGAAAGTTATACAGTTGAAGTCATCTTTGCATGACATGGGTTGAATCTGAAATTAGAATGTTCTAATCTCTTGTATGGAGAAGAAATTCGGATTGAATATTGCATATGAAAACATAAATTTTGTTATGGAACATTTTTCATTGTGATGTGAAATGACTAACTCCTCTAGTCTGGATGCATGTGGGAATATGTACTGTTAAAATAGAAAGGCTTTGTGAAGAAGACCCAGTTGCGAATTTCAGGATATGTTGTATGTAAATGTACATATGTGAATATATTGTTAATTATGTGAAATTAATTTGTTCTGTGATGGAGCAAAACCTTGAAATATAGAATGTCAGTTTATAACATGGCACAGTTGTATATTCAAATAAGTGAGTACATCTTGCACATTACATTTTCAAGGATTTATACTTGCACATTGTAATCAGTAGAGAATCACAGTAATTTTATATCAGTAGAATTGCTAGTCCTAGGCTTTCTAGAGTTCTCATGAGGACGTGAATTTCATATTTTAAACTATAGACGCGGTATTATTGAAGGTGTACATGTATATTTCTTAAATATTTCTTGTGTAATGTTACATGTAAAAACAACGATAGACATGAATGTCGTACAAATTTGTAAAGCTACATAGCAAGTTTGTGTGATTGATGAAATAAAGTTAAACTGTACTCTGGCATTCTGGGTACAATGTGATTTATTCTCGTTTGCATACTAGGGAATATTTTTATTGTAGAATAAAAATTTTCTTCTCAATTTGATTGCACATCTACTCAAAAAGGTAATGCAAGATAAACAGAAATGTGAATGGCACAAAGCTTTTGGACTAAGGTTGCTTGTCTGTTCTTTATGCTTCACAAGTTTGTCCAACCCAGCAGTTCTTCTTACAGGACTTTTTTTTTTTTTTTTACACTTGGGATGACACTAGAGCAGCTATTACTGCCATCTACATTTTGCTTTATAAATCACGGATGACCATATTTAAATTAGTTATTGTGGTAACGCTTGATTTAAATTTACATTCAAACAAATATCTGGAACTGTTATTCTGTTTATTATCTAAATTGTTGTGATATTTCTGAGTTGTTCTCCCTCTTCCAAGTTGTGGATGATGATAATATTTATTCCACATAAAGGAGTTTGTTGGGTGTATCAGTAGGTACGCCTTGCAATACGTCAGTTGTAGCAGAGTCAAGGAGGAGACTTGTATCTCTTCCATTCAGGGCGAGTCCACCTTGAAGAGGGTGAAAACATGAAAGGATAAGATGGAAAACTTGAGGAGGGATCAAGCATGTTTTAAAATAGTGGAAGTGAATTACAGGGGCTATAATAATAAAAAGATCTTTTAGTACGAGGCCTGTATCAAACATTTCATAAAATAAACAACTGCCTAAAACTATGTGCAGATTAGTAATTCTAAAAACAAAACAAAACCTAGATTGTGATAACAGAGAACCAGAGAGTGAATCACATGCTCTTTGAACCATTCGCTGAGTGACAGAGAATAAAAGAACACAAGTGATGGATGCAGTGAAGTAATTTCATCAACATTTTTGTTCTCTCTGTTGAAGAAAAACATCACCTGGCAAAAATGTCAACATGACATAGCTTTGATAATACTTGAAGCAAACCAATTAAAAACCAATTGAGAAATGAGGAAAAAATTATAGAGATATCTCATTGAAAGACAAAATTTTTATCATATACCAGTGTAATGATTAATTTCTCTGTCTAAATGCATAAAATATGAAGAGGTTGGATGAACACTTATCACTCAAAAGAAAAATAGATATATTAAGTGTTACTGAGGAAGAGGATGAAGGAAAAAGACAAGAAGAGGAGGATAAAGAGGCAGAGGAGGAAGAAGAAGAAGAAGAAGAAGGAGTAGGAGAAGGAGAAGGAGAAGAGGAAGGAGAAGGAGAAGAGAAAAGTAGAGGAGAGAGAGAGCGTCAGTAGAAATATGCCGAGATAATGATATGCACATTAGGATAGGAATAAAGAAAGTATAATGACAGATCAGAGTTACCAGCAACATGAGGACAAGCCATAGACGAGCCGCTGAGTGTTGCAGTAGCTGTGTTACTCGTATACCAGGTCGAAGTGATCTCGCTTCCAGGGGCGAAGATATCCACGCATGAGCCATGGTTGGTCGAACTACGAATCGAGTCAGTTTTGGTGGATGCACCGACTGTTATAGCCTAAAGAGGATATTGGGAGAATAAGCAAGAACCAGAGATGAGGGGTGTGATCTGATATCGTCTGTTATCTAATTCCATATTGATATAATAAATGGTACACCCAGCATTCTTCAGCTGCTGGATGAGTAAAAAATCATCCTGACAAGCAGAGGGAAAAAAATGGAAACAACAAGAACAAAAACAGGAAGACATTTCTGTTTTCGCTGGGTAAGCCTACTCGGCAGTATTATATTGGGGTTTACTGAATAATATGCCTTGCCCCCTCCCCTCCCCCAGATCCGTCAATGTGAGTGTTTGTGTCGTTCAGGAATTCATCAAAGATTAAACTCTACCGTAGGTTCCCTGGCAGGAGAGTAGTTGCAGGCGTCATCCGCACCGTTTCCCGCGGCTACGACCACAGGTACACCGCTCGTCACCAGTACCCTAACGGCCGTGTCCAGGCTGGTGGAAGCACCACCTCCTACGGACATGGAGGCAACAGCAGCATGTCCTACGGAGTCTTGGCCCACCCATTCAATACCTGTTCAATATAGACGAGGAAAAGCAGGGGAGAGAAATAAAAAGGAGTATCGAATAGGACTTTGACAAAATAAATAAATAATGATAAATAAATGAACAGGAGAGAGGAGAAGAAAACAAGAGAGAGAGAGAGAGAGAGAGAGAGAAGGAGCGTGAGAGAGACAAGGAGCGAGATAGCAGGCAGGTTCTTTTTTTTCCCCTTCTGGTGTTTGACGGAGAAAGACAGAAGGTGGAAATAGAAGGGAGCGATAAAGATGAGGTGAATTGGAAAATGATTTTAACGAGGAGAGATCGAGAGAAGGAGAGAAGTTAGGTATCTGTATCGTACTTCCTGTGCTGTTGATTGGCATATTAATTAGTGAAATACACGCTTGACAGGAATCATACCAATATTCCCACAGTTACCATTTCCTCGACATTAATGATCCATCCCTCTCCCGGATCCTCGCCAGTTTTATATCATTTTATGAATAATATCCCCTCAACAGAAGTGAATCATTCTTCATGTACCTGCGATCATGTTGGAGTATGACCCACTACCGTAGCAGTTAAGTACTTTGACCGCTTTGATCTGCACTCCCGTTGCTACACCATAAGTATTAGATCCGACGATACCGGCGCAGTGAGTGCCATGGCCTTGACAATCCTCCTGAAATATTGAAAGTTATAATAATAATGGTGATAATAATGATGATGAGAAAAAGATGAAGAATAAGAAGGAGGAGAAGGAAGAGAAAGAGGAGGAAGAGAAGGAGGAGAAAGAGGAGTAGGAGAAGGAAAAAATGTGAACCAATGCTAAAATACCCCCCCAAAAAAAACAACAACTAAAAATGAATCAAATATAATGAAAAATAACCCTAGATTTCAGGATAGAATCTGGCTTCTTTCTTTCTTATACATGTATATACCAGTTGAACATTTGCTGATGGAATATTGTTAATAATGATGATAGTAATAATATCAATAACATCAATAAAATCAAGTTGCAAAAATAAAACATTACAGTAGCATTAATTGTGACTACTTCTCATGAAACATCCTCTTCAACAGAGAATTCAGTGTTTTGGAAGAAAAACTGGGCCGGGATATTCCCAGTAAGATTCTGGTAAGCACAGTCATGATAGATAAAGATTTATCATAATTATTTGGGGTCTTGGGAAAGTTGCTTTGGCTAAAATGTCTCTTTCAAGCAAAGTTTACAAAGAAGCAGAGGAGGAAGTGCAGAAGCCTTTCGGGATCCGCCTATATTCTTACAGCTGAGCCGCCGGGGTAGGTCCAGGCATGGGTGGCACGACCTCCGAAATCAATGTGATCTTCGTATACTCCTGTATCTATGACATACACGACAACATTACTCCCAGTAGCTGCAAAGCCAAACAAATTGGAATGGGTTAACAATTATTATTACAGATTTAGATGCCGTAAACTACATCTGAGGACACACATTCAGAGACTGTGAGTTGTCATGGTTGTCGAGAAACATTAAAAGAGTAATAGAGGAATTGTATTTGACATGAGGAAAGTGTACGCAAATATCAAAACTATACATTTTAGTAATAAAATTCTGATTTTAAAGGTTGATGCCTGAAAATAGATGTTATGACTAATTTCTCCCAGTAATACTGACATCACAAATTGATAGCTCATCATACTATGAACCTGAAATAAATCTATTGAGCGTCAATCTGAATAAAAAAACGGTTAACCTATATTGTGGAGAAGTAGGAATGGAAAAGGAAGAACTATTTGCCAGAAGATGTATAGCTCTTATTGACAGGCACCTACGGAATAGAAATAACTGTAAGTACCAGAAGGAGCATATCTATATTGCCGAGAGGTATAGTCCAGAGGCAGAAATGCTATGAAAAATATATATTTACCTGAAGGTGTATAGCTATTGTCCAGGGGTAGGTATCGTTGATCTATTCTATCTAGCCCCCAAGACCCCACATTCATGGCCCGCACTACACCATCCTGCTCAACGTATTCAACATCTGGATGTCGAAGTACCTGTTATAATAACACTGCATTATTTATGTTTTCTACTTAAATTTTGTGGAAGATAATAGTTAAGACATTTAAAAGAACTGCAATAAATCCATCGTGCACTAAGGGATGGGATTTTTTATTTGATGGAGAAGCTAAATACGAGGAGAGGATTTGGGATTTTTAAAATATGATATTTGTTATTATTTTCTCTCAAATCAAATACATTATTGTACATTGTCATTCATAACAAAACTTTACATATTCTTCATAACAAAACAGGATGCATCATTTGGCTTAAACACGGGGGGGGGGGGGGCACCCTTCCGATAGTTTGATGGATTCGAAATTTCTGGTACTGAAACTTTGAATTCTAGGGTAGTTAAACATAAAATGGTATAAATATGTTTTTCTGTTCTCTTCATTCTGTCATTTTCTTTTCTTCTTATTTTAAAGGTCATTCTATGCCCTGGCGGTAGAGGGGGGGGGGGGGGGGGTATTCATGCCAAATGTCCATCCGATAATACAATACATAGATGTGTGTTCAGAAGCTGATCTCTTGAGAATAGGCTCACCATGTTCAAAAGTTTGTCAGAAAGTCTTGCAGAGAATCCTTTAAAAATTCGCTCATACCGACGGTCTATAATACCACCAGCAAGTTTGATGGTAGATACACAGAACTCGGTATCGGCGGTGGTCTGTCAACAGATAGCATCCATACATATTAAATCAAGGCTAACTCTATGCAGTCAATTAAACATGTTAAATGTTACTCTTGAATTTATGATATTTATGTCGAAAAATGAGGAAAATTGTTAGATATAAAAGTTCTTCAACAGTGTAGGAATAAAAAGTGGATTCAACAAACATTACTTCTTTATTATGCAAAAGAGAACTAGTCTTATAAATAAATAGTTTTAATAAAAAAGCGTTTTCAATAATTCATTTAGTATTACAAAATTACACACACACACACACACCCACCCACACACACCCTCCCACACCCCACACATTCACTCACACAGACATGCACAAACAGTATGCCTCCAATGTCATATTACTACTGACGGTTAAGAAGATGACATAGTTATTACTACAATTATTATACATAATGTAGGCAATCAAAATAAAAATGTTTGCTTCACGTAGGCTATGTATAAATCGTTATACGTGACGCAGCCATTGAAAACAAACAAACAAACAAACAAACAAATACATGAATGCGCCGCCAATGCCATATAAATATTGACGGTTAAGAAGACAACATCAAATACTATTTATTTTTTCAAGGTAGCAAATCAAAATCATGAAAATGATTATGACTCGTATCATTTCAATTCACCTTGAGTTTGACGATGTAGCTACCAGCAATTGGTTCCGAGGCTTTCAAGAAAACCGCTTCATCGGCAATAGACACGGAGGCCATGAGAACTAGGACTAGAGCTTGGATCATTCTGACTGCTAAGTCCTTCAAAAACAAACAAACAAACAAATCAGCCAAGAAACAAAAATGACATTTGAAATAATTCAGAAGAGTTATCAACGAGAAAATATAATGTTATGTTGATATCAAGGGAAAAGAGGTTTTTTTTTTAGTATTAGGAGAGTGGAGACGAAGTTCGGGTCTTTTCTTAATCTTTGTCTTTTTCCGTCTGTGTATTTATCTGTATATCGTATTAATCTGTATATTGATAAATCACAAGCAACTGTATCTAGAAATTAGATTGATTTCTAGTCCATTCGATGCAGAAGCCTTATGCTGCCGAGATGATAGACGTTAGGCCACGTGACCACAAATTTACTCAATTGTCAGCTGATCGTGTGACCCAAAATAAAACATCTGTTTGTATTACAGAATCGAAATTGCCGTGAAACACTAAACAAGGATAACTTAAGAGTCGTATCATTAATTGTAATTTTACATACCGATTCGTTGAAATGAATATGTAGTAGAGCTATTTACTACAATCCCTCGAAGAAGCCGAGAATACCTAAGATGGATATGAAATAGACAGGTACTTGCAAGTATGATGACCCCAAAATAACACATTTACATAGGGAGAGACAGTGGCGTAGTCTACATGAAGCCAGGAGGGGGGGGGGGGGCTCCGGTCTTACTAAATAGTACACTGAATAGACAAACAAAATGGGAATTCAATTAGGGAAGCCATCGATTAGGGAAAGATGAAGGAAGGGTATATCCTCTTCTTT
The DNA here is from genome assembly GCA_029962745.1 of Echinometra lucunter. NCBI lineage: Eukaryota > Metazoa > Echinodermata > Echinoidea > Camarodonta > Echinometridae > Echinometra > Echinometra lucunter. The sequence continues at coordinate 8,107,484 of CM057151.1, forward strand.
TGTCACCGCTTACAGTCCTCCGTTTTCCCCTCCTAGCCCCGTTTTTGCCATTCGATGAAGGGTGTGGGGTGCTCCTTGCCCCTCTATCTACGTCCTTAAATGGAGGCATCCGACAGAGTGTGTTCTTATCTCACAGAACAGCTGCCTTAATATCATCAAACACTGTTAATAATTCACGTATCAACCTTTGCTATCATGTAAAAATGATGGGTTTCTTAAGTTTTTAACGGGGTGCAAATAATAGATCTCTAATTGATTTTGTCAAACTCTTCTTTTTCTCATAGGTTCCTTTATGGATTCATGCCTTTTCTTTGTTTCCTCCTTCTACCTTTTCTTGCTCCTTTCCATTTCCCGTCCCATTCCCCCTACTTGCCTCTGTATTTCACTCCCCCATCCCCTTCTCCCCCCCCCTCTCTGTTTGTTGATAATTATTGTACATCAAGCAATTCCATACTGTCTTGTACATTTCAAGCTTCCTGCCAATCTCTCTTTGCGCGCCCTTCTCCCCCCCCCCCCCCCCCCCTCTCTCTCTCTCTCTCTCTCATGCTCTCTGTTCATAGTGAAATGCTAATATCAAATAGGTATGCCGATCGGTGTTCCTTTCCATATACTGCAGTTGTCTTTTCTGATTTACTATAATGACTGAGAATCGGTTAAGAAATAATTAGAATAATTTATTCTCCAAATTTTTTATTGTCCGAAAATGGAAATTCTTTTTGCCCAATTGATCGTGGGCCCGACAGCCACTGAACAGCGCCAGATCGACGTTGCTCTATCCCTGTCAATTCTTGAACGCCAAAGAAGGTAGCAGCAACTCCCATCATTTAACGTCTTTTGGTATGACGCAGCCGGGGTTCGAACCCACGACCTCCCGATTGTGAGGCGGACGCTCTACCTACTGAGCCAACACATCGGTTTTACATGTTTACTTTCATTAAAAAACGTGTCCACTTACATGTGGTTAAAGCTTTCGTGCATTCCCATGAATTTTGTCCAGCCAAATGATTTCTTTGTATAGTTATCACTAGTATGCAAGTACCAAGAAGAAACTGTGTGGGAAATTCAATTTGCCTTGATAATAATAATAATAATAATAATAATGATAATAATAATAATAATAATAATAATAATAATAATTAACGCCATGGTTTGGATTCGAACCAAGGACCCTCTGATTGAAAGACGAGAGTCAGAACCACCAGACCACGACGCTTCCACACATAGTGATATGTAAAGTGTAACGGGAGTGAACGTCTCAGCTAACCTCTACTGAATCTAAAGGTTGGTAGAAGCTGAAACCACATGTCATAATTACGAAAAACAATGACAGATTTCTGTATCATTCAATATTGAACCAACAGGCAAACCGAAATCCCTCCCTGCCCTTTTTTTACGCACTACAAAACCATATTCTCATTTTTTAAAAGTTAAACATTGGATCTCTCACAACATTGAGTTGCATGGTTGCAAGCTTCTCTCTTCGACAAGCTCAGCTTTTAATAGGTTCCCACATTATTTTACTCTCTAAAAAAAAAGGAGTGAACGCGTTCACTCTGTTAGGGGTGAATTTCAGAAGAGAGTGCATTTAGAGTGAATTAAGAGTGAATTAAGAGTAAAAATTGTGATATTCACTCTTTATTCACTCTTTGAGGGGTGACCTCAGGGATCACTCAAGGAGTGAATAAAGAGTGAATATCACAATTTTAACTCTTAATTTACTCTTAATTCACTCTCTTCTGAAATTCACCCCTAACAGAGTGAACGCGTTCACTCTTTTTTTTTAGAGAGATTAAATTGTATACTTTTACTATCACTGGAAATTACTTACTGCATTCAAATATATCGTAATGTCAATATTTGTATTACTTCACTTGATACATTGTTTTGTATTATATTACAGGTGTATTGACCTGATGTGAGTTGAACATGGAAATAAAGGAATCAAAATCTAATAAATTTTTCTTCTTATTATTACTGATGAATGTATAAGAAATTGAGACGCAATCACAAGAATACAGCTGAAACATTTTATTTCATCATCACATTTCACATACTAGCAGGAAAATACAACTTTGGTTCAATCATGTAAATGTACACAAATTTAATAATTTTACAGCAAAAATAAGAATTTTAGCCATTTAAAAGTTACATAAGCAATGAACAGATATGTGCAAATAGTGACATCGCATTTCATTTAAAAGTACGTGTATTTTTTCATGTACATTCACAATTAATTGGAAAAAGATTAATTTCACAAGTGCGAATACTATTCATTCGCTTATGTCCAACTAATTGGCTATTTAACCATGTGTATCTTTATGAAATAATACAATTCCTTTACAACATGGCATGAATAGAAAACATTCCAAGCGGAAGGCCCATATTGAATGAATATGTAATATCTAATTTTATGCAAATTTTAAGGCTGCAGTTGCACTGATTTTGAGTAAATATGAATAGGTTTATGCAATGCAGCTGAAGGCCTTCAATAACGACAGTTACCAATCATACAGCAACTACCTTGAAAAATGCAAATACGCAATCAAAGTTATGCATGTGCACAAATGTATATACTTCGATCTGTTGGAAAACCCTGTGGTATCGTATTTTTACTTAATTTAAAATGCTATCTTTTTGTTATCAGTATTGGGTCAGTATCAATGACTCAGATTCAGCCTATAATTAGGTCCTCCAATCTTCAAAGGGAATATCCTAGCACACCTTTCATACACAGGTATGAGCACAGATCACTCGATCACTACCATCCCAAGTGCAGCATAATCTACAATTGCCTGTATGTATAATAAAATGTGTGTCTGCTATGTACAGCTTTAATGCATTGTCGAAAACTGAACTTCAGTATAATGCATGCATTTTTAAGTCGACATCTTCATGATCGATTGTAGTAACTGATATCATTAAGAAACCAATAAGTCAGGTACATTATAGCTATCGAAATATCTACAAGTAAGTAGATACAAACCTAGATGTCTGACTTTTATAACATTGATCGAAATATCAAAGAAAGATAGAGGGGAAAAATAAGAAGAGCAAGAAAAAAGGAAGAAGAGAAGAAGGAAAATAAAATAACTCTATACACTTTTCCCCCCTTTTTTTTAGACAAAATGTATCATATTACATTTGTCCTTATCAAAATTATCCCAACTTGAAATTTGGCATACTTATCTTCAACTTACTGTCATTTCGAATACTAGTAGTGTTCTGTTGATTGCATTAACTTCATAAAACGTCTTAAGTTTATAATATAATACTCTCTTTTACATGTGTACAATAAATAAACATTAATAAATACTTTGCAGGAGTTCGTATCAATGATAGCTTCATGCTATGATATCGGGACCGGCCGGATGATACATGTATTCTCCATTTTCCATATCGTCGTCCAAGTTGTCATAACCGTCCTGTCGAAGTTTTAAAGGAGCGTATGTATTTCCTCCCACAGTTCTTGATGGCTGTTTTTTCAGGGAGAGATTATTGTTATCACTGCCGTAGATGTATGCCGTCGAATCTGGCACGTGATCGCATACGTGTCCGTTTGGTGGTGCGGTAGACGAGGGTATCCTACCGCTGCCGCCAGTAATCCTACCATTCTCTTTTCCTGATCTGGGAGTTCCGTTTGGCCGGAGATACGCATCGCTATCTAACACCTCATCTGGACCTGGATGCTCATCAAATTCTAGGTATTCAGGGCGAGTGGTGGAAAGAGGTTGGTATTCATTTGGTGATTGGGGAACTTTGGTGTTGTTTGGCACACGAGTTTCGTAAACAGGGTCGTATCGCTCATCCTCTGTATTGCCTTGAGATGGTGAGCGGTATGAAGATGGACCGGACTCCGATGCTGCACGCCTGCTACCTCTGCTATCTCGTGCCTTTGACTGCCGAAGGTCCTTTCCGTCAGGTTCATCAGATAGTTGACACGTTGCCATTCTGCTGTAGTCTCCAAGTGAACTGGTTGGACTTCTTTCGAGCAAATGGTAAATTGGAGGGTTCTCATCACTTATATCAGCTTGCATTGTTAGTGGAGCCTGACCTCCATCTGTCATATCTGGTAGAGACCTCCATCTACGGACATTCTCAGGTGACCTTCTTGGTCTGGACTGGTACTGTCCATGTACAGGAACCGGTGTGAATGCACCAGAATCGTTCTTCCTTGAGCGAGGAACACCTCTATGACCATTCCTGTTCAATCGATTATAATCTTCACCAAGAGTAGAACACCGACCTCTTCCAGACTGGTTTGGTACAAACCTCCTGTTGCTTCCATCTTTCAAGGCCTGGCGAGCCCGGATCCTTTCAATAGCCCTATCTACATCCGCGGCATTAGCATGCGTATCGGCCGTGTTGCTTCTGTATCGGTGAGGTTTATGTGGGGCTTTGCTCGGAGCTGCAGGGTCTGACATGGTCGGCGATACCTTGAGGTGCATGTAAGGCAAGGCATGCGATTCACCCTCTGGTAAATACTTGGTATATCCTTCGGCATCCTGGGGGGCGCTACAACCATCTGTACCATCTGCCAGTGCTGGATTAACCCCTGGCAGAAGGCTCATTTGTCGGACTGGTGGATGGGGTGGGTCTCCGAGGAGTGCAATGTCTGATACTGACCGATGGAGTGTTGGGTCGGGGTTGAGTTCATTGATTGCAGACATGCTCTCACTTCTGTACAGGCCGTTAGGATAAGCTCCACCTCGTCGGGCAGGACCTGGTAAATGAAAAAAAGGATAAAACCTTTAGAATTAAAACCAGATTCTGTTCATGTCATATGCTGAATTTTCGTCTTATGACCACCGAATTTTCTGTACAAAATTTTTAACTTTACTGGCGTTAGCGGAACGTATAACAATGAGCATGATGGGATTTATTACTTCAGGACAACAAACGGCGTTATCGGGATATTTTGATGGCATAGAACAAAAGAATGACCTCCTAACGCAGTTGATATGGATCTATATATATCTGAATGTGCCATCGCATTGTCTCTCATAAGAAAAACAAAATGAATGGCTTTATTCACACTTCAGAACATAGCTAACACTCCAGGGGCGTAACAGGTACCTGTTATTAGGGGGGGGGGGGGGGGGCAGAGCCCAAAATTTCCCGGTAACTAGTCTATGTCTAGAATCTGTGGCGTAGCTAGGACTGCCTTTTAGGAGGACGGTAGTGCTCCACCGGCGTAAATCCAATATGAGGAGTGGGGGATGAAAAACTTTTTTAACGATTTTTTTCCCTCTCACACACATTTTGATATCTATTTTGCGAGCGAGCGAAGCTAGAGAGCAGAAAATAACCACTTTTCCGGTTTTGAATCGCATTTTCGAATAACAATTCTAAAATATGACGAAAGATGGAAATCCTAAGATTTTGATGAGCGAGCAAAGCGAGCAAGCCAAAAATAACCACTTTTTTGTTTTCAATAGCATTTTCAAATAGAAGTTCTAAAATATGATGGTTGTTTATGATATATATTCAGAATTTTTACTAACTGATTACGTATATTTTCTTCCTTAAAAAGTGTGTCTGCATGGGGGGGGGGGGAATTTGTACACACCATCCCCCTCTCCCCCAAGTGGGGGTAGTAGATCCCCCATCCCACCCCGGGAATTTACGCCAATGCAGTACTCCCTAGAGGGGAGGGTGCAGGGAGGAGGGAGTTTCCCCCCTCCTGCGTGAAGCGCGGAAGCTCCGACGTTTTTTTGAATAATAGTTGTCGGTAATTAAGTCTATCTTCTGCGGCGTAACTAGGATATCATTTTATGAGGACGGTAGTGCTCCCTAGGAGGGAGGGTGCAGGGAGGGGGGAGTTTCCCCCCTCCCGCGCAAAGCGCGGAAGCTTCGACGTTTTTTCGCTGTCAGTTTCCACTCTTCATACGCGCTCTGCCTGTTATCGGGGAGGGGGGGGGGGGGGCATATGCATAGCCAAAAATTTCCCGGTAATTAAGTCTAGAATCAGTGGTGCAGTTAGGATTTCATTTTAGGAGGGCGATAGTGCAAAGCGCGCTCCCTAGGAATGCTAGGGGGAAGGTGCAGGGATGGTAATTTTTCCCTCCCGCGCGAAGCGGGGAAGCTCTGACTTTTCTTTGAATTGTTCATTGTCTGTTCCCGGTTTCTTACATTCTCTGCCTGTTAGGGGGGGGGGGGGCAGAGCCGAAAATTTCCCGGTAACTAAGTCTAGAAATAGAATATGCGGAGGTGAGCCCGCACCGCGAGTTGCTTGTTGCGAAGCCCTTAGCGGGTGGGGCCCAGGGTTCCGGCTTAGGGCCCCTAATGGGTGTCTACAGGGAAAGCCACTGCGGGGGTCCAGTAGGGGAGCCCCCGGAAACTCCGGGGTTTTGGTACTAAATTTTCCCTCATTTCTTTTGTTTTCCTTTGCTTTCTTCTTTTTTCCCCCTTTCCCTCTTTTCCCTCTCTCTCTTCTTCTTTCTCCCCTTTCTCCTTTTTCTTTCACTTTCTCCTTCTTCCTTTTCCTTTCTCCTTCTTTCTTTCCCTTTCTCCTTCTTTCTTTCCCTTTCTCCTTCTTTCTTTTTCTTTCTCTTCTTCTTTCTTTCCTTTCTTTCTCTTTTTCCTTTCCCTTTCTCCCTTCCTTTTTCTTCCTTTCCCTCCCTTTCATTTTTCCCGGTGTTTTGGTTTTTTCCCGGTGTTTTGGTGGATTTTCCCGCTGAAATTCTTCGGGGGGGGGGGCACTCTGCCCCCCCTGCCCCCCCCCCCCCCGGCTGTTACGCCACTGTAACACTCTAAGTGTCTTCAGTAATAGGAATGATTCTATAGTCTTCATCTCGTTAGGACCACTACAGTTCTGGAAGTGGCTACTATTTGTACGACCTATATCTATCACCTGTCACAGTTCACATTGCGGTATGAGATTAAGAAAAACACACTGCATCTGACTTCCCATTTACCAACCCTTAGATAATATGGTAATGAAGAAAATTGTCCATCAATTTACAATCTATGACGAATAATTTATATATATATATATATATATATATATATATATATATATATTGAGAGCTATGCTCCGTTTTCTTTTAAAATCTATGATTTTATTTTTGAATGGCATTCTACTACCATCTCTGATTCTTGTATTATCTAGATGCCAAGCAGACTAATTTTCAATTCCATTTATATATATATATATATATATATATAAATGGAATGTGAACTTCGACTCTTTTTGAAGTTATCACTGTCTACATTATATATAGACATATCATACATTTCTAGTACTTTTTACGAGCATATTAGATATCGTTGCATAGTAACGTCTTACGATACATCGACATTAGAGATGCAAATTCAACACCAGACATATCCACTTACTGTTATTAGTAGATGTCATCTGGATCTCTTCGATAGTTCCATAGTCCCGGTTCTCACCATTGCCCATATTTCGTCTGTAATAAAGAGTGAGAGAGAGAGAAAAAACCCCCAAAGGATATATCTTAGTACGTCTTATAAAAAGACACGTATAGTTCAGGTACATTACTTCATGTCCATACGTCAAAAAAGGAGAAATTGCTGGAATACAGAAGCAAAGCACCACGAAGACTTCCATTAATCATACCATAACACAGCTCATGTTTTTCAAAAACAATATAATTTTTTTTATTTATCATGTTCCGAACACATTTTTACCATCTACC
>CM057151.1:8115641-8118141 GCA_029962745.1 Echinometra lucunter
TGGGGTTTTTTCTCTCTCTCTTTATTACAGACGAAACATGGGCAATAATGAGAACCGGGACTATGCAACTTTCGAAGAGATTCAAATGACATCTACTAATAACAGTAAGTGAATATGTCTGGTGTTCAATTTGCATCTGTAATGTCGATGTATCGTAAGACGTTATTATGCAACTGTATCTAATATGCTGCCTCGTAAAAAGTACTAGAAATGTATCATATAAACATTTCTTTCAATGTTTATTATTTACAAGGGAGTTGCCAAAGTTGTTTGCATTTGTCAATTTTTTTCAATATATATATATATATATATATATATATATATATATATATATATATATATTTGTGATCAAATAACATACAACAGCTTTGGCAACTCTCGTGGAAAAAAATTCCCGACGGAGACATTTTTTCAACCTTTGCAAAAATTCCAAAAGTGGTAGGCCAGCTCTTGGGAACTTTGATTCATGCTACACTATTTATTCTCTCAATTGATCTCATATATATATATATGAATTATATGATTATTCGTGTAACCCTGAAGAAGATGTGTTTGCATCGAAAATTTGGTATTTATACGAATAAACATCTTCGTTGGACTAAAATGCATTACTTCCTGTACTTAGTCGTTTCTTCTGTACCGCGGAATTCATATATCGTTATATATATATATATATATATATATATATATATATATATATATATATTACTCGTCATAGATTGTAAATTCCAGAACAATACCATTTTATCTAAGGGTTTGTAAATGGGAAGTCAGAATGCAGTGTGTTTTTCTTACTCTCATACCGCAATGTGAACTGTGACGGGTGATAGGTCATACAAAAAGTAGCCACTTCCAGAACTGTAGTAGTCCTAACGAGATGGAGACTACAGATATAGATCATTCCTATTATTTAAGACCCTTAGAGTGTTAGCTATGATCTGAAATGTGAATGAAGCCACTCATTTTTTTTTCTAATGAGAGACAATGCGATGACACATTCAGATATTTTTGTACAGAAAATTCGTTGGTCAATAATACGAAAATTTAGCATATGACATGAACAGAATCTGGGTTTAATTCTATGTTTTATCCTTTTTTCATTAACCAGGTCCTGCCCGACGAGGTGGAGCTTATCCTAACGGTCTGTACAGAAGTGAGAGCATGTCTGCAATCAATGAACTCAACCCCGACCCAACACTCCATCGGTCAGTATCAGACATTGCACTCCTCGGAGACCCACCCCATCCACCAGTCCGACAAATGAGCCTTCTGCCAGGGGTTAATCCAGCACTGGCAGATGGTACAGATGGTTGTAGCGCCCCCCAGGATGCCGAAGGATATACCAAGTACTTACCAGAGGGTGAATCGCATGCCTTGCCTTACATGCACCTCAAGGTATCGCCGACCATGTCAGACCCTGCAGCTCCGAACAAAGCTCCACATAAACCTCACCGATACAGAAGCAACACGGCCGATACGCATGCTAATGCCGCGGATGTAGATAGGGCTATTGAAAGGATCCGGGCTCGCCAGGCCTTGAAAGATGGAAGCAACAGGAGGTTTGTACCAAACCAGTCTGGAAGAGGTCGGTGTTCTACTCTTGGTGAAGATTATAATCGCTTGAACAGGAATGGTCATAGAGGTGTTCCTCGCTCAAGGAAGAACGATTCTGGTGCATTCACACCGGTTCCTGTACATGGACAGTACCAGTCCAGACCAAGAAGGTCACCTGAGAATGTCCGTAGATGGAGGTCTCTACCAGATATGACAGATGGAGGTCAGGCTCCACTAACAATGCAAGCTGATATAAGTGATGAGAACCCTCCAATTTACCATTTGCTCGAAAGAAGTCCAACCAGTTCACTTGGAGACTACAGCAGAAGGGCAACGTGTCAGCTATCTGATGAACCTGACGGAAAGGACCTTCGGCAGTCAAAGGCACGAGACAGCAGAGGTAGCAGGCGTACAGCATCGGAGTCCGGTCCATCTTCATACCGCTCACCATCTCAAGGCAATACAGTGGATGAGCGATACGACCCTGTTTACGAAACTCGTGTGCCAAACAACACCAAAGTTCCCCAATCACCAAATGAATACCAACCTCTTTCGACCACTCGCCCTGAATACCTAGAATTTGATGAGCACCCAGGTCCAGATGAGGTGTTAGATAGCGATGCGTATCTCCGGCCAAACGGAACTCCCAGATCAGGAAAAGAGAATGGTAGGATTACCGGCGGCAGCGGTAGGATACCCTCGTCTACCGCACCACCAAACGGACACGTATGCGATCACGTGCCAGATTCGACGGCATACATCTACGGCAGTGATAACAATAATCTCTCCCTGAAAAAACAGCCATCAAGAACTGTGGGAGGAAATACATACGCTCCTTTAAAACTTCGACAGGACGGTTATGACAACTTGGACGACGATATGGAAAATGGAGAATACATGTATCATCCGGCCGGTCCCGATATCATAGCATGAAGCTATCATTGAT
>CM057151.1:8123141-8138876 GCA_029962745.1 Echinometra lucunter
GTAATAATTTGAACTGAAATTCTCGCAATTTGCTACAAAAAATAGAACCTTTCACTCTTAAAAATATATTTCTTAATTCCATATCAGTGAAGCTAAACTGACTATGTCCATCCCTCACCTGTAAATCATAATCATTCTGCAGCTGCTTAATGAAGTAATTATAAACTTTTCTTGATTTCAAACTGGATAATAATTCAATATTATCTGAAATTTTTAAAGGAATATCATATCTAGAAGTATCAATATACATAAAATTTCCCTCCTTATATTCATCTGGAATCACTGAACATATGTCATGTACTTTTAACAAACTGTTACCTTTAATTCCCATATTCCAAAAATGCGCGTATGGTTTCATAATTCTATTTTCTATAACATCCCTGACCATACATATTCCCTTTTCAAACAATTCTTCATCATAAACCGTTTTATTTCTTATACACACATCTGTATTATTAAATAAGACAGGGTTATATATATTATCTTCGTAAAATCTACATCTCTTCATTTCTTGCCAAACTTTTAAAAGTTCTAAATAAAAAGGAGGTATGTTATTCAAATCCATTTTACCAATGTCATAATTACATAGAAACACAAAACGACCTCCTATCTTTGAACAACAAAAGTTAAATGATGCCTTCCATCCAGATAGTTCTTCCTCATTTAGTAAACGTTTCACCCACATTAATCTTTGACTTTTGACAAAGATTTCAAAATTGTTCATTCTCAACCCTCCGAATTGGTAATCTTGGTACAATATCTTCCTTTTTATTCTATCTTTCCCTCCCCAAACAAATTCAAACGATATTCTTTCTACCTCCCTGAAAATATCGTGTGGGACTACTATTAACGAGGAGATATAATTAATTTTTGAAAGAGCATACGTTTTCAACAACTGAATTCTCCCGAAAATAGTTAAATCCCGTTGCTTCCACCATCCTACCAAACGCTTTATTCTACTTAATATTTCTTTATAATTCACTTCATTCTTTCTTTTTATATTTCTTGAAAAATAAACTCCCAATATTTTATTTCCTCCACGTTATGTCCAAAGAAAAATGAGCTAGGTTTCTCCCTCTCATTACCTAACCAAACAAAGTTGTTTTGTCCTTGTTAACTCTTAAACCGCTAACATATTCAAAATCTTCCAAAATCCTTTTCAATTTTTCTACAGAATTAACATCTTTCACAAAAATAGTTATGTCATCAGCATACATAATTTGCCTAATTTCCCTGTCCCCTAATTTGATTCCACTAATTTCCTCATCCCTCCTTATGACCACAGCTAAGGTTTCGATTACTAAAACAAAGAGATATGGTGAAAGAGGATCCCCTTGTCTAACCCCTCTCTTTATTTGAAAGTAACCAGTTGACTGACCCCCATTCATAATACAGCTACTGCAATTATTATATAAAACTTTCACCCATCTGCAAAAATCCTCCCCAAAACCAAATGATTTCAATACTTTATTTAAATAAACATGTGAAACGCTATCAAAAGCCTTCTCAAAATCCACTGCAAATAAAAAACCAATTAATGATTTATTCATAGAATAAAAAAACATATCATCTATAAGCCGGACCGCCTCCCCTATGTTTCTATTTTTTATATACCCGACCTGATCGTGGTGAACCACTTCTCCTAAAACTTCCTTGATCCTTTTTGCTAGAACTTTTGATAGAATCTTATAGTCTACATTTAAAAGCGTTATTGGTCTATAATTTTTAATGTCCCTTGTATTTTCCCACACATACACACACACACACGCCCCCTCACACACACACACACGCGCGCGCACATATCAAAAGTAAACTATTGCACATTTGAGTACTGTTGTAATAAGTACAATTTCATTTTTCTTTTAAAGCTATTCAGTGATTCAGTGAAAGTATGGAAAGGCAGAGAGAGGAAGCAAAGAAAAGGCATGAAGAATCTATAGAAACCTTAAGAAACACAATCACTTTTTCCCACAACCTATCCAAAATTAGAGATCTTTTTCTGCAACCCATAAACAACTTTTTTTTAAAATGATTTTTATAAATCTGAAATGTTAACACGTGAATTATTAACAGTGTTGAGTAACAAATAGTGGCAGCTCTTCTGTATAAGATAAGGAGGGAAATAGAGGGAGACAGATGGACAGGTGCCCCCCCCCCCTTCAATCGAATAGCCCCCCCCCCCCAAAAAAAGGAGTCATTGAGAAAAAAAGGGAGAAAAGCGACATGTAAGGGGGAAAGAAAGGGAACGACAAAAGAATACGATAGACTCCTTCCCCACCTCTCCCCCTAATCAATGGTTTTGCTAATTTGCAATTCTTCTACGTAGTGAGATCGAAGGATTTGCAGGGAGATTTTGCAGGGAAATTGAGACCACAGTACTGAAACATAGATGGGCCGCGACGCGACAAAAGGGCCCTTAGAGCAAAATTTTTCAAAAATGAGTTTTCAACACTGTTTTGTAGTATAAATGCTGCAGAATCAGAATATGCAAACGGTTTCCCGAAATTCCATCCCTAAGTGTCTAAATTGATAAATCTTAAAAAAACATGTTTTTTGCTCCATGCGCGCTATTCTGACATTCGCGCGTGACCAAGGTTAAACAATATATTATAGTCAATCCCTGATACCATTTTCGCCAAGATTCCTAACATGCTTAAGAGGCTAATTAAATATTCTCCTAGTACCATGACGGACACTTACATCATATAATAGAGAGAATTTTATTTTTCTTGTTATCTTTGTCTTCTCTGAACTGTATATTACCTCAAAATGACTTTGAAATGACCTTGAAATGACCTTGTATACGTCCGTGAGACGGCCTTGAAATTGGCTTTTAAATTGTTTTGCATTTTCAATCACAATTAAGCTGAAATCAAATTTTGCCTTTTTCAAAACATCATTAATTATGTAGAGAGATATAAATAGAGAATATATCTATTCTGTAGCGAGTATAAAAGATTACATTATGTAAATATTATAGGAAAGGTGAGGGGTCATATTTTAGGGGCGTTACTATATCCAGGGAGGAAGGGGCCTAACATCTTCGCTCACCATAAATCTTTGTGAAATATACACCTTTGTCATTAAGTGAATATCAATCACAAATCTACGAAAATAAAGTTGTGATTGCTTATTTTTTTTTCATATCAACAGGAAGATAAGAGAAAGGGAATCATAGAGGAGTCAGAGTTCATCTAGGACGGATCCCGGGAGGATGGGGCCGAAATCCCCTTTGTTCACCATATATTTTTCATTAAATATCTGTATGTCTTAAAGTGAATTTTAGAGCAAAATGTCATCTTCAATTCACCTTCAATTTTAGTGGTCTTTGGGGGAAGGGGCGGGGTATTCTCAGAATTTTTAATGCCCCTCCCCGTTTAAAGTTTGCATGGATTTGCCCCTAATTGGCAAACACGTGTCAAAGACTTTATGTTGCTGTTAAATATCAATAGTGTTGAAGATGCAGTGAAAATCAATTTAACTAGCACGCTTGTTCATTATTACATCATCATCAAAATCAGAACCATTTACCGCCCACTCAATCACAAGTCATTCAGAAGGCATCAAAAATTCAAAGTATTTCTCAATTCCGTGCTTCTTTCCATGTTAACGTGTCTTTCTGTCAACTAGCTCTTTTCTCTTCTTCCAACTTGGTCTATATCTTTCCTTCTCTTCCTTTTTCTTTTCCTCTTATTCCCTTCTATTTCCACCATCTCTAGTTTTCTCGCCTTTTCTCCGCTTCACCGTTCTTATCTTTCATTTCTCCAGCTCTCCATCAGCTCCCTCGGTTGCTCCCTCCCTCTCTCTCTCTTGTTACTTTCACTCACCTTCTTATCATGCATATACTTATTTCAAGTGTGTGCCTAAATTGTGTTAAATTGTCTTATATCACTTCATCGTTCATTTTATTAACTGCAATGTATCTTTTGTATTTCCACTGCCAGCGGGAGACCAATTTTCTGTTGTTTTTTTTTTTCTTCAATTATGGATCAATAAAAGATATGAACTGTGAACTTTGAAATACATGATAGGTCAGTACAACATGAAATGAAATAAAATTTTCCTTAATTGTACTTGTCATACTAGTAACTTTTATTCAAAACAAGAGTTGACATACGATGTACTTCAAATTAGGAATTTAAATCCGTCTGGATTGGTGCTCTTTATTAAGCTGTAGTCTGAAACTGTTGAATATTTTCGGTTTCTAATAAATTTAAGAGTGGAGAGTGTTTGTTCTTTCTTCCTAATAAAATTCATCCTTTCCTTTCCTTTCCTTTCACTAAAAAATAGAATAAAATCACGTGCCCCAAAATAACTCTTAACATCTACCCATTATTTTCCTCTACATGGTTAAACAAATGAGGTAAAAAGTTTAGCTAGTACATTTTTTTTTTGTATAGTTAAGATACAAAGAAGCAGTTCAATCTAAATTTAGATCATTCCACATGTGACCTAATTTATAAAGAAAAAAAAATCCTATATGAGCTTTAAAAAGATCTTATCGTTAATCCAAAGATTAAAAATTTGCTAGTTTTAAATTTACTCTCCAAGTCATCTGCTTTTACAGGCACACAAACCTAGTAAATATTTAGAATTAAATATTATCTATGAAATAGAGGTAACATCATCCGGAAAGTGAAATTGCTCCTATTGAAACATGTGTCATGAGTTCTAAGGGCACTTGTCACCCAAATCATGAAGATATAAAAAGCATTTTTTGCAGACTTTTGTTCATTAAAGAAGTAGCAATATCGCTTCCACATAACTTCAACTGTAGCACACCTGGACGCTGTCAGTCAGTTCCCAAATAATGTAGAGGTCATGCTCAGCTTTGGTAAGTTCATTCACCAACTGAAAGGATGTGGTCTTAGACCGCAAGGAAGCACCCAAAGTTCCAAACACTACTTGTTCTAGTGACATCCTGTACAGCCATACCCATGTTCATTTTGTAGGATCTCCATCATAATTGTGAAGTTCATCCTGGGTTGATGCGAGGAGAATCCAACTTCAGTGATTGTTTCAAGATCTAAGATCACCTCTGCTTCCTCCTCTGATATGAATGCAGTGACCTGACATTTCCAGCATCGTTGAATTAAATTTGGTTATCATACCCTCCCCCTCTCCTTCCAGCTTTGCCTCTAAGATACAGTCCAACATTCCTATATTGGCCTGGAGATGACAATGACATAGGGACGAACATGACCTTAGCTGCTTCATATCAATGGCCTGTAAAAAAAGAAAAAAAGAAAAAAAAAAGAGATAAAATCCCTTGTAATGACACACGAAATGGCACTAGAAGCAGCAACTGCTTAGATGAATCACACTGAAATACAGACTTATTGTTTAAGAACAGGTGAATTACACCAACAGCAATAAATGAGTATGGAATACATAATGTTATTCATTCTAATATGAAATATTAGACAGTACGGTAATAACAATTAATCAATTTATCAATGTTGTTTTGTGATTAGTATTGTTTTTACTCTGATTATTCTAAAAGTAATTTTACTGAATATTCAATAATGCCTCATAATTGAAATTCAGGTTGTAATTCAATTGCTCTATAAAAAAAGAAAAAAGCCTAGAGAGACAATTAATGCACTCAAAACTGAAGACAATCCAGCAATACAAAATGGGAAGGGTTTGGGGGAGACATTGCTTGCTAATTATGATCTGCCCCCTCCCATCCTCCTCTCGATTATAAGCAAACAATGCAGTGCCCCCCCCCCCCCCCAGTTCAGCTTCATCTCTTGTTATTTTCTTTGATTTTTTTTAAAAAGCAGGTCTGTGCTTACAGGGTTGTGATACATAAACGGTTATTTGTAATTCCATACTTATCCAGAGCCCGAGGTAGGGCAAGGCCCTAGTCTGGCTCTAAATTAGCTAGACTATGGCCTATCTAGGCCTAACTTTATTTTATCATCTCTGTGTGGGAAATACACTGTAGGCCTATATGTATATAACTTAGCTGCTAAAATTTTCTGATGAATTCCTGACCATTTAAGTTCAGCATGGGAAAATTGAGGCCTCAAATATGAATCAACAAATTCAAGAGATTGGTAGAAGCAGGTCTGAAGTTAAGATCTAGTCCCATGTAGTGGAATAGATTTGCACAAACGTAGGCTAAGGCATATCGTGCATTATCTGCTATTAACTAGCGGCAAAAATAACGTTCCGACATTAAGAAACATCGTCGCTTTTTCTTGTGAAAATGATATTGTTCTTGGTTCTTACACAAATTTTGATGAGATTTTAGGCACAATTAGACTCTAAGATATGAAGATTAAACTGAGGTCAGCCATTAGAGGTAATTGAAAGGAAAAGCTTGTCAATTTCAAGTGAATGTTAGGTGCGCATAGTTATAGTCTAGGGCCCCTCTTCATACAACATGAGCTTACGACTACGAGTGTGACTGCAAAGTCTACGACTACAGTAGAATCTACATGTAGTTACATCTTGCCTTGGTCTAAAGAAATTGCCCAACTGATGAAATAAATTACAAAAATTAATATTCAGAGATTATACAGTAATATGGAAAAGAAATAACAGAGGAAAGATATTTCACAATACAAAGTTAACTGTCGGAATTAATTAACAGTTAACACTAGACCTATTCACTAACTCTATCTTTGAAACATGCATGCAGCCTTGCAGTTGCAGGACACTAGATCTATACGAAACGAGGTAGACAGTCACCTATTAAAACTGAATTGAATGCACGAAATGCCTTTAAAACCCATAATTCTAATGGAACAAACTGTTTGAAGAAATTATAATAATGTTCTTACCGATTCATCCATGATTTGACATTTGATCATCAGCTAGAGCCAGATTAATCGACGGACTACTAGAGTCACTGTTCCATTATTTTTCTTCTGCACGTGTACTTTGTTTTGGTTTGGTGTTTTGTTTTGTTTTGGGTTTTTTCAGTGCGCACATTTTGATAAGCGCTGACTTTAGCGCGGTTTTACTGCGTAAGCCATTTGGAGAGCTAAGGGCCCTTTTGTCGCGTCGCGGCCCAGATATATCTCTATGGACTGAAATCAACAATGGTTTACATTTAGCCACAGAGATACGATGCATACACAGTATGCCTTCCGAAGGAAGGCTAGAGAGGCAACTAAATTTGACCTTTGACATACCATAGGCTTTTGCATTGGGCCAAAATGGCGGCCGCGGCAAAATTGAAGACGACTTCGGAGGGTAATTATTATTCATGAGATAACACTCTCAAATACCGTTCGATGATTGGGTAATTGCCTTCATGTTTAATGCATAAGCTCATACATAAAACATTTTTGCCTTCCCACAATTCCCTACGATTTGAGGCAGCAATTCGGATAAATGGCGGCTGGCAGAGGAGTGCAACTTTTTGACCATTTCAGCACAAACCGCTCAAGAAATTTGTTTCAGGAAATCTGCGTGTTGTGAAAAGAATTCAGAGTAAACCCCAAGGAAGCAGAAATTCTTAAAAGGAGCATTCAGAATGGAATGAGATTATAAGATGACCTGAAAAGTAAGTAAAGCGACATGTTGTTAACCAGTCTTCATCGTAGTTGTTAATCGTCCGTCAAGCAGTGCGTAGGCTACCTGTACAAAGTGCATGGGACATCACCTACAAAGCCCAAAATTAGGAAACTATTCTTGTATACAATTGAACTCTAAATCATGAGAGAAAAATAATGTAATGGCAATATTTTTCAAAGAGATTAAACTTTTTCCGTAGAGAACTGTTTGTAGAATTTTCTCCGGTGGATAAAGTATTGAAGCTAGCTAAATCAGCGATAATCAGCGGTAGATGTTGACCTGTTAGAAACTGGAGTCGAGGCTGAGTGCACTGCAAGACCGACGGCTACGATATTCCCAAGCGTAATGTTAATTCTGATTAAGCCGTTACTGGCCGGCTGGAGTGAGTGTCCCTGTGCCCCTGGGGCTGGGCCTTGCTGGGAACATTGATCCGGACTAATTCTAGACTCTAAGTAAAACTTTAGCCATGATTGTTCATGTTAAGCTATACCCTGGTTTGAATTCATGATACTCCTATATTGGATCTTCCTTTGACTAGTTGAACTTTATTTTTTCTTTGTCATGAAAATCACCCATCATCGGACTAGGTCTAGTAGACGATAGACCTAGGCCAGTTAGACCAAGCCTGGCTATGTATGGGCTAGACTCTAGACATCATTCATAGACCAGTTATCACCACAATACTTTTAAAATAATCATGATATAAACCTCTTTCTCTTTTTAATTTTTAAAGGGGACCTGAACCTGATGTAGTCTTCAGATGGGACAATACAGGCAGATTTGGTTATCAAGTCAACTCCACTTGATCTAGAAAAATCTACTACTGGCAAGGTATGAAGTAAGCCCATTATGATTTGTAGCTTTGAAAAGTGTAGATTTTTAAAGTTTTTCATTTATGTAGTACGTTATTTAAGCTAAATTCTAGACAGAAATATCCATGTGCCGTGGATGTTTAAAAAAAAAAACCCCAACATATTTTACTACTGAGTAGAATCTAGCCATACAAAGTAAAGACTAACGAGTCTTAGCCTAATAACAACACCCAATATCTTTATTATCACAGACTGAAGCTTGCAGTCTTATGTGCAGACCTCCTAGTATAATGTACTGAACTACTTAGAAGAAAGTTTCAGGCAGGTTCATCACGTCATTTATCATGTAGGATGGGGGGTTGGTCCGGACACGAAACAAAAATGAAGTCTTCTTTTTGTCTTTGGATTAAACAAAAGTTATGCATTGATTTGTGCTAATCATCATCAATATTTGTTCGCTATAATATTGCCTAACAGTCTGTGCTAAAACGTTTATGAGATTTGCTTGTGAATTTTTCAATTGGCTGTTTAAAATCGACTGTCCGGATATACATCCTGTCCGGACATCCAACAACTGGATATACTTAGAGAGGAGCCTTTCTTTCTTTCTCTCTCTCTCTCTCTCTCTCTCTCTCTCTCTCGACTCTGCAGCATGGTTACAAATTTTTCTCTTTTCTTTTCTTTTCTACTTGCAGGTTGTCTAAGAAGTTCAAGTACAAGGCTTGTAGAGTATCCAGCTGCTTGAAGACGAAGGAATTGCACCCTCCCCAAGCCCTTATTTTGAAACTTCATTTGCATTTTGCCTAAAGATGTATACCTAGATTAAAATTTGAGCTTGATTTCATGACAGGCTAATAAAATGTATAAATCTGTGAATTCAATTGAAACATGGACCAAAACTATTTGAACAACTATTAAAAAGAAATAAAAAAATCAGGGAACACAAAAATTGTAAATAGAAGTTGTGCCTTCAAAATCAACAGTTCTAGGACTATTATTCCTCAGTAATTACCTCCAGTGTACTGACCCCCCCCCCCCCCCCCCAAGAAATAATCCTGAGGTCAATTACAGTAAGTAACCTTTTCAAATCAGGGGATGGGATGGGCATTGTAATTGGCTTGGGTTGATTGTCCAGGGGTAGACACTGAGGGGGGGGGGGGGTGATTGTTTGGAGGGTAGTTCTGGAGCAAGTCTAGTCAATTATTAGGGATGGGTTGCTTTACCCTGTTACCAGAATTTACAAAACTACCTATGCAGGTAGGTGGGGAACCATATGAACCAATATCTAAGTTTTTGGCTGAATTGTTTCAGAAATTTGTCAAACTTATCATTATTCTTTTTTACATTTTTATTATTATTATCATTATCATTGTTGTTATTATTATGTAATTACATTGATAGGCTATATGGATTCACACTGCAAGAATGTTTAAATAGTAGGCCTATTATAAGTATTTCCACAAGAGCTTTCTGCCTCCAGAAATGTTTGCTGATCTCTTGCTGCATTGAAATTAGAGTTACACTTTTTTGCTAATAAAATAATTTCTTCCCTCTATATTCTTGTTGTCTTTCAATTTCTCTTAAACTTGAGTGAAATCTGATGTTGATGTTGCTTTGTCAGTGTTGTTGATGATGAGGATGATGATGATGCTGGCACAAGATCATATGAAGTTGCTTTGTAATTGAGGTTGATTGCAGCCATATGGAGGGGGGGGGCACTGTCTGAAAAATCACTGAATAGCGAAAGAAAGATAGTGTTGATGATGATGATGATGATGATGATGATGATGATGATGATGATGACGAGGTTGAGGATGATGATTCCGGCCAAAGATCATATGAAGTTGCTTTGTAATTGAGGCGTGATTGGGGGGGGGGGGGGGCTCTGTTCAAAAATTCACTGACTAGCAAAAGAAAGAAGAAAAGACGATGATGATGAGGTTGAAGATGATGCATGATGCAGGCATAAGATCATATGAAGTTTTGTGACAGAGGTGTGATTGTAGCCATATGGTGGGGGGGTGGGGGGAAGGGGCTGTCCAAAAATTCAGGGACTAGCAAAAGAAAAAAAAAAAAAGCATTGACGATAATGCAGGCACAAAATCATGAAGTTACTTTGTAATTGAGGTATGATTGCAGTGCATACAGGACGGGGGGGGGGGGGTACTGTCCTAAAATTCACTGACTAGCGAGTAAAAAAAAAATGCTCCTCAGCATTTTTTCTTTGGGGGCATACACCTTAATGGGTTTGCAGAAATGATAACAAAATCCTTGGATCAAATTCTTTAGGGGGATACATTTATTATATGTCTATGATGACCCCTCCCCAAAATGTCATCGAGCAAAAATTAACGTTAAACTTTGCTGAGAAGAGAAAGAGCTCACAGCTTTAAGTATAGGGGGTGTGGGGGGGGGGGGGGGCTTACGCTAGAAATTTGGCTTGACTAGGTGTGCTTTGTTCCAGAATGTGGGGGACATACCCTATTGTGTCAACCCACTCTTAAAATATTAGGGACGCATACCGCCATGCCCCTCCCCCCCCCCCCTCCCCACATTGATGCCCATGATTGCAGCAGCCATATGTGAAAGGAAGTTATCTGTTTGGTGGAGGGGGCCAGGAGACATGCATGTTACTGTTTACAGGATACGTTTACATAATTTGAAATATGAAACAAAGTTAATCTACAAAAGAATAATGCAGTAGCCTATAAGCTCTTATGTTTTGGAAATGGAGGTGATCCGCTATTAAAAAAGCAATGCTTGTAGAGTGTGGATTCCTCTAATAATAATATTGTAAACACAGCTTTTGTTGAATTTAGTCTGCAAGTGATCAACACAAAATAAAGTCAAAATCAGAAATGCATGTCTTACTGACAGCATCGGCATCAGATAAATAGAAGTGGGTGTAAGCTATTGGGGTAAAATGATTGATGAGAGAGGAAATTAGGGAAATTCTCACGAGTCTGGGCGACGGTACGTAATGAATGAATAATTCAGTGCGCATGCGTTATTATGTTAATAAGTCACAAAAATCTAATACATATTCATAAATATTCATGAAAATGTGAAACGCGCTGCGCGCAAGCCAAAACAAGCCTGATTTTCGCTGATACTCGGAAAAATGGTCTGCGCCATAGGTTTATAAAATTTTGTACATAAAACGCGGGATCAATTTGACCCTCCGTACCCCCCCTCCATGGCTGGACGGATGCAGAAGCGGAGTTTCAGCCCCCTGCATTTAGCTTGGACATGCGCCCTCTACCTCGGTTTAGTACAGCGTAGATTTTGTTGTGAAGGTCTGAAACGTCAATCTTTTTTGTTTTTGTCTGAGACCACTATAGGCGGGCTACATGCATGAGCGATGTTGAGTCATTCATGCTCACCCGTTATCTTTGGATTCGCTCGCTAATCGCAGAACTCAAGATATCATTCTCATCCCAACCTGTTCTACATTTGTATTTCCGCACTTTATCAAAGAGGCACTGATATATCCTGTCTGTTTTTATTTTCAATCGTCATTATTTTGTACATGGTTTAGCTTGAGAGCAGACGTCATTCATTCATTC
This sequence comes from Echinometra lucunter, assembly GCA_029962745.1. Taxonomy (NCBI): domain Eukaryota; kingdom Metazoa; phylum Echinodermata; class Echinoidea; order Camarodonta; family Echinometridae; genus Echinometra; species Echinometra lucunter. The sequence goes on from CM057151.1 coordinate 8,135,050, forward strand.
ATTCATTTTTCTCTTCATTCTCCTGCACTCTCTTGAACATGTTGAAGGGAAGTGGTGGATCTTGTTTGATCGCGAAGCCTCAATTCCCCGCAGTGGCTTTTGTGGTGTATTGACGTGTGACTGGATGCAATTATATACGTTGAATTCGCTTTGTTTGGGCTTATAGACACTATCTAGTATTCCCAGCCATATAATACCTGTACAGTAATTGTGAGCAGTTTAATGATGATAATAAGAAATCCACTTATGTTTTGACGAAATGACAACGGCGACACTGAACTTGTTCTGATTAACTACGGCTTCAGGCTATATCACCTGCCCTACAACCTTTTCGGTTTCTAGCGTGTGGAAACCCCGGGCCTTGGGGTTAGACTGAACTTGTGATATGGCCAGACCTTCGATGAATTTCCGTCCAACCAGACAAGACAAAGTGGACACAATGATGATGGCGAAATCAGTAATTTTCTGGGTCTTATTTACTGGACTGACTCCGATTGCGACAGGACAACTTCTCCAACCAAACAGGGAGGTCATATGTAGCTTGTAAGTTGGATTGTTGGTACATCTATTTATTCTGTATATTTTTCTGTTTATTTTAATGTTTTAAAAAATTGTTGTTGTTGGACAGATTTGCTTCTGTGTGTGTGTGTGTGTTTGTGTGTTGCTTCAATATTTTGTCAAGAACAAGTGGATGGGAATCGCCACAGCGAAAACTGATATGCGTTCATGCAGCCTTTTTCAAAATTGATAAACACATGACACTGTGAAGGTAATGATTTCACAAACTTATACATAACACGAAAGATATAATGTCACGGCGGGATAAGAACTTTTTAATGATATTGTAATCTCAAAATAACCAGTAGTTTGTAGACATTTTGTTTTAATTTCCGCAATCTTAATTGCATAATGTAGTTTTGCACCTCCATTACCTCAGAAATCGGTTGTTTCCACTATCTCAAAATTCTCGGAATTATTTATTCCAGTGATGGTCTAGGGGAAATCATAAGTAATGGAAATAATTATAATTGGTTAAAAACTGGTTAAAGATTGGTTAAAGATTAATGAGCAATAATATACTAGTACTTGATTTCATGACATACATAATACGCAACAGCAAACTAGCGTCGATCACTTCTTCAAAGCAAATCTGGTGATTGCCTGCAAAATTGACAACTCCTTGCAGTTGTACTCTTCTTATTATTATTATTCTCCTCCTCCTTTTTCTTCTTCTCCTTCTCCTCCTCCTACTCCTTCTTCTTTAGTTGTTCTTGTTTGGCAATCAAAAGAGATCATAGTACATAATAGCTCTATTTCAGGGGTATATTGTTTTAAAAGTAACGTTATACGAATGTTTCAAAATGTGCATGTTACTTTATTAATAGGACAGACCTGTCTTTTAGGCAAATGAAGATCGGGGGAAAATGAATATATTAAAATTAGAAATTATTAGACATGTGGAAATATTTCACAAGCATAGTTTTCCCCCTTACAAGAGCTTTTCACCTTCTTTTGAAAATTAGAATTATATAAATCTCGATTAGTGTTTTTAATATAAATAGATATAAAGGAGCAGAAAAATAATGTATGTTAGCCTGCACAATTATATCTTACGAGCCGTCACCCTTATCTATTAATCAAACATGATCTGTCCATATATCACCCTTTGCTTAAGCAGACACATTGTCATTTATCTTCAAGGCGGTCATTAAATGCTATAGAATTCGTCTGCATGTGACGCTCTCTCGAAAACGGGAAAGTACATGGATGGATGACATTTCAATATCACTTTAGCCTTAGCTCAATGGATGATGTATTTTCCATCTGTTTGAGAGCAATGAATACGACCCCCCCCCCCCCCTCCCCCCCCCCCCCTCCCCAGCATAGGACTTCATGTACGTGATGTATTCCGTTAGAAAAAAATAGAAAAGTATTAATTCAGTCGTTCTTCATTTCTTGCATGAACAATTATAAGCCATGATATAAACTTCATTGACCTGTTTCCATCGGGTCCATCTTGAGATAAACAGGATCCTGATGAAAGAATCTTCCGTTCTGACCAGGGAAATGTAACCTGGTTCTGACTAAATCGTGATTAGTTATCCATTTCACGTTTTCTGACGATACTGCCAGAATTGTCAGCTGTGAAAATATTTAACCCTGACAGCGAGTCTGTTAAATGACTGCATTCTAAACTAATGAATATTTCTGTAATGTTGATATGACTCTTCAATAGTGCATGCGACGTCAAATTCTTGAAATAAAGGAACATTATACTGCCTATACGATTATTTTCCCCTTTTAATTACGACGCACAGACATTTAAAACTAATCATTTTTACTTGATCTATTCGTCAAGCATTTCAAAGGACTTTGGGTCATCATGTAATATGATTTTATTATCATTTCAATAAACACATCAGTCTCATGTTTAGTAGGTATACCTCCAAGTAATCTCATTCCTTTTTTGCTTTCCACATGGTTAAGAGTTTTGACGAGACTTGTGAACGCGGTAAACATTCATGACATTTTAGAAAACGTCGAAGCAAGAGCTATTAATGTTAGCGCCCTTTGCAGTCTTCGAATTCCTACCTTGCTCGAAGGTTCTGTATACATGTCTGTCGTGTACAACATGTAGATGTACATCACGGTGGACATTATACAAACATTGACTGTCCTGCTAAGCAATACATTAGATCAATGCACGACCTTCCGATCTCACAGCCCGCCATACCGTTCATGCAGGAAATCAAATGGGTATTACGTAATCGGTCACGCACGCATTCGAATATCACATTTCTTTTACTATATAATAGTACCCCTTTTACCAAACATTACTGTCAATTATCTAACTTAATTCGTTTATTGACGCTGTCACAATCGTATTATATTAGTCAACTGACATTACTAAAACACTAGAAATGGCTGCGATAAGATTATAGTTGGCGTAAACAGAAACAATAAAAGAACAATGGCCTCCATTCAAACATTTAAAGATCTGAAGGTAGCATGAAAAAATAGAACATGGTCAATTTTCAGTATAGGTCAGAAAGGAGAGATATGTTTTGTTTGTTGTTTTCATTGATATAATTATCTTCTAATGCATCGATCGAGTTCTCATCTTGCTTTGATAGTTACGAAAATCATCTTGGCGTTCGAATTCAGACTGGAAATGATATTCGCATTGACAATTTCACGCAAGAAATATGAAGATGTCAGTGGCTGTCATTATTATCCTTACCTAGATGTCAGTGACACGCGAAGGTAGTCATCTGCAACTTAGCGAATTAATCCTTTTCACTGGAAAACAAAACACCTAAGAGAAATAGGACGGAAGTCAGTCGAAAATTCATATCGTATGTAAGAGATATTTTCCGGTTTCCAAAGGCAAAAAGTATATAGAGCCACCATTTTGAAATGAGATCGATTTTTTATTTTTTATTTTTTATTTTTTATTTATTTATTTATTTATTTATTTATTTATTTTTTTTGGGGGGGGGGGTGAGAATAGGAGTAAAGGCATGAAAGAAAATGAACCTCCCATCATACATCCCCTGGTCACGTGGATGTCAATCATATTGGAAGCCACTCTGTATTAATAGCTTTTTATTTGCATATAATATGTAAACAATGCATATTCACACACCTGTGGTTTGTTGGTTTATACAAGCATCGCCATTTCTCCTTTGCATAAATTTTATTCAACAATGACGAGTGACACTTCGAGGCATTTGGTGCCAGTGTGATATTGTTTGCTACTAAACCTGTATTTCACTGCAAAGCCACAATTTTTCTGAAGTGATTGTTTTGAAGCTGGATACCGCAAG